>OZ001354.1:1989593-2411900 GCA_963924055.1 Drosophila limbata
TCTTTTCTTTCTTTCTCTTTCCCTCTTTATTTTTTAGCTGTCTCGCTCTGTGTGCAGGAGGCCTTTTCAAATCCCGTGTTATGTTGAGTTTCTGGAGAAATTTAAGCATTTTATTCGGTTTTAAGTGGGTTACTAGGTTAATTAAAGTTATATTTCTTGAAATAAAAAAATATATAAATAAATATATTCAAACTCATATTCATATTCCTATTTTGCTCACGAATTAAAGGCCTAAAATATTCAAAGTCAAAGTTTATTTTGAAAAACCTTGTATAGATTATTCTTTTTAAAATTTTCAATATTTAAGCATTTATGTCCTACATATTATCGACCCTTAAGACCCTTTCACATCTCTAACGTCTGCTCACGCTATCATCTCTAAACTGTCGCCTGCTTTATTTGTCGAACAATTTCAAATTCGATTTATGAAATGAAATTAACTCGCAAATTTAATTGCATTTGCCTGTCATGATGTTCGACAGCATGCTGCAAGGGAAAATTGTGAAAGGAGCTGGTGTATTGAACAGATAATGTCCTATTGGCAGAAGGAAAATTTTTAATTAAATTCATTTTCGTATTCATATCGTTTTCGCCATTTCCCTGTCTTTGTCTTCTTATCGCAAATCAAAGACAAATAATTGTCAAGGCATTGATCAATTGCAGTTACTCGGAATGAATTAAATTAATTAATTGGAATGTAAAGGAAAGGGTGGAAAATATAGGTGGGAAAAATAAATGATTATTGTTAGACAAATACGAAAACTGTTAAACTTTAATCAGCTTTTGAGCTTAAGGTTAAGCGGCAGTAATAAGATAACAAATTTATCTTATTATGATTAATGATTTTTTTAGAGGTACAAGAAATTTAATTTTATTAGCTCTCTCTCTCTCTCTCTCTCTCTCTCTTAATTCCTCCCTTCTCTCCCTTTCTCTCTCTATTTTAAAAGGTAGTTTTCAAGCATTTAACAAACTAATAATTGAAACATTCAATCAGTTAACTTCTCTTAGAACTGTTGCTTAATGATAAACTACTTTCTATCTTTATCGCTTATTTTTATTCTCTCCATCCCTCCCTCTCTGTCTCTCTCTAATGCTCTTTGCTTGATAACTTAACATCCTTGCGGCATGATGGCAATAAAAATTGCTATTGCCATAATTGCTAAGCGTCTATAAAGTTGTGAACGGCGCATTTACCACAACAAGTTACAGCACCCCAGTGTAAACTAGTTCTCATTCTAGTTGTTCTTGTTGTTGTTGTTGTATATATACACTATAAAAGTCGGTCTACCACTTGGGAGAGCGAAAGCACAAAATATTAAAAAACAAGGCAAAATTTCAACTAAAAATTGCAGCGTTAAAATATTGCGCGAGTTCAAAAGCTAAAAAGTTGAACGCGCTCGTCCGTTGTCCACCTCTCCCCCTTCTTCTGCTCCTCCTACTCCCCTACTCCCTCTGTCCACCTCAGTCAGTTCCCCAGCTGATCCACACAGAAGGCTTTTAAAGGCAACTCCTGCTTCCTGATGCTCTACGTTGCTTTTGGTGCAGATGAAGCGTGGCATTACATCAGTGACGTGGACCGGAAATTATGTAAATTTAAGTGTTTTGCCTTGCTGCCTGCCTGCCTGCACCACGCCCCCCAGGCACTCCTCCGCCTACTCCTCCCCATTGCCACTCTTAACATGGCAATGAAAACATGAAAGCAAAAACACGACGGCAATAACCAATAAAAAAAAAGAAAGCAGTCAAAAAACACTGAAGAAAACAAGTTTGGAAATAAAAGTCGAGTATGCTCGACTTGAATGTGCCCAGCAAACATAAAAATCTTTGATAATTTACCATTTTAAAATGGGGTATTCTGAAAACAGGATCAAATGTTATTTCCAGATTTGAATTGGGTATTTAATTTTAGTCATGTTTCGCAAAATAAGGATGAAAAAATCAAACAAAAAAAAAAAGATGTAAATGAATGAGATAAAACTCCATTTATATGCTAAATTAATTTTTTTTCCTGATTTCAATGCATAAAACTAAACTAAAGTAAATTTTAATTTTTATTTGGAAATCATATTAAAGCCTTTTAATTTAATTTTTTCCATATGAGAAATTTCAAAAATGTATACTATGTATATGTGCCTGTTGCACCATTGTCACAAACTTATCATTCCCTATAACCTTTCTTAATACCGGGTACAAACAGCAACAAGCAGAAAACGCCGCGCGGCCCGAAAAGAAAGTTGCGCTTTTTCCCAAAAATTTTCCACATTTGGTTTTGACTTTTTTCTCTTCTTGCTGTTGTTTTTGTTGTTGTGGCATAGGATGGTGGGAAGGGGGCGTGGCAAGTGTGGCGCGTTGCCAGCAAAGTTTTCGTAATTGTTTTTGCATTTGTGGCGCTCGCACACATTGAAAACAGTTGGGAAAACATTGGCGAGAGGGGTGGCAACTCTGGGGCAGAGGCCCAAATGTGTCCTTTGGTGTATTAAAAAGTTTTTAGAGCTCGCCAAACATTTGCCATTCCTCCCCGTTGGTCCTTTTGCTCCTGGTTTTGCTTTTGCTGCTGCTCCTGGTCCATTGCCCATTAACATTTTATATGCAATTATGATTATTTTACCATTGTGCATTTGCGGTAATCTTTGGGGAGCAACCGCTTTCAAGTTGTGGCCCAGCGAATTGAGTGGGCTTGTTGGCCAGGCCAACAACTGAGTTGGCCACAGTCGCAAGCGTTGTTGCCAATCGATAGATGGAAAGGGGCAGGGAGATGTTGCCACATGTTGCAGCCTCAACCGCTTGGAGTTGCAATTAAATTTAATTAATTAATTAATTTCTATATTATGCATCGCAGATTTGAAGCAAGTTGTCAAGAAATAAATATCTAGAAATTTAAATTGAGTAAATTTTGATGCAACATCAATTTTGAGGGTAAGCAATGATTACAAAATCATTGCTAATCAAAATCTGTAAAGATTTAACCGAGCTTTGAGAGCTTAAAATTAAAATTTAAGTCCAAGAAATGCCAAGGAATAAGTACGCAAGAATAAGTCAACTTTCGAATCAAATTTGAACTGGTTTACAGTTCCAAGCTTTAAAATAAATTAAGAGGAATACATGAACTTAAGCAATGAGTAAAAATGCATGCATATCTCAAGTTTCTTAGTTAGGCTAAAAAATGCAGGCAATTTTCAAGTTATTTTTGGGCTTCATCCAAATAGAAATCACCTTTGTTTAGCTATAAAATAGATAAAATAGAAACACTTAACCCGTTTTATGCCTCGATACAAAAAAAGTGGGTTTTTCATGAAAAACTACTTTTCTAGGCTTATTTGGACCTTCTAAAGCCAAATATGAGCTTAAAAATTAAATCAAATTCAATTTTTTAAAACTTAAATATTTTATAAAATTAAATTTAAATTAAGTTTTTATTTTTTAAATATGAGATGACCAGAGTAAACATTTTCTGGATTTTCTAGTTTTCTTAATTTTCCATTTGGATTTGAACACGTTGGTTTACATAAAAAAAACGACTAGTCGAACAGCGGCAGAAAATATTTAGCATGAGCATGAAGAATCGAGAGTTAATTGTCAAATGGCAAATAATAAACTCACACTTTACCTTCATTGACTTTCCCTAACTGGATTATGGCACAGACTCTATACTATAGAGTTTCAGCTCCTTTATGGCTCAAAGAAGAAGAAGAGTTTCGAATGAAGTTGAAATTATGAAACTGCAGTGTCACTTCATTGTTGATTATGCGTTGAACGAAGCAATCATTCATTTCATTTGGCAATCTGTCTTTTAGAGCCCTGTCAGCACCTCTTTCTCTACATACCCTATATGTTGTACTATCAGACTGTCATCGGTCATAGCACCTGCCACATGCCTCATGTGTATGCCTCGTTCAACACATGTATGCAACATGACTGTCTGTGGCATGCCTCTTCTTTTTTTATTAACGAGGCATGTTCAAGTGTGTCCTTTTACATATTAGGCATGGACTAGACAATGTAAAGGACATTGAAGTTGACCCCTAGGTGTGCGTGTGACGGTATGTGTGTGTGTGATGGTGTGTGTGATAGTGTGTGTGTGTGTTTGACTGCAGTACTGGCTTGTGGCTTAGCAGCAACCATTCTGTGGTCATTAGCCTAAACCAAAGCTGACTTTACTCTCTTGCACAGATTTTGTGCAGAATTTGCAAAAAGAAAAGACTAGTCAAAATGCTGCAGTTGAGTGTGCTCGACTGGCTAAATACCCTGTAGTCGGTATAATACTGTAAACTCTATTAAATGGCTTACTCCTTTTCTTTTTCTCTCCAATTGGTTCTTTTTCCTACACTGGCAAAAAAAACAGGTTTCTTAAACCAAAAAAATTGCCCTACACTTTGTTTTTAAACAATTTTTGGAGAAATATAAATAAACTTTTTATTTTAAAACAATTTTACGAAAAAACTGTGCTTTTTTAAACTACGGGATCTAAAAATACAAAATAAAGGAACATCACAATCAAATTGTCTTCTCTAATTTTATTAATAAATAAAGGAATAAATATGTTTCTCATTATTCTATGAATTTTAGTCTCATTAAAGCGTAGAGAAGACTAATTGTTTTCAGTGTAACTGTTCTGTTATTTACTGTCTGGTTTTTTCTTATACACCCATTAACTTTGTAGCTGTCAGCTTTTGTTCCATAACATACTTAACCACCAAATGATCACACCCTTTTCAAGCGCAGCCTACAGGGTATAACAAGAAAAGAATGAATAAAACGAGTCCACAAAATGCGACGCGACACAAATCTTCTTTATTGCTGCTACGTTTTTGCATGCACAGACAGGTAGCTCACACATACACACACCTACACACACACACACACACACACACACACACACTGGCACACACTCAGAATGTTACACATGTGTGTACTTTGACAAGAGCACATTAGAAAAGGCCCTAGACAAACAACTAATGGCCTTTTAAGGCATTTTGTAGTCGGCCTCTCGTCCAGCTTTCAGCTCTTACCTGTAAACCAGCTATCGAGGCAGCACAGGTGCGATTGCCATTCCTCCTCATCCTCCTTCTCCTCCAGCTGCTGTTGGAGTTTTCTCTTCGATCCGTTCAGCTTGTTGTTTTAAATTAAAAATCCACACACACACATACACTGTGTTGGAATATTTTCCATGTTTGCAGTTTTCGTTGACCAAAAATTTGATTTATGCCTCTTGGGGCTTACTTTTTATAAACGTTACTCGTCGAGAATAAGGGTATATTGTATTCGTTGTTATGTATGCGACGGGAAGACTATAAGAGCTAGAGAAACCGAATTCGAGTTCCAGATCAATAAAAAATTGAAACACTTACACGATAAGAACCAGAGACTTTAAAAAGTTGTGAAAATATTCTAAAAGTTTTGCCTTTTTCCTTCGCAAGTCGGGAAAACATTTTACCTGCAACTATTAATATTGAACCTTTTCTTAATGTTAAAAATTCTCTCTTATTATTCTCAGTCTTGCCACTTAATCAAATAAAGAATGGGTTAAATATAACAATTGTTGTGGCTGTTTTAAGTTTTGTGGGCAGTATTTTTTATAACTATTGTTTAAAATAAATAGGTAAAATTAATTCATATTGAAATTGATCAAAGGGTATCTTAGAGTCGGGTACTCGATTAATATGTTCTTTGTTTTTTTTGTATACAGTATGTATGTATTTTTATTGGATTTGTTCAGCTGCTTGCTATGGATTTCTATGAAAATATTGCGCATACGCCGCATTGCACGTTCACAGCAAATCGAATACTCATTTTCTTGGCAACTCACACACAAAACTCTGCCCCCCAACAAAAAAAAAACTGGCAACTCCAAGTTGGCATTGTGTGCGGCCAGTTCGCTGCACATGAACGGCCAATTACACGCAAGTTCCACGCTGTGAATTTCCATTGCCAAGGGCCGAAACAATATGTGTGGCACGGTGTCAGTGTGTGTGTGTATGTGTGGCAGAGTGGCAACCGAGTGGAGTCAGTTCATGACTTGATTATCACCGCCCGTTGCACTTGCACAGCTGATGGCGACTGCATTTGCATCTGGCAGCTGATGAAGTTGCATGCCACATCAAGGGGCAAGAGGCTCTGTAAGATGACTAGGCATCATCACTGATGTTCTGTTGACGATGCAAAGTAGCAGGCAGAAATGTCAGCTGTCAGCCTCAGTGCAATTCATGTGTATTCGATTCGAGCGCGAAATTTATGCTAAATTTATCAAATCTATGTTGCTTTTAGTATTTCTAGTATTTTTGAGGAGCTTATTCTGATTTAAGCAGTTTTCTTTGTATTACCAAGCTCATGTGATTCACAATTTTCTGAAAATATTTCAAAATGTGCTGCCGTATGAATAAAAATTGCATTTTCATTATAAATTTCAACTAAAGACTGGTTTTTGTAGTATTTTTAAAGTGAGCTTATTTTAAAATTGGCAGTTTCTATGTCAGTACCAAGCCTATGTAATGTTAATTATAATACTAATATATTTTATATAAACCTGTAAAAGATAAAGTTAAATTTTCGTTAAAAATTGCAATCATAAACTGTTTTTAAAGAGGTTCGGCTTCAGATCTCTGTAGTTAATTGGATTTAATAGCTGAAATTTGGTGGATAGAAAGCAGACAATATAAATAATCTAGTTTTTAATGTTTCAAGCTAATTTCTCAACAAAATTTTAATTAAAGGCATTCTAAAGTGGTTCGGCCTCAGATCTCTGCAAATACTTGGCAGATTCAGCTGAAAATTGGTATATGTGCAGATGCTGGTATTTGTATTCCAGTTTTAGGCCTTCCAAGTCTGTTTGCCTTCAATCTCTATAAGGAAAGTGATCCTAACTATTTGCAGTTCTCGCTCTGTCTTTTTTTTTTCCTCAACTCACATGTTTGGGCAATGCACTTATGATAATTTCTGCAAGTATTTTATGCCAACGTCAACGCAATTTTTGGCCACTTTGCTTATCACACACACAAGTGGAAATTGTGAAGGGGCGGCTGTAGGAAAAAGGGGGCGTGTTACTATCAGGTAACGGGCCAACTGTGCAGCCGAGTGCAAAAAAGTATGCACATTAATTCAAGTAAAAATAAATTATAAAGGCAAAAGGGGAGCGCAGAGCCGACGCAGCCGTCGACTTTTCGCAGCTCGTGCATTTTATGACGTTTAATGTGTTTCTACTGTCAGCGGCAGAAGTCGCAGTCACCGTCGCTGTCGGCGTCGCAGTCAGCGTCGAGGTTGCAACTTTTGAGCAGAGAGAGAACAGCGTTGAGTTCATTTTCTTGATTTATAATAAAATAATGTAAAAATATTACACAATAATGAATGCGCGCGGGGTGTTGTCAGTTTCTCTCTCCATCTCTCTCTCTCTTTCTGTCTGTCTCTTTCTTTATGTCTGTCGCTGCTGCCATGAAATATGAAACAAGCAAATGTTCAGCGGGAAAAAGTTGCGAAAAGAAAGCAAAAACCAAACAAGAACAAGAATATGAAATATGCGGCAAATAAAACTTTTAACTAAAATTATATATGTAATGGTATGTTACACACACACACACACTCAGTCTCTATGTGTGTGTGTGTGTGTTGGTTTGTCATGTTGTTTACGTTCACTTCTTGGCCATTTTTCTTTTGGCCAGGCTGCTTGAAAATTTATGCGGCACTCTGAACTGTGCATGCCCTACATTTAAAACAGGGAATGAAAGACAAAGAGAACGGTCCAATGACATTGGTCGAAATAACATGTTACCATATCTTTATCAGTTGTGAAATGCAAAGCTTTTTAAAGAGCTTAAAGCACTTAAGTTTAAGCAGGAACTTTAACCTTAAATAAAAATTACTTGTTGAATTTTGGAAAAAAAGAAAATTTAGTTTTTGACATTTTCTAGATCTTATAATGCTTTCTTAAGTTAAACGAGGGTTTACAAAACTTTTTAATTTTCTTCGAGCATTCATATCTTTTTTTAAGTTAAAGTTGCATATAGTATATCTTATGTTTCAGCTAAAATCATTGGAAATGACTCAGCTTATGAAAGACAAGCTTTTGACAATTTATTTCTAAAATACTTTTTTGAGATTCGGGTATAGTTATTATTGATTATTATAAATTATTGAGATTTCGCTTTAAATAAAAGCTACTTGTAACTACACTTTTAATTATTATTATTGAGATTACTTTCTTGATTGAAAAGTTTAACAAAGGATTTTCTATGCTTTTCTAAAGTAAAAGCTGTTTATTTAGTGATGAATGAGATCTTCCAGCGTGTTATCAAAGTAATAGCTATTTTCAACTGCACTCCAAGTTTTCTTAATACATAAACTTTTAAAAAGCGTATCAAGCTTCTCATAAAAGTTCCCTTAAGTATTGAAATGGTATTTATAGATTTTGTTTGCACTTAATTCCTAAGACAAGCTGTTGACATGCTCGCATTGTTTGCTTGTAGTGCAGCATAAACTTTAGCTAACTGCAAACCCTATAAATATATTTTCCAAGACCCACACTTAAAGTCAACACTTACAATCTGTTCATAGTATGTGTGTGTGTTATGACGTTTTAGTCCTTGCAACTTTATCGCGCCAGAAATTGCATCATATTTCAAGACAGCGCGACAAAATATAAAAATACAAAGTTCACACAGGTAGACAACTTTTTTAGCTGACAATCTTTTCCCCACACTTGTTACCTCAGTCAACACACACACACACAAACGCACACACACATGTCAGGCATGTCGAAAAAACTTATTCTTGTTGCGGCCACGTTGCGTATGAGTAATGCAAGACAAAGTTGAAATGCGCGTTTTTAAAGAAATCGCTTGGCATCGAGTTTGAGTTTATTAAAAGGTTACATCGCTTGATTATAATTTATAATGACACTGGGCTAAGAGCGACGTCGTCTTAGAGCGCAATCCTTGGCATAATTTTGAAAAGGCGAAGATAAAAGCGCAGTATGCACATAATTAATGAAAGACCAAATGTCGTCTTCAGCAGTGTGTGCAGCAACAGCATTCTGAAAATGAAGAACAAGAAGACACAGAGTGAGAGAGAGAGAGAGAGAAAGTGAAAGAGAGAATGAAGACCAAACAAAGTGTAATTAAAAAGTACTTAGTGTAGAGTCATTCGTTTCTGCTTCCTCTACACCCAGAGAAAAATGTGCTCGATTAATTTAAATATTTGCACTTTGATTGAGCTGCAAATGTGAAATTAATCAATCTATAATGTGTGCACTTTAATTACAAATTAAATAATAAAATAGTTGATTTAATTGCATTTCATATATTTATATATATATAAATATACATAAAATCCCAATAAATTTAAATTACATAATTTATTTGGTTAAAATTAAAATATTGAATTGTTACTATAAAATTCAATACAAAATCTTGCAGTAATTAAGAAAATAATACTGTGATCTATTCATTTAAAAGTGCTCATCAAACTAAAATCTACTGAGAAGTCTAAATAAAATATAAAAATTTTTGAAAATTTTCTTACAATTTTCTAGGTTTAACAAAAAATAATACAAAATAATATTTATTTAAATACCATTTGCGAATTTTTAAATATGGCAATTTTAATTGAAAAGTGAAGTTATCAAAGCTCTTATTAGTTTTGGCATTTAAGTTTAATTTTAAACATAAAATGACAAAATGAAACGTGATTATATTTATTCTTTTGCTATTCAATTTTTTTCTGCGTGTAGCTTTTCTTTCTTTCCATTGTCTCTGCATCTCCCTCTTTGGTTTTCTTTCATTCTTACCTGCGATAAATAGTTTTGCGCTGTTGTAATTTATTATCGTTAGCGTTATCCTTAAAGAAGTAGCGCCTGATGCCGCTCAGATACGAGTGAAAATATTCGCTCCAATTAATCGTTGCTATGTTAAACTGCAGCTTCTCACGCTCCCCAACCGGCAGCAGCTCGTTCAATTCGTCAATGTTGCGATGGGCGAACTTCCACTCCTTGAGCCCAAACCAGGCCATCATATCGATTATGCGAGAGATTTTCCGATATGCCTTCACGTACCTAACGACCACAAGACCACACACACAATGAAAAGTGGACAGACAAGGGACAACAATAACAACAGAAAGAGAAGACGCTCATTCAGTATTGATTACCTCTGCTAATTGGCCTGCAACTGGAGGAGCATCAGCCAGTTCAAGCGGTTCATAAATAAATGCCAAATGCCACTGGTAATGCGCTCTAATTGCAATTTGTTAAATATAACGCATGCGACATGTGGTACGCGCACAACAAAAGCAGCGCTAGCAGGTGAACTTAATGTGGACTTAATTGAACTATATATATACACTATACTTTTAGTTGGAAATGAACCTATACTTATCTAGCTTTATTTAAATCTAAAATTGAAAACTAAATACTTAAAAATTCATTTTTATTTGCTAAAATAAGTTTATCGAAAATTGTACCTTCATTTATTTTTGTTTTTCAAAATAATGTTTATGTATATATTTTTATATATATGTAAAATATATTTTATATTTGTCTCATATATTTTTATCTCATGAAAATTTGAGAGTCACTAGATATCAGTACTTCTGACTAGCAATTTTATTCATAAATTAATTATAATTTAACTTTGCAAATAAGATTGTGTTTTGCAGCAGCTCAATTTGCTTACAAAACTCAAACAGTAATGTTTTACAAATTGGCGGCACAAATTCGCCTCCTCTAATATAGCATTCTAACTCTTTCTAATTTCATTTTTTTTCAACCAACAAACTGCCTTACTTAGCTAATATACCTTATGCAAGCTGTGCTATTGTCAAAGCATTCAATTGCCTTTCAATGTAGCGTTTAAAATCCCTTCATGGTAGCAAAAAAAAAAAAGAAAAAACTCCAAAACCCACTAACTTATACAGCACAATCTCATTGGGTGTGACTGTATCGATATCTATATGCCATTTACTCTCTCTCTCTCCCTCTCTCTCTCTCTCTATGCTCTCACTTTATTGCTCCGTATTCTCTCTTCCCCTCTGTGTGTACTTACATGCGCTTTTGTCCGGTGGCCATGGCAATTAAATCTAAAATATAAGCTGGGATATTGTGCAAGAAAAATGCAATTGCACAATGCAGAGGCTTCGATGGTATTATAACGTACGAGAAGCACCTGTGACAATAATGCGGTCCAATGGGTTCGATGTCCAGTCCATGGGTTGCCCATGTTGCAAGTTGCAAGTTGCAGGAACCATCAGCGATTCATTCAACAGCATTGCCCCCATTTTCGATTTGGTTTAGTTGCCCATTTTTGCCGTTTTGGGGTTTTTGGGGTTTTTTCCATTCGAGTTTTTGTTATTCCGTCGCATGTTTTGTGTTTGGTTTTTTTTAAATCGTTTTTGTTTTTTTTTTTTTTGTTGTGGTTTTGGTTGTGGTGTGGCATGTGTTCAGTTGGCATTGTTTCAAGGTATTAAGCAGCGTGTAGATAAATTTTCCGAAACAGAAATACAGAAATAGAGAATTAAGGTAATATTTAAGCATTACGGATTAGACAAGCATGCAATATGGCAAAGCAGCGTGTGCAGTCAGAACTTTGCCACAAAAATTGAAATTCAAACAAAAGAATATTTTTTATCAATATAGCCAGGTGAGTGTGTATGTGTGTGCGGGTGTGTGAGTGGGTTTGTGTGTTTATAACTCACCAAAGCGCCTTGTCGAATGGCTCGTGAAAGCCTTGACGCGACAGGTGCATGTACTCGCCCCACGTAATGTTGTTCACGTCAGAGACGTAATTGTACACGGGCAGCTCTGATTTTCCATCGACTTCGCTTTCACGCTGTTCGTATCTGAAATGTAATTATATTTCTTAAACGAGTATGGAATCTTTTAAACACGAATAACATTAGGTTAACTAAACTATTTAGAGCACAAATTTCAAAAATACAACCCGATAAAATCAATAACATTCGTCTTATGTTTTTGCATTTTAAACCAAACAACTTTAAATTAAAATATAACAAAAAACAAAAAAAAAAAAAAATATTATGAATCATGATTTTTTTTTGTATTTTTAAAATTGCTTCGAAAAAAATAACATTTTTTCTTTAATTTTTTTTTACTAATATTTGCACTTTTTTAGTCATGTTTTAAAATTTAGTAAAAAAAAGGTACGGAATTCCATATTTATGGTCAGCTTTTCATTATATTATTAAAAATATGTTTGAAATGTCAAAATGATTTTCGTTTCTATTATTTTTTCCAATCAATATATTTTTTCTATTTATAAAAGTTGTTGGTTCTGGTGGCTTTTTTTAGAGGAATAGTCTAAAAATTTAAACGCTCGTTATACAGGGGTGGTCAAAAGTATTTACACAAAACTAAAGTTAAATCTTCTCGTAATTTGAACTTACTTTATGTTAAGTTTGGCATCAATGGAAAGGTCATTTAAATTCCGTTTGAATGATACAAAACTTTCCTTAACCCATTAAGTACCCATTGAAAATTTTGAATTTTTGTAAAAATCTACTTTTTTGACTTTTTTCCTCGGCCTCAAACAAAAAATTTTCTAATGCAAAAAGTTTCTTCAAACAATTCTAATATGGACTGCAAAAAAAAATTTTCAAAAATCTCTTCGCTAGTATTTTTTATAAATTTTTGAAAACTGCAAAAAACCCACTTTTTGTCTAAAAATGACCGAAAAGTGGGTTTTTTGCAGTTTTCAAAAATTTATAAAAAATACTAGCGAAGAGATTTTTGAAAATTTTTTTTTGCAGTCCATATTAGAATTGTTTGAAGAAACTTTTTGCATTAGAAAATTTTTTGTTTGAGGCCGAGGAAAAAAGTCAAAAAAGTAGATTTTTACAAAAATTCAAAATTTTCAATGGGTACTTAATGGGTTAAGGAAAGTTTTGTATCATTCAAACGGAATTTAAATGACCTTTCCATTGATGCCAAACTTAACATAAAGTAAGTTCAAATTACGAGAAGATTTAACTTTAGTTTTGTGTAAATACTTTTGACTAGGTTTGTATATTAAATTTCAATAAAAAAAAATAAAATTGTTTGGGAAATAATATTTTTTGCTTACTTAATTTTTTGCATCTCAGTAATCTGTATGGATTACTATCGTTAAATTGATTTGTAGAAACATTAATTTGGACTTTCATTAAAAATGATTTGAATTTCAAATGTTGTATTATTTTCTTTAAAATTTTAATATCTGTAAAATAAAATTTTTAATTTTAAATTTATTGACAAATTTTTATATTTTGTATAGACTAGGTGACCTTAAATAAACAAATATACAAGATAGTATATTAGTAATATATGTTAATAGTCTAAGCTGTGTAAATAAACTAGTTTCGATAAATTATTTTATCAATTCAGATACTATAAGATTATTAAAAAGCTTCTAAATTGATAAACTGACATAATCATCCAGTGACGTATTTTTTAAGCTGATGAAAAACTCTTTCCAAATGTAATGAAAATAATAAAAGTAAACTTGAGCAAAGCGAAATTGTAAGCAATTTATGTAAATAAATAAAATGAACAATGAATTAAAAAGTAAACATTGTGTGGTATACGAAATGAATTAGAAATGAGCCACAAATCATTAATTAAACTGCTGCTCTGTAAGATAGTTCAATTCCTTTTGCAGACTTTATGTGTTGAGCTGAAAAGCTCTTTAAAACAATACGTTGCCTCTGTTCGAGTAGCAAATTGAGCCAGTACTTTATGTGTGTTTTCCCGCACACTTTGGTGCCCTTTCGACTAACCTTCGGGCGATATCCCAGGCGGATGCTATCATTGCATTCACCACATAATCGGCGGGCACCATGTTCGCCTTGCAGTTGGCGGTGCCGTAAATGCAACGTACGAGTCCCCGGGCCGACCAAGTGCATAAACCTGATGGCCCGTACAAATTATCAGTCCAGCCGGGAAATGGATCCTTGTACGTTGACATTACTGCAAATAAATAAGAATTAATGGCTGCTTTGTTGGTCCGAGAGACAGTTTGAGAGATAGAGATACACAGAGAGAATGGCGAATGGAGACTCGAGTCCGGAGACCGTTGTTGATTTTAGACAACGCCAAAAGCGATAATGGTCCAATGACTCCTCTTGCTCTTTCCGTTTTCCCTTTTTCTCCCTCTAACTGGTAACTGGTAACTGCTAACTGATATGCCTTACTCCCAACTGCAAGTTTTGCACTTGAATTTTCTTCTTCTATTTTTTTCTTCTTCTTTTTTTATACCCATTTCATTTCATTTCATTTGCTGCTGTTGTTTTTGTTGTTGTTGGGGGCAGACCAGGATATGCCAGGATGTGTTAGGATGCTTTGGCATTTTTGTGTTAAAATAAATGAAAATTTGTTTGCGCTTTGTTACGGAGCTCCAGTCTAAAGTCAGGAGTCGAGAGTCGAGAGCTGCGGCAATCGGGCGTCGCCAGTTGTGGGTCTGCTTTTTGGGTCTGAGCCAGTCAGGCATGCTCTGACTTTTAGCTGGGCTTTGTTATACACTTCTACAGGGTATAACACATTTTTGTGTGCGTTTGGTAACGTATTGAAGAGAAAGGACGTGTAACCGTCCAAGAATCTTAAATCTGTACTGAAAAAATAACTATACTTAGATTCTCCTATTCCCAAACATTGGTTTTAAAATTTAAGTTGACTTAAGAAATTACTTTAATTATTAAATAAAAAGAAAAAAAAAACAAAACTTTGTTTGAATACTTAAAAAAAAATAAATACAATAAATCAATTGTAAAATTTAAATATTATTATTATATGGCCAATAATTAAAAACAAATGATCTATTGAAATATAACCTGTTGTATGGCAACCTTTTTAATAAATGAGTTATATTGAGATACATATCTACAAAATTAAAAGTTTTTATTTCAAAATATCTCAAGAAATTGTAGAGTTTAATGTTTAATAACTATAAATTAATTATTATTAATTATTATAATATTACATTATATTTTGAAATGAAAACTTTTGATTTTGTAGATGTCTCAAGAAAACTCAAATCTTACTAAGTTTTATCAACCCCAACTCGCTTAGCTGCTATAGAAAGAATCGGTTGAAATTTTCATAAGAAAAAGAGGTTTAGCTCGGCAAACCAAGTCTCACTATTCATTCATTTCATTGACAAGGGTATTCAAGTCTTCGGCCATTCGAAAATAGCTTTCTCCGTCTGCTCTTTTCGCTTCGTTTCGTTACGTTGCGTTTTCGGTTGGCGTTGCACACACTAAAAAGTTTTTTGCACATGCATTTATCTAGGCAAAGCTTGCCACACTCGACTCGCCTCGACTCGAGTCTTCGACTTTGGTCCCCGGTCGGCATGGGGGCAAAATGCAACGTTGTTTTCTGTTTTGCACAAAATTTTAAATATTCCTTTTTCTAGCTGCTGCTTCACTGATCCTTTGGGGTCCTGTCCAAGTCCAGGCAGCTTGCGAATTTCAAATTTCCTTTTTGCTTTTTTATTACAATTTGCTTTTTGTATGCAATCTCACGAGCTGCCCTGGGGCATTTTGGGGGCTAATTATCTGACAATTAGTTTGTGAAGTCAACTTTAAGACCACAGCAAATCTCGTTCCTACTCTCATTCTCTCTTCTCACTCTTTTGCTTTCCATTATAGTTATAATCTTACCAATGGGCGGTCGAAAAATGCCTGCGGGCAAGTGAAAGGCGCGATGATTGACCAGATTTTCGGCGCATTTCTTTGTCATGGTGTAGGTATTGGGCATATCGCCAATAAGGCAATGACGTAGCTTCTCCAGGGTCTCGTCATCAAAGGTGCGATAGATCTAGAAGAGAAGAGCAGTCAGATTTCTTTTTCAATGTTGCAAATTGCAGTTGTTTTTTTAATTTATATAAATTGTTAAGCCAATCAGATCAGGCGGCATTCATTGCGTATGCACATAAAATAATAACAATATTCATGAGTACTGTTTGTTTACTCCCTCTCTTTTATCTCCCTTCATTCCCCACTCTCTGATAGCCCCATTTTAACTGCCCCACGCATTGAGTTTGCTCGTTCAACCAACCTGCATGATTTTTTCGTAGCCAATTTCATTCTCGTACACTTGCTCCTTGATGAATTTGCGATTGCAGTTGCAGTACAGTGTCGAAATGTGCACAAATGACTGCGGCACCATTGAAAAGGGCGGCGTGGGGCGTGGCATCATGTCCAATGTTGATTGAATTGTGTTGAAATTGTTTGCACGACGCGGCCGTAAAAATATGCAACAACAGAAAAAGCATTACGTTAAAAAAACAAATAAATAAACACAAGCACACACTTACAGAGTGCTGTAAATATTAAAATTCATACACAAATATTTTACATGCCGACATGGGAATTATGTATTTTGGTTACTTAAAAACGATATGTGAATATTTTACTCAATTCCACAACAAAAATCCATTTAACCGAACTTTAACCACAATCTGTTAATGCTACCACTTAAAACTGCTGAGAAAATGAATTCCTATGTGGTTCAGCGTCATATCTCAGGATCTGTTTAAGCAATTATGCTGAAAGTTCTAAAATACACTAATTAAATGGATTTTCAGATAATACGTGATCTCATTGGGTTGCTTATGAAGATATTTTTAAAATACGTGATAAATATTTAAAATATGTGTATCAGTTATAGTTACAACACTTTCTGAGAAATAAATTCTATGGAATTAAAATTATTTGAAATTTATACTTAAAGTGTTCCCAGAGGGATTCGGCGTCAGATCTCAGGATCTCTTTGAGCCTTTAAGCCGAAAGTTGGTATAAACACCTTAAAGATTATGTTTAAAAAGTTAAAATGTCAAGATCGATTTTAACATTTGTAGGACGGATTAAATGGAATGGAAAGAAATCTTAATAATCATATAATTTGGAAAAAAAAAACTTCAGGGATTCCCTCAGAATATCTCTATTTTAGAACAAATATTTCTTACCTTCAATTGCTTCATTTGCATGGCCAAGTCAAGAATTTTCTTAGTGCCGAGGACATTAATGTCGATAGCATCGCTTAGTTTCTCATTGAATTTAACCGATGCGACAACGTTGAAGACGATCTAAACCGGAAAAAATAACCAAAAAACTAGAAAATGTAATGCATATTAAAATTGTTAAAATGCTAGAAACAAAATACAAACAACAACAACAACTTTGCAGCTTAACAACAAAAGCACATGCAAAATTCACGAGAAGTGCATGCAAAACAGAAACAGAAGCGACTGCAGGATGCATTTGGTGTCGCCTCGTCCTGGCTGCGTTCGCTGATAACCTCAAAGTCAGCAGGATGAGAAGGAGGAAGGCGAAAAGACACGCGGACATGCGGATAAGGGACAGAGAACAGAGGCAGGAGGCAGCAGGACATGGCTACACATGCAACTGCTGCATTGAACATCGACAACAAAGCAATTTTAGTTTTAAAACTGTACAAGGACTAAGCGCTGTGAATCCTGCCGACTGCACCACATGCAAGTGAGTGACTTGTATGCAAAATGTTTTCCTAAAACACAAAATAAAAAACAAAATATAAATAAAAATCGCACACAAAAGAAAACAAGTGAGAAAACTGCAGTATTGTCTGCTCGACTGGCAGATGCCCGGCAAACAGCTCTGAGAAATCAAGAAAATTCATTAAAATCAAGATTATTCGTCTAAACAAAATTTAATTTAAAAATAAAAGAACTTAACGAGAAACAATGTTTGACATTAAAAATTAACCCTTGGTATTGGACTCAGTTATTGGACTAAAATTCGGAGCCTATCTGATAATCATTTTTTACTTATAATTTAACCCGCTGAGTAATTAAACAATTAAAGAAGATTAGGAGAAAAATAAGAAACTGTTTTCTAAAATTAATAAAACTCATTTATAAATAAGACGATTAAAAGGGAAACATTTGAAAATATTCAAGTAAATGGTTTTACATTCAAAATATTTTAAAAACGTTTTTGATATTTTTATATGTTATTTGAAAAATCTTAGTTTTGGAATAAGTTAAGACTTCAATTCTTCTATCAGTATTCAATTAAGAAAAAAACACAAAGCATTTATTTGTAGTTTAACAAATCAAAGCTATCGTCTTCTGCCTTTTACGTACGATAGCATAGAACAATCACGCCCTTTCCTGGACATTTTCAATGGTTGCAGGGTATAAAAAGAAACTAAAACAGCAAACGGATGCGCCTGGCAGGACAATGGCTCGCGCACGCCAAACACTTGAAGCATGCACAGGAATTTTCATTTATTTATATATTGTTTTTTATAACTGGGAGAAAGAGAGAGAAGCAGACGCTTCAAGAGAATCCTGTGTAGCCGGAGTAGGAATACATTTTCACAGTTTTACGTGCTGGGCTTCAATTTTTGTTGAAATGTAGAAAATATATACGTATATTTTACATATGTATATTTTTGTGCCTTTGCTTTATTTTATTTTTTGCCAATTTTTTTTTTTTTTTTGGTGTGCGGAGAAAGAATCATAAAAAGGAAATAAAGCGACGACTGCATGCTGTTGTCGTAAACATGGCGCCTGCCTTTGCCAGTAACGTAATGCACTGAGAGGCAGATAGACAGTCAGATAGAGAGACAGTCAAACAGAGAGACAGAAAGAGAGAGCAGGACATGGAGAAGCGACTCATTCAAACTGATAGGCAAACACACAGAGAAGTGAAGTGAAGTTTCACACAAAAGTCCATTGATTGAATTGCCAACAAGCAGACAACAAAATGCAATACACGAGATCCTCTCTAGCTGTTCTCAACAGAGACAGAGAGACAGCTACAGAGAGAGAGAGAGAGAGGGAGCTACTCACTTGGACCTCAGACGAGAGCATTGCACGGTCGCCGGCATCGATGTCCAGGTCGATGGCACTGTAATCAGCGCGTATCGGATGCACCTTCTCCAGCAGCTCAGGGCACTCCACGCGCATTGTATTGAATATCTGTGGAGCAGAAAGGATAGACTAGGAGTTACCCTGTATATTGTTGAAAAGATAGACTAGGAGTTACCCTGTAATTTTATAGAAAATATAGACTAGGAGTTACCGTGTAACTTTATCCTGCAACATTCTTCTGCAAGTGAAGTAGTTTCTCTCTAAACTTACGAAAATACTGAAAACTGTATTTATTTTTGTATTAAAAATATTAAAAAAATACTAAAAATATATGAAAAATTTATATTTGGTATTTAAAGAATACTGAAAGCCATATTTGCTACATTTGGTGATCGAATTCAGAACTGTATTGAATATCTGTGAAGCAGAAAAAATAGACTAGGAGTTACCCAGTAAATTTGTAGAAAAGATAGACTAGGAGTCACCCTGTGACTTTATCCTGCAACATTCTTCTGCAAGTTAAGAAGTTTCTCTCTAAACTTACGAAAATACTGAAAGCTGTATTTATTTTTGTATTAAAAATATTAAAAAACACTAAAAATATATGAAAAACTTATATTTGGTTTTAAAAAAAAAAACAAAAACCTATATTTGCTACATTTGGGGATCGAATTCAGAACTGTATGAATATATGTGAAGCAGAAAAGATTTCCTTCAAAATTTTTCAGCAAATCAATTACTTTTTCTTTAAGTTAACGAAAGTTTGAAATTAACATTTAAATTATAAATCATTTATGTATAAATGATAATATCAATGATTTCTCGTAGCACTACTTTTTCAATGAAAGTAAAATCTATTTTCATTTTTACATTTATATTTCTCAGTGAGAATGACAAAAATAATAATATTGCTTGAACACAACTTAAAAGCAATTAAACATATTTTTTCACGCCTGCAATTAAGCTCTGTATAATTTTTAGTTAATTCTACATACCTTCTACATAGAGTTATAAATTACAGGGTGTGTAACAACAATGCCAACAGCTAGCGTTGAGTTTGCATTGTGCACTGCGGCCAGGAGACGATTGACAGGCAAACGGAGAAGTTTCCCTTACTTTTTCCTTTTGTCACATTCACATTTACACTCCCAATCACACACACTCAGATACAGAACCGGCAGCAACTCATTTCCTCAGTTGCTATTGACTTACCGACTCATTGAAGAATCCTTGCAATCGCTGCTGCACGCTCATGTTGTCCTTGCTGCGTATCAGCATGTAAATTTTACGCAAACCAAAGGCCCGCAACAATTTCTCGGTTAGCACTTTGCCCACAAAACCCGTGCCGCCGGTAATGAGCACCGTTGCATTACTGTAGAAATCCGTAACGGGCATGCAACTTGCCGTTGCACCAACTCCATGCCCAGCTTTAGTTGCATCAGCTTTGGCTTCAACATTTCCATTTCCATTACCATTGCTCATTGTGGTTGCCTCGAGGTTCTCCGTGGAGGAGCTTGTCGATGAGAATGCCTTCCGAGATGCTGTCAAGGGGAAGGCAAAGAGTTTTCAATAAGATATACACGGTTTGAAAAAAAGGTCTGGAAAAGGGAACTTTTAAAGTTCGGAAATCTAAAAAATGATTAATAAATTCTGCCCTCATTCTACAGAAGAAAATTAATAGTTTTGCTTGGACAGAAGTTATTAAATACTTCATCTTGTACAAGTTTCATCTAAATATAACTGAATTTATCTCATTTAGTTTCTCAATATGTTTCCTAAAAAATCGCCAATTGTTGTGTAAAAAATCTTATTTATAAAAACTAATTTTAAAGAATATTCTAATTTTTATTTGGATGGTCGGAAAATTCTACGCACAGTCTAATAACATCTAGATTTTATTTTTATTTAAAAATTCCTTAGAATTAACGATTTTTGTCCTATAAAAAAGTTATATTGAAAACTTGTCAAATTATTAAATCATTATCTTCTAAAATTCCAATTTTAATATTTAATATTTAAACTTCTTGAACCTATTTCCTCATTTAATAGTATCATTTATATAGTATCTTTAATCGATATCTACAATCTACCTTTAATGTCGTTTGTTTCCTGCATTTTGCACTGAATAAATATGAACGAACCGCTCGATAGGAAAGTAGAAGACACATTGAAAGTTCTTTTAAGTTCGACACTTTTCTAATTGTTAAAAGTAATATGAGGGCAATAAAAATGTGGAACAAAGTCAATCAATAAATGACAATCCACGTGCCATAAAGATTTTCCCACCGAAATGTCAATTATTTAAAGGAAATGCTAACCCAATTATATCATATATCTACACATGAGTGTGTGTGCGAGTGTGTGTGTGTGTGTGTGTGTGTGTGTATAAGTGGTGTACTTGATGAGTTATTCAACTAAATGGTCTGTGCGCCTGTTGAGGTCTTGCGCTGACATTGCGGTTGCATTTGACCTGATGACCTGCACTGCAGACACACACACACACTCAAACACACACACGCACAGTGTCCACCCATGTTAGAGTCTGTCTCTCTCTCTCTCTTCCTCCTCCGTCTCCTTTTCCCCTGTCGTTAGACGCCTCTCGTCAGCCGTTTTTAAACATTGTTAATTATTCAATTATCAACAGCCAATGTGCCTTGTGCCACTTCTCCCTGCTGTCAGGGAACACAACGCTATCTAGCCCAGTAATTACAGAGTAGAAAGGTTTACAAGTTTGTGACAGTTTGTGTCTGTCGGAATGAACAGCCAAATTAGCTGACAGTACTCCTTCCACTTGCACTTAGATCAAGTTTACTTAAGAAGAAGAAGTTTAAAGAAATAAATCGAACAACAAGTTTTCATCTCGATCGTTTAGAAAAAAAATTAAGAAAATAATAGAGACATAGTTTTTGATATTTTAATGCAAATCAAAGTGATTCCTTATTTATATACTATGTAAATACAATTTTTAAAAATGTTTCTTCAGTAAAATTCAGTTGCCTGTTTGGTATAACGCAAAGAAACTAAAGTTCGATCTTACTTTTTTAAAATAATTAAAATTAAATAATAGATTTATATAACTATTTATATATATTCTAAATAAAAAAAAAAATAAAATTGTATACCGTTTTTAAATGGATTTTTTAAAATGTATTTTTATTTTAATTATGGTAATTGAATTGAACTGGGCATCGGAGAGTTGAGCACCTGAACCATTATCACTTTTCTGTTCATGCAACCAAGTGTCCATCTATGTGAAAATATTCCCGACACTGTATTAGTCTGTCTGCGTGTGTGTGTGTGTGTCTGCCGTGGCCAACATGTTCCATGTGCATGTCCAGTCAGTCAGTTCATTGCGTGTTTTGCACTGTGTATCTAACAGTAAATGTGTGTGTGTGAGGGTGTCTGTGTGTGTGTTAGCCAGAGTGCAGCATATGTTGTTTGATTGCATGTGGCATAAAAAGAAAGCAACTAGAGCCGCACATATGCCGACTATTGCGTGACACTCTTGACGTTACGTTGTTGTTGTTGTTGTTGTCGTCTTTGTTGTTGTCATATTTTGTTAGTGTTTGTCAACCAGGATGTTCCGCTTTGTTTGTCCAGCCATTAGCTTAGTTTAATCATATCACACGCTAGCTTTAAATAAGACTTTGCCAAAGCAGACATTTTATTTCAAAATTACAAAACAAAATTATACATAATTGCCAGTTAACGTAAGTTAATTAAAAATAAACTAGCTTGCATTAAAATAAGCAAAAAATTATATCTTATTTCAGGCAAAACATATGGTAAACAAATGTTCAAACAGTTATTATGCATTAAAGAAATAAATTAAAACAAAAAGAAAAATCGAATGCTTGGTGTAATCCATATTTCCTTCACTTTGATTAAATCTATTATACTTGTTTTTGTTCGTTTGTTTATTTTAGTAATTTCGTTATTAGTTTGTAATCTTAAGTTCTATTAGTTTTTGATACTTTGACTGCATTTATTTGATGTATTTTATAATATTTCCAGTAGAATAATGTCGAAACAATTTTGATCAAAATTCAAATAAAAATTTTAAGTATTAATATCTCAGCAACTCCTAGCGAGATTAATTATATTTGAGTTTTTTCCCCTCATATTAGTACATATTTTCTCTTGAAAAATGCTTCAAAATAATGTACTGTCTTTATAGAGTCTTGCCTAATAAATAATCTAACGCCTCCCATTTAAACTTGTTCTCAGCAGAAGTTAAACCAGTCTAGCGAACACCCTGTAAGCATAAAAGCTTTCGCTGTTTTCTTTTGTTCGCTTTAAGCAAACACAAAGCTTTGGCAAAACATCGTCTTAAGCTTTGCCCAACTTCCGGTTTGCGTCTGCACTAAGTGTGCGACGATGAAAGCTTCCGCACAGCTTGAGAAATTACAGTTTCTTATGGCAACTTGATAAAAAGCTTTAAATTTCAATGTCAAGTTTAAAGACTTTCTATAATTAAACTGTTGATAATTAAAAGCTTACGCTTGGCAGTTAAAATTAAAGTGATTTACATAAAAAATGTAAATGCAATCTATGCATAATTTAAAAGTATTATTTATGACTAAAAATAGTACTTAATTATGTTTGCTACAATAAACAGTTAAAAAAATACACACTTTTGTTGCTGTTTTTGTTCGATGTGTTTAATGAATCGAAATGTTTATTACATTAATTAGCCTTTTTACACACATTAACATACATATATAAATAGATTTTTTATTGTTCATTAAACACTAATTCCATAATTTACGTTTAATGCTAGTTAATTGATTTCATGTGCTTTTTAATTAAAGCCAAATGCAAAAAGTGAGAAATTAGCCGCGAGAAATTCAAAATAAAACAATTTATGTTTATTTATTTAGCAATTGCTGTGGAAATTTTTTATATCATTTCTGCTTATATATAAAATTATGTTTATTGTTTTCTTTTTTACATTGTTGTGGGAAAACAGTTTTAAAGCTAGAATATAATTCGACATGCAAAAAGTTGGCTACACTTTGAATACATTTATAATACTGTCCAGGGATTCTTTTGATTCCAGCTTATTACAATCATTAGCATTCGCATTAGCATTAGGAAATGCATTAGCATTCGCATCATTCAATTTGCTCATTGTATTTGCAATCACAATTCATTATTAATACAAAATCACAGTCTGTCAGCCCAATTTACTACACTGATAAATACATTTTTAGCTCAATGCATTTTTGATTTAAAACTTTGAAATTTGGTAAGAAAAGTATTATTTTTAAGAACAATTGCCTTTAAAATGCATCGAGTATGTAGACTCTTAAAATAAGAGAAAACATTTTGATTGCAGATTTATTTTGGTTTTTGCATTTTTCTCTGAAAAGTTGTCTTTATTTTAGTGATGAAAAAACAGCGATGAATCATTGATGAATCGACTTTTGAGCAATGAATAAAGTGAAATAAAAATTTTAATAAATCATTACTTTTACAAGAAATATGCACTTATTAGGGGGATTCTATATTCAATATAAATTTTAACCTCCTAGCTCTTACCTCAGATATGATTTTTCAAAAAGTCAATTCCTCAATGTATCGATGTTTTTAAGTCAAAACTTAATTTATGTAAAAAATAAAATTGTTAGAGAATATTCTTGTATTTTAGAAAGCGGTTTCTTATTCATCAGTGTACTTGGCTCTGCCTTACAGTGGCTGCCATAATGTTTCGCCTACCCCTCCCCTTACTATTGTTGTCGTTGTCGGTTGCTGCACACGAGATACTTCACTGAGTATGCAAGTTCCGTCGCATTCCATGCGACTGCCAAATTCCTGTTCGCAAATGCAGCTGGAACTTTCGCGCGATTCCGCTTTGAGCAATGACAACTGTACCCCCGTTCCCGTCCCCGATCCAGCGATACTTGAGGGATGCTCCTCACTCGTTGAGGGTAGTTCCATCAATGCCAAGTCATCCTCACATTCAACGACATCGGGATGCAGCGGCTTGAAGTTATTTCGTCTCCATGGTGGCATAGGGTTGCCACCACCGCTGGCAAATGTCACCACATGCGTCTGATGTCCATTATTGTTGTAGCTATTGCTATTGGCCAGACCATGTCCATGTCCATTTAAATTACTGCTACCATTTCGATTCATTTGAAGTCCTCCTCCGCCTCCTTTGCCGCCAAAGAAATTGCTGCGTATGCGCATCGATGAATTCGCATACGTGGAGCGTATGGAACTGGCGCGCGTGTGCATCGACAAAGTTCTTTCATGCTGATCCAGGGTCGTCTGGAATTTGCAGAAACAGGCGGAGAATCGTTTGTTGAACTCACGCTTGAACTTCTCCTGCAAAATGAAACGAAAACATCAAATAAGCAAATACACAAGTGCCAATCAAATTCAACTTGTATTTTCTGCTGTCTAACGAAAATATCCCTGCAATATACCATTTGAACGACATCTCAATGCTCTTAATGAAGTAAACAAAACATTGATATATAATAAAGTTCAGAAAAAATAAGATATTTTAATTTTGAAGCTCTTACCCTATCATAGCTTTGTCAAAGCTGAACAGATTTTTAAGCGGAATATCATTTTGATCATAGTTTGACTTCAACATTAATTCTGCATTCAAATATAATTAAGTTCGCTCAAATAAAGTTTTGTTTGAAGATATAGATTTTTCGAAAATTTTAAATCTTAAATTTCAATATTTAATAAACTTGTAATGTCATAATTAGTAGAGGTGGAGAACTATCGATAGTGCTATCGACAGTCGAAGATAGTCCCGCACACAAAAAATACATACAGTTTGTCAAGAAATTTTTTACACTGAAAAAAACTTAATTTTTATACTTTACATAAGAAAATAATAGCGTTTTATATATATTTGGAATGATACAAAACTTTCCTTAACCCATTAAGTCGCTAGTATATTTTATAATTTTGGAAAATTGCTAACAAGCCACTTTTTGTATGAAAATGAGGAAAAGGGGGTTAAAATACTAACTTTTAGCTATTTTTCATCTATCGATAGTACTTCGGAAGCTATCGAAAGTGGATGGCTGCTATCGATGGTAGCTCGATAGCGCACAGCCATCGATAGTATCGATAGTGCTTTCGATAGTTCTCCACCTTTAATAATTAGTACTGAAATAACACTTTAAAATTGATTCAAATATTAACAGCAAATTTGACTTAATTTTTTTTATTAATTTTGATCAAATAATTTTTTGCCTTAAAATATTGACTTACCCAAGTCACAACTACACAAGGTCCCCTTTTGTTATCGGTATTAATATTAATTTAGAACTTTGGAAGTGTTTTCAAAGCCTCAAAATAAACTATTTCTATTACGAATTCTTTTAAGCTGTGATTTTTCTGATTTCTCTGCTTTTTCCAAATTAATGTTTATCAATTTTGTAACTATTCTATTGAAATTTTATCCTTTCAAAGAGATGTCCTAGTTGCAAATTTAGTTTTTTTAATTATTTAATTGATTTGTTCTCCCCAAGAAAAATCTGCCAAATGTCCTGCTCTTATGTAAACTTGTGTCCAAGCTTTTGACCAAGTTAATACACTCTGTTAGTGGGCTCTACCTTAACACTCTATAGATAAAAATACGCAAAAAGGAAAAAAAGTTGCTAATGAAAGTTGAGCCTCGTGATTTTACTACTTATTGTGCCATCTGTCACTTGGGTCTATCAATTCGAATTCCCTAATTTCCCCTTAGCTACCCAAACTTCCTAATTGTCAACACTTGGCAACTTCTTAGCCCTTCTATTCCCCTGTGCTGTCTGTCCCTCCCCTCGACAGTTGGTCGTAAACCAAAATATTTGTCGACAAACTTTCTGTCTCAAAATATATATATATTCCATTTCTGGGCAACTGTCGCCCACACGTGTAAAAAGAGAGAGAGAGAGGAGAAAGCAATAACAAGTGACGAAGAGACAGATTCTTTTGTCTGGATTTGTGGGTGGACTGAGAACCAACTTTGTGTTTGTGTTTGTGTTTTTGCCTGTTCGATTTTTATCGATTTCAAGCGGGGGATTTTCATTTCTCATGAAGAACGCAAAATATTTGCGCTTTTATGCCTGCGATTTGCGGGTTGTTCTTCTTGTTTGTTATCCTTGTGAGTGGGTCAGGATATAAGGTCTTATGTGTTTGACATATTAATGGCAACAGTGGCACGTGCTTTTATTTAACTTGATTGAGTGGGTCTAAAGTATGTTAAATGTAGATTTTGCTATTTATAACACGGTTCTCAGCAATTCACTGAGATATTGTGAAATAATTAACAGTCTGCATTCCTTGGGCACATATTCAGATTGATGGAATTAAACAGGACTCTGTCGGATCAATTTCAAGTGAAGATAAACAAATGTGTAAGGGAAATGTACTCACATTGTAGATGCCATAAATAAAGGGATTGTAGCAACTGTTGCTCATGGCCAACCAATCGCAGCAGAACCAAATGATGCTTATAAAACGATAATCATTCACTTCCGGTATCGTTACATGCAGAATATTGTACAGCTGCAACGGCAGCCAGCAGAGTCCAAAGATAACCACAACAATTATTAGCATTTTGATGACCTGCAAAATAAGGAAACTTTTAATTTCAATACGATAATATTTTTAAGAATCTTATTGATTGTCAAATAAGAGTTATGAATGCTAATTTCAACTAAAAAAATCAATGTGAAGGAAATATGCTACAGTAAAATGGTAAACACCAAAAATTCCTTTTTCAGTCGGGACTTTAGATATCAACCAACAACTTTTAGTTTCAATTTATAAGATATAAATCAAATTTAATTCCTATTTTTAATTCTTATTTAAAAAGTCAAAAATAATTGTAAAATTCAATTTTTTAATAAATGTTCAGAATAATCACTTATTTCTGATTTTTTCAATAAAAATAAAGTTACAAATAAAAGTTATTCCGCAACTTTTATTTCTCAACTTTTATTATAAAAATGAATTCTAACGATTATTTTTGACTTCTTAAATAAAAATTTAGAATAATTGTTATTTCGTAACTTTTAAATAAAAATTTCAAAATAATTGTTAATTTGCAAATTTTTATTTGAAAACTTATAAAAGTTACGGTCCCGGATTAAAACATTTTTTCGAAACACTTTAAGTATTTTTAAACTTACCTTCTTCTTATTTTTGAGCAGCGTTATATCACGCGAATCCTGCGCATTTCCTGGTGCTCGAGTGCCCCACAATCTGACTGCCATTTGGATGTAGACGAAGCTAATCACACAAAAGGGCACCAGATACTGCACAAAGACCAGGGCATAGCGATATGCCTTCAGTTGCTCGTCCGATAGGTTCTTGTTCATGCAAAAAGGTCGAGTCAAATTGTAGTACAAATCGTTCTCTGCAAAGGACATTTTCAAAGAGATCACGGGTTGAAATAAGTTGTCTAAAAATACACTTGGACAAAATATTGCTATCTTCGACTTGCCTAAGAGAAGCAAAACTTTTACGTTTCTTCTATAGTAACTCTTAAACTTTTTCGTAACTTTAGATAGGTGAGCATAAAAATATATGCCAAAAATAAAATGAATAAAATAAAATGAAACATAAACAATATTTCATTCCACTATTTGTTATAATCGTGGAATTTTTAATGTAACTTGGTAAGAATATTTCAGAAATATTTTCACTGCAATTTCTTGTATTGATTATGGTTTAATATAAAACAGCTTTCCATACAATAACTTATTTTTTTAAAGATTTTGCTATTTGTGCAAAGTCTTTTCGCTGAGTGTAAACTTACCACGAATGCGGTCGGTTATTTCCTCCACCCGAAAAGCAATCAGGAAGGGTGCGGCAAAGGTGAGCGCCAAGAGCCAAATGGCAGCAATTATGAACTTCGATATGAACTTGGTTGGACGTGCTCTATGACAAGGAATGAATATGAATAAATAATCCCCTTCTAATGAGACAAAGTCATTATTAAGTCGTCAGCTAGGTGGCTTACCTCAATGGATTAATTATGGCCCGATGTCTATCGATGGCAATTGCAGTTAGCGTAAACACGGACACATTTACGCTGAGGGCCTGGACAAAGGGACAAAAGCCGCACATGAAAAACGGCAGATTCCACCTTTGCAGCAATGCGGCTTGAAACTGAAAATAGAAAATAAAAATAAAATAGATATATAGCAAATAATCAACAAAACCAGTGTTGTCACTTTAGCTATTTTTTAGCTGAAACTAGCCATTTTAAAGTGGAAATTGTTAGAATAATGAAAATAATAATTCTTTTAGATAGTATAAAAGTTAATAAATAAACAAGTGGGAAAGGCTATAGTCGAGCTCCCGACTATAGGATACCCGTTAAATTTAACTTTTTTTTATTGCATGCTTTTAGGCACTTTTATTGCTTAAAAGCTTTAATCAGCCAGTACCACCTTTCTGTTTGTCCGATCTTGTTGGGATTTAGTAGGATGATAGGTAATAACAATAGCTAACGTCCACCGTTTAAAAAAACCTAATATCTTAAAAACTGTGCGTGTGATGGATTTTCGCGATTTACGGAGGCGGAAAGGGGCGTGGCAAAATTTTGAAACAAACTTGACCTGCGTGGGGTTTATAGAAATCTGTGTGCCAAATTTGGTTGCTCTAGCTCTTAGTGTCTCTGAGATCTAGGCGCTCACACGGACGGACAGACGGACGGACGGACGGACGGACGGACGGACGGACAGACGGACAGACGGACATGGCTATATCGACTCGGCTGTTGATGCTGATCAAGAATATATATACTTTATAGGGTCGGAGATGCTTCCTTCTCCCTGTTACATACATTGCAACGAATACAATATCCCCTTTTACTTATTTTTAATAAGTAACGGGTATAATAAAAAACAAGTGGGAAAGGCTATAGTCGAGCTCCCGACTATAGGATACCCGTTACTTACCTAAATAAATTTAACTTTTTTTTTATTGCATGCTTTTAGGCACTTTTATTGCTTAAAAGCTTTAATCAGCCAGTACCACCTTTCTGTTTGTCCGATCTTGTTGAGATTTAGTAGAATGATAGGTAAAAACAATAGCTAACGTTCACCGTTTAAAAAAACCTAATATCTTTAAAACTGTGCGTGTGGTGGATTTTCGCGATTTACGGAGGCGGAAAGGGGCGTGGCAAAATTTTGAAACAAACTTGACCTGCGTGGGGTTTATAGAAATCTGTGTGCCAAATTTGGTTGCTCTAGCTCTTATAGTCTCTGAGATCTAGGCGCTCACACGGACGGACAGACGGACGGACGGACGGACGGACGGACAGACGGACAGACGGACAGACGGACAGACGGACATGGCTATATCGACTCGGCTGTTGATGCTGGTCAAGAATATATATACTTTATAGGGTCGGAGATGCTTCCTTCTCCCTGTTACATACATTGCAACGAATACAATATCCCCTTTTACTTATTTTTAATAAGTAACGGGTATAACAAAGAATTAATCTGTTTGTTAGTTTTTTAGATATATAGAAAATAATCTACTAAATCAGTGTTGCACCTGTAGCTTTTTTTGGGCTAAAACTAGCTGTTTATAAATGGAAATTGTTAGAATAATATAAATAAATAAATATAATTATTGATGATTTATCTATATATATAAAACTCTTTGTCCTGACTCACTGACTGACTCACTGACTCACTGACTGAGAATCAACGTGCAGCCCAAACGGTAAGAGATAGAGAGCTGAAATTTTCACACAACATAGATGAGATAATTTCATCGTGCAATAAGACGGCGTTTTGCGAAATTCCACCTGTAAGAGGGTCAAAATCAAGGTCAAAGGTCACGGAATTGCTTAGTATGAAAAACTTTTTTGTTTCTTAAGATATCTCAACCAAACTCACAGATTATATGTTTGGTACTGTCTCTTACATTCTGACCAAATTTGGTGAAAGTGGAATGACTATATCTTATAGCTGCCATAGGAACAATCCGATGAAAAACACATTTAGTAAGAAAAACTTTTTTGCTTCTTAAGATATCTCAACCAAACTCACAGATTACATGTTTGGTACTGTCTCTTACATTCTTACCAAATTTGGTCAAAGTGGAATGACTATATCTTATAGCTGCTATAGGAACAATCCGATGAAAAACACATTTAGTATGAAAAACTTTTTTGTTTCTTAAGATATCTTAACCAAACTCACAGATTACATGTTTGGTACTGTCTCTTACATTCTGACCAAATTTGGTGAAAGTGGAATGACTATATCTTATAGCTGCCATAGGAACAATCCGATGAAAAAACCTTTAGTATGAAAAACTTATTTGTTTCTTAAGATATCTCAACCAAACTCACAGATTGTATGATTGGGGCTGTCTCTTACATTCTGACCAAATTTGGTCAAAGTCGGATGACTATATCATATAGCTGCCATAGGAACAATCGGATGCAATCGCAGATATCCTAACAAAACTTTTAGATTAACTCTTCTTGCCAAATTTTGACAAATTCTCTTAATTTAGCTTTTTCCCGCCAAATTTAGCTTTTTCCCGCCAAATTTAGCTTTTTCCCGCTAAATCACCAAATCCGACTTTTTAGCCAAAGTTCAATTGCAAGGAAAAAAATTAAGGCAGCGGACAGCGGAAGCTAAATATTTCCGTTTTTTTTTAAAGAAAAAATGTTATATTATATAAATTTGTTAAAACGGGCAACTAAATACAATGCTGCGAGCGTAGCGAGCTGCGGGTTGGCGAGCGAAGCGAGCAGGGGGCGAATATTATGTAAATTTGTTAAGCCGGACAACTAAAGACAATGTTGCGAGCGAAGCGAGCTGGGGGTTGGCGAGCGAAGCGAGCAGGGGGCGTAGCCCCCTAGTAAATTATAAATATTAAAAATATATGGTAGAAGTAAATAAATAAAATTACACTTAAAAAAAATATAAATACTTTTTTAGCTTTTTAGATAAATATAATAAAAAAAAAATTAAACAAATTTAGTGTTGCCATTTTAGCTATTTTTCAGCTAAATCTAGCTATTTTGAAATGAAAACAAACATTTTTACAAACAAATAAATAAAAATAAATTTGTTAATCTGTTAACAAAAATATAAATAATTTTTTTAGCTTTTAAGGTGAATAGAAAATAATCAAAAAATTCAGTGCTGCCACCTTAGCTATATTTCAGCTAAAACTGGCTAGTTTTAAATGAACATTTTTTGAATACCAATCATAAATAAATTATTTGAATAACATAATAAACAAAAAAAAAGAAAAATATTTCTGTTTAAAAAAATTGCAATATTTTCAACCGTTTTAACCATTTTTTAACTTTTATTTTGGCTTATGAACTGCTGACAGCACTGATCAAAATCTGTTCAGAATTGTCCCTTATTAAAACGCACACGGCACATCACCGCAAAGCAAATATCATTAACAGCGAGAACAATAAGCGAGCAGGACTTTCAGGACATTTCCCCCATCGCCCCAGGCATTTGACGAGCATGAATTGCCGAAACTATTCTCTATATATGCGACTGGTGACTGGTGACTGCGAGTGCTCTGTTCCAGCATCAAGTTGTGTTGTGATTTGTGTGCTCTGTGTGAATGTGTGTGAATTGTACATATGTATATGTTTTGCATTTGCAGATAGAGTTAAAGTGCGCATTATGTGCTGCCTCCTCGCACTCAGTGTTTAGTCTCAGGTTCATGTGGCATCCTCATATAGCATGTCATCCAGAGGCTTCCTTTCCGAAGGGGGTGGCGGGAAAAGACCAGAACAATTAGTGCAAATTACACAACATTCACTTGTCTATTGATAACACTGACAATTTGCTGTGACAGCTGAATGTAATTTAATTGTCAACTTAATGATTATTTATTATGCTACGAATGTGCACTTGATGTCTCTCGAGTCTAGAAGTTGACGCTCAATTTTAGACAGATGTTGCTTGAAGTCTGATGTGAATTATATCAGAGACATTATGTATGAGCTTTAGAAGTTTCTTGAGCTCTCCAAGTAGTTTTCTGTCTAGACACTTTAGTTAATCATTAATAGAAAGTTAATTTAAATTAAACGATGTATATTTGAGTATATAAATAAGCTTTGAACCCTTAATGTGTTCTTAAAGCTATTTTCATTAAAGAGCTAGGATACTAATATTTAATTTGATAAAATTTTTACTTTATACAATGCTAGCTTAAATTTTCCTTTTAAGTGTTCCTCGCAATTATTTGTTTCTAATGTTACTTGTTTAAGTGATAAAAATATAACGAATCAATACATTTTATTGAAAGCCTTAACTCACTTTAAAGCTTCAGGAAATTTTATTCGTTTCCTTCTCTTTTGATTTTCTACGTTAAATAAATGTTATTTATTGGAATCCAACTGCAAATTGAATACCAAGGGTAGATTGCATTGAATTTTGTGTATCTTTCTCAATTATGCACAGACACTCGATTGTAAATGGCAGGAATTTAAAATTCACTTTGCTACATTGCAGATTTTGCCACTTGAAAATGCAAAACCAATCAATGGAAATATGCATTATGAGAGGAGAAAGGCAATGGTCTGATACAAATACGAATAGCTCATAACAGCTTCATTTATTGCTGCCAGATAAATTGATATTCAGATCAGTATTACCATATTTAGCTCTTAGCACATTCTGTGCTGGCAGTCACGAAGCAGCTAAGCCCATTAGCACTTGGCCAAAAGCTGCATTATCGTGAAGCCTTTGCAGTTGACGGCGCTACTGGGATTGGGATTTAATGGAATGGAGAGACTGTCAAAAGTTCTAATCTGACAAAGTGTGGGTGTGTGGGTTGTGTTTAAGCGCCGGAAATTAAATTGACGCTCTCGATTATAGTGAAATCAATGTTTGTCGTTTTGTTGTTTGCGGTTGTCTCATAAAGGGAATGCCACCAATGCCAAAAATCGAAACTGGGCTAAATGCCATTATACTGATTTATGTGCACAAAGTGTTAACAGCCATTCGAAAAATCAGTAAACTCCATTTATTTAGCAGGCTTTGAGCTCCCCTTTTGTCTGAACATACATTGCGTATATGCAGTGTTTAATTAATGCTAAACTCGGACAAACAACATTTGTGTTCGTGCATAAAAGCAATTGCTTCAATAATAATGTTTTTTCAACCATGCCTAATTAGGTCTCTATGGATTGGGCTGGGAATATAGTGGTCGAAATATTTTGCATAATTAGAAAACATGAAAGTACACTAATAAAAAGTAATATTTTTAAATTGAGTTTCCTAGAACAATATCTAAATTTTCTAAACCTAAAATATACGAAATAATAACTCATTTTAAATATAAATTTGAATACATTTTCATTTTCATTATAAAAATTACAACGAATATTCAAAACACATACACATAAAAAACTAGTGGACGGTGCTACAGTCGAGCATACTCGACTGTCGGAGACCCCGCACTTACTATGGAAAAAAAGTTTTTCATACTAAGACTTGATTTTGAACTGATTGTTCCTATGGGAGCTATATGATATAGTGGTCCGATCCAAAATCTAAAATAAACTCGATCTGCTTGCAATATAGACGAACCTACATACCAAGTTTGCATTCTCTAGCTCTTATAGTCTCTGAGATCTAGGCGCTCTTACAGACGGGCAGACGGACGGACGGACAGACGGACATGGCTATATCGACTCGGCTGTTGATGCTGATTAAGAATGTATATACTTTATGGGGTCTGCCACGCCTCCTTCTGCCTGTTACGCTCATTTTTTTTTGTGACAAAGTTAATAGACCCCTTTACTTTTTTAAAGTACGGGGTCTAAAAATTTTAAATAGAATATTAAAATACATTTCTTGGTATTATTAGTAATTTTAGCTATTTAATATATGTGAATTTAATTTTAATATATTTGAAATTCAAAATAATTTTTACTCTCTATCATTTTAAAATAAAAATTTAAATTGAATCATTATTTCATAACTCTTTTATTCCAATAAATAATAATTTATTTTAAAATTTGAATAAAAACCAAAAAACTGTTTTTATTTTATAATTTATATTTTTAAAATATTTGAGACAAATATTTATGATTTTAGAAAGTGAACCTTTTTTTATCAGTGTAGTGCACTGGCGACTCACCTGAAACGGTATGCTGAACAGTCCAATGATGACATCCGCAAATGCCAGATTCGCAATATACATGTTGGTAACGGTGCGCATTTGCCGGGTGGTTGCAACCACCCAAATCACCAGCGTGTTGCCAATGACAGCCAGAATGCTAATGCCGCCATAAAAAATGGAAAGCAGCGCCACAATTTCCGCGGGCGCAGCGTAAAGACGTTCTGCAAATCAAAAGAAGACGAGACAAGCAAATGGCAAGCGATTATTTATTGAAAATGTCAAAAAGGGAATAATTGAAATAATTTCTTGCACGGCTCTTAAAGTGGCAGGACTCTGATTAACATCAGCAGACACTTTGGCAATCAGACCTCTGACACCAGTGTCAGCTAAAGTCAAGGACAGAATCGCAGAAAGCTCTTGACTTTCAAAATTGCTAAATGATTATTGGAATCGTACTTAATAATGAATAAAAAAGTCTGTCTGTAAGCTTAAAATCTGCTATTTATACTTTTTTGCTATTAAAATTTACAATAGTTAAAACTACAATTACATCGATTGTTGTATTTTTTTATACTATTGAGACATTCTTTTATTTAAACTGCTCTCTAATACTAAACTCTTCTCTATTATTATTCCCAACAGATTTAACAACTCATCTAAAGCTCCAATTCATTATCGATAGATCTGCATTTATATCGATTGTTGTAATTTTCTATAGGGAACAGTTAAATATTAATTAAATTCAATCATTCCTAAATAGGATTAAAAACAATTAGAATTAAAACTATCGCAATAGTAAATAATACTATCGATAGTGATAGTAATAAAAAAAATGTTTGAAAAATTAGTTATTATTAAAACAGACTTACTTTACTTTATTATATAAAGTTAATTTAAAAATCAAAAGAAAATCCGAAGCAATTATGCTGATTGGTTTTGTCTTCTGATTGATAGACAGATGACAAATATGATTACTATAGTAACAGTAAAAATAAGTAAACCATCAACATTGACTGCTTCTGCCTAAGAAAATATTTAATACTCGTTATCAATTGCTCCCTCAACAAACTACCAACTGAGCAACGTAGATCAAAGTATCACAGAAAAACAAGCAAACAACAAACTTGACAATGTTATGATGGATGCCAACATAATAATTGAGTTTATGTCAAAAGTATCAACAGACCATTAGTTCCCATCGAAAAGAGAAATGCTAAAATATACGTATGTGTATTGAGAAAAGAAATTCATGAGTTGCCAACTTACCAAATTCAGCTTCCTCCTCCGCACCGGGCAACAATTCGTCGTGTGGGTGTTGGTTAAATATAATATCCGCTTCCATGTTGCTGCTATTATTTAAGTTGTTGTTGATGTTACTGATATAAATTTCTTTCGACTTTCCCTTAAGACAAAGTAGCGTCTATTTGTTAAAGCTGCGCGAATTTCCAGCTAAGCCAAAATTCATTTCGCTTAAACGCGCTTTTTATTTATGAAAGCAATGCATTTTAATGCCGCAGCTTTTGCCTGCAAGACAGATAGAAATGGAGGGGATTAAAATTTATGAAAAGCAGATTATTGCAGGCGAATTTAAATTACTTTTTTTTTCTTCAGGGAATTTATTAAATTTTCTTAATCTATACTAAAGCAAATCATTTATTAAAATATTAATATTATTAAATAAAGTATTTCATAAAATAAAATTTCAATTTCAACACACAAGAATTATATAATTAAATGAAGGGGATTAATATTTATGAAAAGCAGATTATGCAGTCGAATTTAAATTACATTTTCATCAGGGAATTTATTCAATTTTCTTAATCCATATTATAGAAAATATTTCTTGAAGTTTTAATATTATTAAATAAACTATTTTATGAAATAAAAAACATATGTAAGACTTAAATTTTAATATTCAAATTTCAATACACAAAAATTATATAATTAATTGAGGGGATTAAAATTTATGAAAAGCAGATTATTGCATGCGAATTTAAATTACATATTTTTTTCTTCAGGGTATTTCTAAAATTTTCTTAATTCATATTATTGCAAATAATTTATTAAATAAAATATTTCATAAAATAAAATGTATATATAAAACTTCAATTTCAATATACAAATTTCAATACACAAAAATTAAATAATTAATAAGACAACATTTTCCATATTTTTCTGTCCCAAGGAAATCTTATTTAAATGTTTTATTCATGCATTTTTTGTAGGTATAATTTTCTAAGCTTTTCCTATTTAATCAAATTTACTGCAAGGCAGTTTGTAATGCAAAGGATTATGTTTTACTTTTAGAAAACAAAATGACTTCTGGGAATTCAAATCAGATTTATTCAGAGAATTAGAAGATGAATGACGGAGTCTGAAAAAATGCCCTAATTGCACATGATGTTTAGTAATTGTGAATGGCAGAAGTTGAAGTGAGAGTGAACAGGAGATTTTCAGAGAAAAGAAAAGAAAGGAAGAAAACTCAGTTTGCAAATTCAGTCAGTCAAGTTTGTAGCCATCAAATTGTCGGTCCATCAATCTCTGTCTAAGCAGCTGCTTATCTAACCAACTTGCAACCTGTTTTTGTCCTTCTTCTGACCAGTTTCTTTGTGGTCTTAACCCTTATGTTTCGAGTACCAGTCAGTCAATCTAAAGTCTTTCATTTATAAGCTGTCACAGTCGAAATCAATGTATTGCATAACAGGTAGAAGAATAAGAGCATCCCAGAAAGTAGTCAAGTTGACGTTGCTATCTCCTTAAATGCAAGTCATTTGCAGTTTGCAATTTTCTGACCAAAAATGCATTCATCTAGATGCAAAAAGGGGGCTTAGCAGCTCTTAGCCCAATTTACTCTGGTGTCAGTTATGGTCAGCTGTCAGGTTTCTCATGGCAAAAGTTTGTTTTATATAATTGAAAGCTTTGCCCCCCGACCCTGAAATCTTCTCCATCAACTATGCGTCAAGTGCAGCCTGTCAAAAAGGGGAGAGGGGTGTGTCACAGAGGGGAGCGGGATGCGGTCAGTGTGATTTCCAACTTGGTGCCAACATTTGGTTAGCCAAGCTTTTGTTGCCAGAGGTCAGTTGACGTTGACGGTCATTGGAGCATTGCACCATTGGCCATGTTATTGTTTGCGTTTAAACAAGTTTAGGGCACATATTTGCCTTTTCTCATCACATATAATAATATTTTGGTTGTGTTTATTGACAAGCGAAAATTGCACGCTGCGAAATGAAGCAGGTAAAATTAAATTAGACTGGACTGGTCCTTAAAACCAAGCGAAGCTTTAAGGTCACAAAATAAATAAGTAAAAATAATAATAAAATAAGAACAATAATAATATAAAAACAATAATAATAATAAAAATTCAGTTAATAAATATTATTATAATTAAAGAAAAATAAAACCATATATTATTACTTTTTTCTTTTGTATACGATAGTTTAAAAGAATATTTGTATACCATAGTTTTATGCGATATTTTTAATAACGTCGTTGTAACGCCTAAAAGTTTTCAGTAAATAATCATTTGACTGCTTTAAGAGAGCATACAAAATATCCTTTTTAACTATCGTATACAAATATCCTTTAAACTATCGCACAAAACTATCGTAAAAGTGTCGTATAAAACTATCTTATAAGTATCGCGAAAAGGATCGAAAAAACAATTTCAACATTTTATTTTAATTTGTCTAAATATTTTAAATTTTTGTTAAGGTTTTAATTAATGATGGTAATTAAAATAGTTTTTCACTAGTATTACCTAATGCCACTGAAAAATTTTCTTTACTTTTCATTTTCAATGCATACTTAAATGAATTTTCATTAGCACTAGTTTTTTCAATGCTAGTGAAATTCGATTTCATTATCACTGCTTTTCTCAATGCTAATTAAAAGGAAATTATAATGCTTATAGGCACAACTCTGCATAATTCTAAATAATTATTATAATAGTTGCCTGAATATTTTTGAGCAGTAAAAAAATAAATAAGTAAAAAGAATAAAAAATACAAAAAATAAACAAACACATAAAGGAAAAGTTTTTTTTAGAAAATATTATTAAAAATACAAAAATTAAAAACATGAATTAGATCAAATTTCTCCTTGCATTGCATAATTCTGAAAAATTTTTCTGAACATATTCGTGCAAAAATAATTTAATTTGCATAAAAATATAAACAAACTTTTAATGAAAGTATACATGTTTTCTTTTGCACTTTAAACTGTCAGTTATTTTTTTTAATACATTTTCAAACATATTTACCAACTTTAAAGTATCACTCAAAAGTCTACCATTTTCATTAAAATAAAAAAGCAAATGAATTTCCGGTGGTTCAGCACTTTTTTCAAGGGGTCTGAGTGTAATTTAAAGCAAAACATCTGCCAGCTAAGTAGATTTCGTTGTAGAATACCTTAGACTCATGCTGTATGCGGGTAGAACTTTAATCGGATTTCGCTTACGGTTGAATCCTTAAATTAGCCCCCAAAAAAAGGTCATTTTAGGCTTTTTGCTTAAACTGATTAAATGTAAAGCTTATATCTATTCATACATTTTTTGTTTGGTATCCAAAAAAGACAACAAAAGAAAAGTAGAAGTGAAAGTGAATCTCATTGTTATCAACACACATAGATTGTATTCATGTGTGGCAAGGCTTTTATTTGCCATTCTCCGCCAAGTATAGAAGGGTGGGAATTTGTGGCATGCCACAATCATTTAACTTAAAGCTTTATCAGCTCCGCAGACCGTCACAGTCCTCTGACTTTATGGCTTAGGACCATAAAAACCTTTTATGCCATGCCAAGAAATTTGTTGCCAAGCTAATATGAAAAAGCGTGAAAATATGCTGGCAGGTTGAGATTATCAATTAGTCTGTCTGAGTTTTTGTCCTTCAAAATTTGGCTTCAAAAATGTATAAAGCATTTGATGGCTCATTGATTAACAAGCTTACTGAGATTCAAAGAATCCCGCTTAAATTAAATCTCTGCGTGCAAAGCTGTTAACAGCACTTTGGCAAGTTGTAAACTCAATGGACCCTAAAGGACGTTTCAATTAACTTATTAAATTGACAAACATCTCAAGGAGCTGCTGCCTTGGGGTCAGATAGTATGCGGGGATTACAAAATAGGAAAAGATCTCAATAAAAATTTAAAATATGAATGAAGAAATTTTTCAATTAACTTATTAAATTATCAAAAAATCTCAAAGAGCTGCTTTGTGAACAGAGAAAAAAAATCAACATTTTTAATCAATAAAAACCAATTTTTATGATGAACATTATTGAATGGCGCATATTAAAATAGAAATATGCAGGTACAGCGAACCGACAGACAGACAGATGGTCAAAGAACGCGACTTCAAAGTGAATGTTCAGATTGAGATATTCGTAAAGCAACAAGAGACAATTTTTTGCGGCTTTAAATAGAACACATTGCGCATACGCCATGTAAAGTGAGCAAAGTATGCAATATGAAAAAAAGCGCTGCTAAAAGTGTTTAAAGACCAAAAGTTTAAAAAGCAGCTAAGGAACCAAAGGAAGAGGGAAACAAAAAAGCATATAATTGTGCACTGGGTCCAAAAAGGGAAAGAAGGCCAACAAAAGCGTAAGCCGACTTTGAAATTGAGCTTGCCATTTATGTAATGAGTATGAACCTTTGGTATTATTTGGCTGACAGCACAAAAAAAATGATCTTGTCGTACAGGGAAATTCTGTGGTATGTTTGCCATATTTAATCTTGCCATTGAACCGCCTTTAGATAGTACCCTTGGTCCTTTTCTGGTATATTTATTTGTCTCCTTAGCCCTGAGGACAATTTAAGCCGGCACTTTTGTGCTTTGTTCAGTTGTGCAGAAACTTTTAGCTGTCTTCGTTTAATTGTTTCTCTTAAATTGCTTGAACTAAATGTTAATTAAGTTTTACTCCACGCTCTGCATAATTAATGAGCTTTGACCTTTTGCATTTTAGTATTTCGATTATAAATATTAATTAAATGCTTTTACACCTGTGTCGATAATTAAAGAGTACACCATTGATGATCTTACTGTAAGAATATTAAATTATGGCTCTTAAGGGTAAAGGAGTTTATGTCACAGACATAATGTAATGAGTCTGCGGGTTATTTTGCTGTTTGGCAGCTTATTAGCAACGCAACCTGCCAGTTTTCAGCTGCTTTGATGGCCAGCTCTGTCCTTGGTTAAATAAACGCTATTTAAATAGTCCAAGAGCAGCAGCATTAAATATTAAAATGACAATTATGTTTGTTTAGCTCTTTGGGCTACCATGGGACAAACACAAGCTCCTCAGTCTCCCAGTGCATAAGGAATTTATATTTATTTAAGTTTAAAAATGCAAAGTTGTTAAAAGACATTTTTATTTTCAGCAATACAAATACAAAAAAAATAGAGTTAATCTATTTAAGCAAAACTTTAAATTGTTTATGAATTTATTCAGAAACATTAAATGTTAATTATTTATTTTTTTAGCAATCTTTTCTGCTGAATTTCGTATTATTTAAAATATAAATTAGGTACAGCTTCAAAATGTACTGAATGTAATAAATACTAGATAAAATAATTACATATTTTACTATATATTTTCTAAACATTTCTAAACAAATGAAATCAGCGGCATAAATTTGAATTTCATGAAATTCAGATAGGTCATTAAATAATAAAATGTCAATTAGGCTTGTCTAAATTATTTGGTCAACATGGGTCTCCATTGTGGTCAAAAGATTCGTATTCGTTGTATCCTCTGCCAAAAGTAAAACACGTGTCCGATTCAAGCGAGCGAATTGTAATCTCAGTCACATTCACATAAAAAGCAAAACAAAGGTTCAAAACCACACCTGAAGGCATTGCGAATACTGGATACTGGATTCGTGTGTGGTTTCTCTGCGTTGTTAAATGTAATTGTAATAAATGCGAATGTTACCCGCAGGTGCTCTAAGTTGTCAGCTCTCTGCTTCTCAACACAGGCTTCTCAATATCTTTTCACCCTCTCACTTTTTTTATCACTTTTTGCCAGTATTTTATTGTTTAATAATATCCATATGTTGCCGGAGAAATTCTTATTTATTTTGAGGGTAATTCTTGACGGTTTTTATTTGAATGTGGCTGGGTGTTACTTTCACCGTTTCGAGAGTTGCTTGTTGCACATGTTAACCGCCCGAGTGTGCGTTATCAACTGTGCGGCAAGTTGTGCCTTCGTATTTTTGGCACGGTGACGAACAGGACGACGAGGACGACAGGATGCTAGAGCAACAGCCAAAATTAAAGTTCTGTTGGCCAACTCAAGTCACTTGCCACTTGAAGTCAAAACACAACAAGTTGCTCGAACATGTTGCATGTTGCAAGACGTAAAGACAAACAAAATAAAGATTAACAATATTGTAACCTAGCACATATAACTTTTTCCAGCTGCCCATAATTAAAATTTAATTAAGTTTTGTTTTGAGGCATATTCCTGGAGCCTGTCACCATGAAATGAAGAGGAAATTGAATGCCAAAGGAGAGCTCAATATATTTACTTATCTGTCCTACTTCCGGCAATAAGCAAATATCGAGTGCGTCATTTCTCTGGTTGCCGCTTTGTGGCAAGTTACGAGCTCTTTGCCTCAGGCAGCAGCAACTGCCATGTGTGTAATCAAGGAGAAAAAGATACAGTTGGCTGTTTTCTCAGTCTTAAATGACGCTTATTCATTTTTTATGCCACGTTTATTTACTTATTTAAGGTCAGCTAAAAGCAGACACTTAAGAGAACTATTAAACGTAAGAAAAAGTTAAAAATTGATTAATTGAGGCTCAGCTGAAAGAAGTCAAATAAAATAAACTTTTAAGGAAATCAATTACTCGATTAAAAATACAATTTTTACAAAAAAAAAAAATAAAAAATAAATACTTAAAGAAAAATTTATTTCAATTTATTTTATTTTAATTAACAATTAAATATTATATAACATTTATAATATTTATTAAAAACTTCAGTTTGTTATTTAACATTTAAATTTGAATAAAAAGATATGATTTTAAATAAGGCAACATTTCAAATGGAATATGTATTATGTAGATTTCATCCTGGGCAATTTCCTTTTCTGATGTTTGAAATATCGAGTCTATCAAATTTTTACAGTGCCTTTGAGTGCTGTAAAGTGTTTTCGGCTTTGGATTTTGCGCATGATAAGATTTCCTTATATTTGTTTGGGGGGAATATTAATATGAACTAGCGAGGCATTTAATGCCGAGTATTAACCGGAAATCAGGTGAACAGCACTTGACAACCAAATAAGAATGCTCCAGTCAAGAGTTCGTGTCACGGAATTCATGGAATTTTTAAAGACGGACAAATGCCCAAGCGAATAAATCACAGAAAATCTTGAAGTACTTGGTATAAAAACACTTGGCCTACGGCTTAGAAAAAGACAAACAATTTGTCAGTTTATAGAATGAAATTCCCAGTAAATTCTAAAATATGAAAAAGGAGAAAATGCCAAAGGAATCAATCGAAATCGATGAATGAAACAAGTTATGCACACGTAAAAACGTGCTCGAATACATTAAGATCGAGTATGTGCATAGTTGAGGTTTTCAGATACTTAAAAAACAGTTCACGTTTCGGCTCGCAACTCATTAAAATACTCGTATGTGAAAGAACACGTGTAAAAATTCAGAAGTCTGATTTAAATAGAGCCAAAGTTTTTCCCTGTAATAAGTGCGGCTTTAATATTTATGAACTCGGTGAAACTGACAGCTGCTGCTGCTTGAAATTGAATCATACAATATTTTGTATTGATTTTAAAAAGAAATAATGAACTTTGATACTTGGCAACGCAGGCGATTGACTGACTGAGTGGCATTTGTCTGGCTTTTGTTAGGTCTCGACAGCTTAACATTGCACATAATTTGTTGTTATTATGGTATTTGTTGTTGTTCTGTTCTCTGTTGCAGCTACAATACAATAAATGCCAGGTGAAAATCCCTTAAATAAATTGTTCCCTGACCCCGCAACCTACGCAAAAATTCAGCAAAGCTTTTAAAACATTTTCAGCAGAAATTGAAATATTCCTGTCTCTCTACATTTGTCTGTAATTCAATTTGAGGAAAATATATATTTAGTGTTGATTGCCGGGCGTGAGATATGCCAAATGGAATGTAATTATCATGGAGTTTGCATGGACTTTGTGTCGTATACGTAATTTTATTTATTTAGATTTACGAGCTTTGCACAATCCATTTACACACAATTTTGGTTTGCCCTTTTAAGAAATATTCCATTCAAGGATTAAGTTGAAAGTGCAATTTCCGTTTTAGGCATTCACAAAATTCGGTTAAAAGGCTTTCGTTTCTTGTGTCATCAAGCAAATAAATCAAGTTAATCAACACATTTAAATGCACAAAGAAAATGATCCAATCAGGCAGACAAAGATTCTTCCAAGTAGCATTTGCATTATATGTAGGACTCAGTTACATGCTGGTCTAGACATCACATTCATCTAAATGCCACAAAACGAAATAAATATTTAATGCAACTAATTGTTGCTGTTGGGTGACAGTCTTGAAATGTGAACAACTTTATAAATACAAGTACATATTGCCGAAAGGCAACTTGTCATTTTGACTAATGACATCTTGTAGGGCACAGGTCTTATCATTTTTATATAAATCAAATTAAATGTCAAAGGAAATGTCGTTGATTGATCAATTTGAGACCATTACAAAAGCAGTAGGCATATTCTTTTCAACGAACCTGAGCTTTAATTAGGGGAATACTATAAGTGTATGCTGAGTAATGTTTCACAACAGAACTTTCCTTAACTTTGTTACTTCAAAGAAAAGTTGATCACTCGCACTCAAAACAAAATTTAACAAGCTGATAACGAGAACCAGAACGAAGCAAAACGAAGAAAAAATACTCTGCAAAACAATTAAAAATAATGAAAATAATGGAAATTGAATTTAATGCTAAATATAAAGAGATTGCAAATAATGCAAGAAAATATATATTATGTAAATGTTCTTATTTTGATTAATAATTTATTATTTTTAATTGAAAAAAATGTATTACAAGTAATAAATCAACTTTTTAATAAGTAATTAATGCACAAAATCATTGTAGTAATAATAAATTGTTTGTGCATATATAAATGAAAGTTATAATGACATATTTTCATATCTGTTATTTTGATAAACTGTCGAGTTTACTAATAGATATCAAAAGTAAGAACTATAGGAATTCTAATGGAAGTTGAGATTAATTTTTTAAGACGTTACATATCCCGTCACAAAAGAATAATACTCTCTAAAATGAAGTCTTACCATTAACTGACCGGCAACGAATACCTGGCTGAACAACAGACACTTTAGATATCAGAATCTGGCGGACTTTCGTTCAATAATTCAGGACAATGCTGAGTGAGTTTCATCATTTTATCATCGAAATACATTTTTATGGAATACATTTTCTTACAATAATATTTGTGTCTGTTCGTTGCTGTTTTGCTTCATTTCACATGATTGTTTGTACAATTTTAGCTGCCCTTTGGCGTATTTATTATATAAGGAATGCTTGAAATTTGAAAATTTCGATAAATTGCAGTCTGCATAAAAAGAAAAATTAAAAGGAGAAACCCAAGCATGCATTTTGATTAAAAATGCATTCTCAAAGTGCAGCTGAGAAAACTTGTTAAGTAATTACTTTGCTTCTTTAGAAGAAAGCTGAAAATTGAATGACGGAATGCAAAATGAAAAGCAGTAAAGCTCAAAAATAAATGCCAAACTTATATTATTTCAATGTGGGTGGATCCTAAAACTAAAATGTCGAACTTAAAGCAGAATTTTTTGTAATTGATTTAAGTACAAGATTAGACTGCTAAATATAGCAAATGCTTATGTTTATGCAAACAAGGCAAAAGAACAATGGCAAACAAGTAGCAAGCAAAAAAGAGCAATTTAAGAGTAAGCGACTGGAAGATACCCTGTAATCAGCTCTTGAAACTTACGAATAAGCCTGAGGAAAAAAAATGAACTGGAGCAATTGAATAACATTTTTTTTTTCAGTCTTTCTAAAGAATATAGAAAATATCTTAATTATTTGAAAATACATTTTTAAATTATTGTGTATTTTTTTAAAAATTTTTAATCAATAAAATATTTTAGACGAATATTCATAATTTTTTTAGCAGTGCACACTTCATTTTCCTTCGACTGCTTGTCCTTTTGTTAGAGGGTATGTCAATGCGAAAATTTGCACAAATTTGCAAATAATTGCCGTTTACTGCAGACAACAAAAGAGATGTGGGTTGAGCTTGAGTTCTGTTTGCCATAGAAATACTTGTATTTGCATTGCTTCTTGAGTTAACATCGTCGCCATTGACTTCTCGCGGTTTGTTCTACAGCAAAAATGCGAAGCAAAAGAAAAATTTGTAATATTTCAATAAGTGTCAACGTGGAAGGGAAGCGATGTGGAAGTGGCAAGTGGCAACTGGCAATGTTGACGTGCTTCGCTGAATATTGGGCACCTTGAATTGTGCCTCGCAACCCTGACGATAAAGATGTTGATGAAATTTACAAATTAGTTGCCAAGATAGACAAAAATTTTTCTTTTTTTTTGTGCTATTTTTAGCAACTTTTGACCTATTCTCGTGCACGAGCTCCGTTAAACATTATTTTGCGTTATGTGACCTTTTTAAATGAAACTTTTTTACACTAAGCTCATTAAAAATTAAAGTGATGAAGCATGCAACCGATCCCTGATTTGCTGTGCAGGTTGAAAGGAATGCACACTTTTCATTTCATCGATTTTCCCATGGGTGTTTCACGTGTATCGAGTTGCTTTTTGTGGCGTTGTAAACAAAGAGCAACAATTACATTCCTTCGTAGCCAATGAATCCACGAAACTGCTCATCAAAAGCACGCCAAATTACCCCAGTGGAAATTTTTGATTTAACTCAGTGTTGAAGCTTAAAAAAAAGGAAAACGTTACCTTAACCGCAAACTTTTTTGTTTTAATTTTTTCTCAAAATGCTTTTGGCGTATTTTTCTGCGCTGACGCCACATGCCAATTGTGTAAATTTTTTGTGAATTATTGCAAATGAGAACGTGATTCAAATTTAAAAGCATTGTATAATGTTGCCCAAATAAGTAGGCTATTATTTTGAAGCATCAATATAAATGTTAAGTGCTTGACTAGTAGATACTCTGTAGCAGTTGTTAATCAAAGTTCACTTGATAACACGAGGCAATAGAAATTCATTAATTAATTTAATGGAGACTCCATTTTAACATGCAGTATTAAAAATTATAACCTCTTTTTTGAGTTGTGTTTAAATTAAAATTTATAAATTTGTTCTTGTTTTTTTGTTCAGGTCTTTTTCTAAGAGTTTTACTCCCTGTTCACCTCGTTATACAATTGTCTCATCTCAACAAATCTTTCTGCTTTTCTCTCCTTATTACTGAAATATAATATATTCTGCAATAATACAAAAATATTTTCGTGTGTTTTAAAATGACTTTCAATTTGCCAACTTAAAGCAAACAACAAGAAAAAATATTTTGCTTTACAAAAACCAATGTGTGATTTTAATTTCTTAAACTTGAAAATAAAAAGTTAATTAATACAACCAGGCATAAATCAACAACTGGAGGCATTTAGCAGGCTCAAAAATTAAAAGTCAACAGAATTAAACCAAGCAATTAGAGAAAATAAATAAGTTCTTAAGACTTGAGATGAACTTGTTATAAATCGAATTTAGGCTGTGATTTTAATGCTAAACGTGAAAAATTAATATCATGTGACAAGGCATAGAACAACAATTAATTGCCAAATTCTATATTAAAATTCAACAGAATTAATCAAAAATGTTTAGTTAAGCCTTGAGGATTTGAGCTGAACTTGTTAAAAATTAAAACTTAAGCTATAGTAATTAACTGGCGTACCAATTAAAAAATTCTTGACAAGTTCTTAATGAAATGCAAGAGTAAGTAAGAAAAGCTAAGTTCAAAGCAAACAAAGACTCACTTGACATCGCTTGACATGTCAGAAGGGTTTGTTGGAAAGGCTTTGAGAGCACGCTATTCAAGTATAAATTAAAATGCCACTCGAAATTCTTTTGACTTTAAAGGCAAACATATTTTGGCTAAGAAAAGTGTGAGGCAGAAATGAAAAACAAGGAAAACGCATTTTAAAGTCATGTTTCTAGGCCTCGAGTATACGAGTACTTGTAGTAATACTTTTCACTTCAACACATTACAATCATAAATATGAACAACGAGGCACGGGAAATTCCCCCTGTACCTCTTCATCTTCCTTAGTCGACTTTTAACAAATTTCGAAATGAATTTCGACACTTAAAAAAAATTCACGCTTTGTTTTAACATTTTTGACCTGTTACCTCTCAATAATTTTACCTTGGGAAATTAAAGAACTAATATTGAATAGTATAACAAATTGAGAATTCTATATTTAATTTGGAAAATATTTGTTTTTAATATTTTCACCAACTATTTAAAAAAAAAAAAAAAACTTTGTCTTATTGATATTAAATGAAATTAAAGGAATAATAAATAAATAAATAATAAATAAACATTTAATTTATTCGTCATTTAAGTTAAGGAAATATTCTTGCAAATTAGAACTAAATTAGAATTTTAAATTCACAAAATAATTAAAATTAAATAATGCAAGAAATAAATAAATAAATAAATACATTAAATTTAATCAGAATTTAGTAAACTTAAAAAAAATGTAAGTTCAAGTGATTTAAAGTTTAAAATTAAGTCAAATATAGTGTGGTAACATTAAATATGACTGTATGCATTTTTGCAATGGGCTTTTTCTCTGAGTGTAGAGTTCTTGGCTTCTTCTTTCAATATTGTTTGTGGTTCTGCGTATAGCGCATAATTACAGCTGGTTCAGGGAAAGGTTGTAACTGATGCGAACATGCTTTGTTATTTGTTTGAACATTTCTTCATTTCACTTAGTTTTCCTGGGCGTGGCAGCAAATGTGGCAAAGGTAGCTAAAACACCTGGACTATTTACCACCCACAGTGCAATTTGTTGACGTAATTCCATGGCTAAATACTATCATCAGAAATATGCGTATCGCTTCAAACCACTCAATAATTTAATGAAACATTTTTGGAAAGTTTTTGCTCTTAATTTTCATTAATATTTACTTAAACATTTCAGACTCATATCATACCAACTTGTTGTTTATGTTTCCCGTTAGATCGAAAACTCAAAGCAAAATATTTGTTTTATTCTCTCTTTATATTCTGTTAAGTTCGAAGAACTGTATCCGCAATTAAGTACCACAATACTTCCCCAAGTATTTGCCCAAAGTAAACATTAAATTATTTTGTATGCTGAGGTGCTTGTTCTTTGTTCCCACCCACCGAAATAGCCACCCCACCACCGCACCACTGGGCCACCCACATGAGCAATAGATGCGAAATAAAAAACGTAAATTAAATTCATTGATAAATTTTCTAAAACACACACAGCACACGATAAATTGCTCAATTGACAAACAAATAACGAGCAGTGTTTGTAATTTTAATAGTTTATATACCCTGTAAACTTTTTCTGATTAAGATCATACAACGTCTAAAAAACTTGTGTAAAAACAAAAACAAAATTTTAATTTTTCAAATGTATATAAATTTGATACAGAATAAATTTAAAATTAATTTAGTTAGTTTGTTTGTTTTCTTCAAAAATATAATAATTTTAAGTTTTCGAAAAAGTGTCAAGTGAGAAAAACAAAACTTTTAAATGAATAAAATCTTCATGGTGAATAAATAAGTAGGGCAAGCAATGATCAAGAAATTTTCATCAAAATTGGTGAAGTTTTGAAAAAGTTATGGGAGCTCAAAGTTAAGGGGTAGGTATTCAAAATATGAAAAATGTTCGAAAAAACTTTATTTTCCCAATTCAAATAAATTACATTTTTGAAAAATTTTAATTCTATAAAAAATCGAAGATGAATTAAAAAAATACTTTTCTTACTGAAAAAATTAAAGCCTTAAATAAGTTATGAGAGCTTAAAGTTTTCTGATATTAATCGAAAGTTTAAAAAAGATGTTATTACGTAAACTAAATATATTAATAAATTGCATATTTTTTAGAGGTCAAACTATGATTGAAAAAATGTATCCTACCTTTTTATAAGATATCTAAAAAATGTTCACTTCACTTCACTTCAAATTGAATAGTTAATTGATGCGACTCGATCGAATGTCTGAATGAATGATTATTTGACTACTTTGTAGTTGGATGGTGTCTGAGTCGATTTAGTATTCCGTTTGCGATGCCAAATAAACTGGGCGCAAATGCATTTAATGCTCTTAATTGTAATGAAAATTAATTTTAATGTGAATGCAGCTTAAAATGCAATTGAAATGCATTCAAATGTCATAAACGGAAATGCAAATTCTCCAATTCATTTTTTGTATACGGTTTTATATATCAATTTTTCCTTTTTTAATATATTTATTTGTTTAATGTGAAACAAATTTCCACTTTTCTGGCGTGAAATACGGGAAATACCATCGAGAAATTAATTACAGCAACGGTTTTATTTTGAACAAATATAATAGTTATAATAACAATAATTAAATAATGACTTTACGCACACATATTCACTACTTAATTGTTGTTGTTTTTGTTTGTTTCTAGTTTATTTTTGTTATTGATTTTTCGACCATTTGTTTAATGCTGATAATCAAAGGCACGCAATCGCCAATTGTTTATAGTTTAATGCCGTTATAATTTTAATTACGCGATGCCGTTAGGTGATGGTTGTTGATTGAGGCTCAATTCAATGCAAATTGCAATCCAATGCCAACGAATAATAATTCACTTAAAACGTGACACTTTGATTTTCATTTGTGTTCAAAAATATAACGCGTATACGCAGTGTTGTTTTTATTTTTCAATTTTATTTTATTTCACATAACGGATACGCCGTGTTGTGTCCGTCCGTTGATCGCCGAGCAACCGCACAATGAAAGCGCACAGAAGCAACTGATGGCAGCCGTGTTTCACAATATTATTTTTTTTTTCGGGCCCGGCAAAGCGTTATACGCTTCTATTGATTCCTCACACACACACACATACAGACACACGGACAAGGCAGGCGTGCGCATACAAGCACACACACACACACACAGAGCGAGAACGCAGCGCACTTTATCTTAAAAGCAAAAAATACACATACGTCATGTGGTACAAGCAAAAAATAAGCTAACGCAGGTGCAGCAATATCTTAATCAATTTTCGCACTGAACACCAATAAAAATCACATTGCGTTAAACAGCAACAACCACAACAACAATAATATGGAAATGGGCGTGTCTCTGCTTTATATCAGAGTCGAAAAAAGTCGTATTTATTTATCTTTCAGAGCAGCACCTACCCACTTTTATAAACCTACATGAGTTGCTGTCAGCTTGATTATTCCAACAGATTGAAGATTGTTTTTATCACTCAGCCGTCGATTCGATTATCATACCAGATAAAAGACCGCAAAGCGATAAATCATTTATTATTGTGATTATTTTAATTCAATTAGTATCTTAAATAGTCTAATGACTAAGATTTCGTTCGTTATCTCTTAGTAAAACAAACACTAGTATCTTTATGTGCTCCAACTATTTGTAATCATTGATAAGAAAGGGTCAAACTATAAGTTAAGCAATAATACACTGGCAGCTACTCTGTAACTAAAGCTAAAAACAGTTTTACAATTATCAGATATTCCTTTTTTAAATATAAATTTGTAATATTTATAAACAAAACTATGAGAGATTTCTTTCTAAATTTTTGATTAAAATCAGAATTTGCTTTTTATTTTATAATTCATATTTCTTAAATTATTATCTTTACTATTCCTGTCATCAACAGTGATTGATAGCTCAGATTGCCTTTAGTTCGCGCTTTTACAGGGTATCACAGTGAGCTCTTTATTAAAATGCCTGTGCATAAATTGTGTCTACTTTGCGGTCCGTCAATAATTGTTTCAATTGACAGTGACATTTGCGTGTCTTTGGGATATCATTTCAATTGATGATATCCACAATTTGCAGACAAAATTGATGGCAATGTATTTGATATTTAACTTTGAGTCCTAATGGCTTTACGCTTAATTTAAGCTTTTAAAAGTACTCTAAATGATTTCACAAATAGCTTTGCAAGTTACAGAAGCAGAAAGCGAACTACTATTATTTTTTCAATATATTTATTATTTACTTGTGAATTGAATTAAATACAAACTAATTAAGTAAATTTTGTGCACACTGCTGTGGCCAGAAACTTCAAATCACTCGATTCGCTTCAACTCTTTGATATAATATGATATTTTTCACACCAATACAGTTCAACTTTCGTATACATTTAGTCTCACTTTTAACAGTCTTCTTTTAGTAGCTACTGTTACCAGTTTGTCTGCTAAATGCTCAAATTGAATTTGTTTATTTACTCGGTTGAAGTGTGCGACACATTAAAGGGTGTGTGATATCAGACTTTGCCTCTTGAGGAATCAAAACTGTGAATTGTGTACCCTTAAGTGAACGAAAAACGTAGAAGAAACATCCAAACTCAGAAGCAAGAAATGTTGACTCAATTTATTTCTTTAAAGAAATAAAAATAAATTAATAAGAGCCTAAAACAAAAATAGCATAACTTTAAGCATAACTTTAAGAATTCTTTTTAAATACTTTGAAATACTTTTATTTTCTACATTTAATTTCACTTTAATAGACTTTTTTTATAAAATTGTGTTAGCTACATATAATAGACATTAAAGTCACCAATCAATGCTCGTTAGAGTATTCCAACTTCCACATTGTTTTTCCTCTGCCCTTACTGCACTTTAATGGACTTATGCCCGTGTATACAAAAATTCCATCAACTTATCAAGTGCTCTTTTTATGGCCCATCATCGTTGAAGTATTTACATTGTTAACACACACTCCTGCAATTCTCCATCGACTCGTTGTGTTCGATATTCATGCATTAAATTAAAAGCAATTATGCTTAAATTCCACATGAATGCAGATGGTAAAATGTTGACATGCATTTTGATTTGATTTATGCACATTAAACAATAACTGCGGGACTGACAAGGCCGTCAGCTACTCGTTGTTTTGAGAGAGAGTGAGAGAGAGAGAGAGAGAGAGAGAGAGAGAGAGATAGAAAGGAGGAAGGCAAATCATAGCAAACTGTGATATGATAATGACTTAAATCATTTATAGTCTCCGCCTTTCTCACGTGCTGTTGATAACAACGCTGTATAGCAACTGGAAATAACTTAATTTTTGTTGTTAGATAGAGTGAAAGAGTTTTAGTTGGAAACGTTTATGGCTCGCTTAATGTCAATGTCAATTTAAATTTGTACACAGAAAAAAAGTACTGGTCTTCAGTATAAAATCAGTCCCTAGCAATATTAAATATTTAATAATTACATACTTTTATATATTATTATGAAATTATTAAATTAAATTATAAAATGAATGTAATACATATTAATTATTTATAATTTTTAAATTAAATTACTGAATAAAATTATAAATTTAATGCATACATTTTTTATTTAAACTTAAATGCTTGTATAATTTTGAATTGTTCATTTAAAATCAAGTTTTCCTTTTTTATTATTTAATTAAGATAATTTTTGTCCAGAGCATAATTTTTTTTCCAGTGTACTAAGAGTTTTATACACACACAACCTGAAAATCGGGCACGTGGCTCTTTTTTTTATCAAATCAAATCCAACGCACGCCCAACTCACAAAGGTGATAATCAGTTAAGCTTGCCAGTTGAACAACTCTCTGGGGGGAATCTGTATATAAATAGTATGTTAGCGATTAAAAGAAAAATTTAATAAAATTATGGTCAGCTATAGAAATACATTTAAGGCTTACATTTAATTTTTTGTTTGCTTGCAAATTCAATCCAGTTTATTTGTCGATTTAGATAGATTTATGCTGACAGTTAAATCGTCCCAACTCCTGGCGAGAATTTCCTTTTTATTTTTGCTACCCAGTTTCTGGGAATTTTAACGTTTCAAAAAACACCTGTCAAGCATTTTGTATGTGGAATATTCAATTGACAGCTGTTAAATTTAAATATATGTAAAATCGCAGGCTTTGATGTGGGTATCAACCAATTCAAATTGGCCATAGCATCGGGACATTGGCAATGTCATAACCTCAACAGGTAACACAAAAGCAATTCAATGTGGACCATAGACTAGCAAAATAAAAGGAAATCTTGGCCCACAGCAAGCTTTACAGTCTCAAGCATCTGCGAATGAAGCCAAATTATGAAGTGCCATGCAAAAGTTTTCGGCCATTTAGCCGCAGGCCAAAAGTTTTAGCCAGACAGCTGCCGCCTGAACAAGCAATTTCTTTCTTTTCATTTCCTTCTGGCCAAACTCAACGCTCTTCAGATAAGTACGTGAGATGAGCTGCTAAAGTTCCTAAAGTTCTGTCAGTTGTCAACACTCGAGTTTCCCTTGTTTCACAGTCAAAGTCTGTAAACATTTGTACACTGAAAGAAATAAAAAAGTTAAACTCGTGGATGTGTTCGATTGGAAATGACTGAAAAATAATTAAAGATTTGCAATACCAAATTTTAGTTTTGTATAGTTATTTTGATATTTTACAGATGGTCCAGTTTTGGTTTATTATTTTTTAAATACTTTTCAACAGTTTGAAACTGAATATTGTTGTTACATTTTAAAACTTAACTTGGGTCTGATTAAAAATAATCCAATAATTTCCAACTTACAAGAGACAAATTATTTAAATATTGAAAAAAAAGTAAGAGTTTCTAAAAATCATAAATTACCATTTCTTAGAATTTATTTTAAGTATTATACATTTATTTTTATTAGATTGTTAGAATTTACTTGACAAAATTAAAAACTATTTTAACGAGCTTACTTTGCGTAGACTTTGAACTTTGGATTTCTTTCAGTGTGCCTGAAGCAATATTTGTTTTCGCATGCAAAAGTTGGCAAATTGAAGTGTTGTTGGAAATGCAATTGTGGGTGCATTCCCAAGTACTCGTATTTAACTTACATTTCATGGTGAATTTACTAAAAATAAAAAAGTTAAAAAATTAAAAATATGCCATGCAAATATTTGGCATTTGTTGCCGCTAAATAAACTGCCGGTTTGGTCGATTAATCCAATAACAAATTCAATTCGGCATTCGTACGCCTTAATTTGGCCTCTGTCCATGGTTGTTGTTGTTGTTGTTATTGCTGGCGTTAATTAAAATGTTGTTAACATTAGATTTCAACGCGTGACGATGCTAAAGCCCCGTCGCCAAATAAATAATTTCCATTTCTTTATCATTTTATTTATTGTAGACGGCAACTGTCTGTGTGCTCTGTGTACTGTCAATGTTTTAATTATTTTTGTTTTTTTATTTGTCTTCAGTGGGAGCCGTATTCGTTTTCCATAAACAACAATAAGCATTGCAGCTAAAATAATAAAAGCAATAATAATAATAGGCCAACACTGCGTATGGGCAACATTTTTGCGTAGTTTCATTTGATCATAATTTTAGTGCACCAAAGACCAAAATTTTGTGCGATTCTGGCAATTTTTTATGACCACATAAATGTGCATGTGTGTGTGTGTGTGTATGCTTTAAACAATCTAACGATAAATGGAATTCCGCACACCATTTGCTGGTTATTTCTGCTTCTTTTGTATACACTTGCCAAAAAGTGTATTTTAACTTTGTCTTGAAATAAAATGTAGAGTGTCAGATTTACTATAAAGTATATAAATTCCTATTCAATTTGATAAACTAAACCCAGTTGCTAAAATCAAGAAAATTGGTCTCAAATAAGACAACTTTTGAAGTAAAAACTATAATTACTTTATATTTTTTATCCATTTTTTTTAAAATTTGGGATAATTAGATGATATATCTATAACTAGAATTTGTTCTCAAGACTAACACTTTCGTTTAATAAATACGTAACGAAGCAAAAAAATGTGTATCAGTGTAGAGTATTTACTCGTCTGTTCACCAAAAATATATGTACCACAAATCGTTCTTGTTTTTTCCCCTTTGCACATAACTTTTTTATGGCCGTCGCGGAAGGAAGCGTCGCATTCATTGAATGGAACCAGTTGAGAAGAGGCAGAAAAAGATACGGAAAGACAAAGAAAGGGTGAGTGAGAGGAAGAGGGGGAATGAGACATCATGCGCATTGATAGATTAAAGAATCGAGCGAATGGAATATTTTGGATCTTGTGGAGGAATAACGAGTACCGTTTTAATTACTGTCATATGATGCTGAAAATTTACGCGTTGTGTGTGTTGACTTTGGACCAGTTCAAAGATGGGAAAATTTTCAAACTTCTGCAAAGTTTTCATATAGTATATTATTTTGACTATTTTGCTAATAAAAATGTGCTTTTTATACCCGTTACTTATTAAAAATAAGTAAAAGGGGATATTGTATTCGTTGCAATGTATGTAACAGGGAGAAGGAAGCATCTCCGACCCTATAAAGTATATATATTCTTGATCAGCATCAACAGCCGAGTCGATATAGCCATGTCCGTCTGTCCGTCTGTCCGTCCGTCCGTCCGTCCGTCCGTCCGTCCGTCTGTCCGTCCGTGTGAGCGCCTAGATCTCAGAGACTATAAGAGCTAGAGCAACCAAATTTGGCACACAGATTTCTATAAGCCCCACGCAGGTCAAGTTTGTTTCAAAATTTTGCCACGCCCCTTTCCGCCTCCGTAAATCGCGAAAATCCACCACACGCACAGTTTTCAAGATATTAGGTTTTTTTAAACGGTGAACGTTAGCTATTGTTTTTACCTATCATTCTACTAAATCCCAACAAGATCGGACAAACAGAAAGGTGGTACTGGCTGATTAAAGCTTTTTAGCAATAAAAGTGCCTAAAAGCATGCAATAAAAAAAAAGTTAAATTTATTTAGGTAACTAACGGGTATCCTATAGTCGGGAGCTCGACTATAGCCTTTCCCACTTGTTTCTTATTGTACAGCATGGAAAATTTTTTAAAGAGGGATGTTGTTGAAATAAAGTTTATAAAATATAAATTATAAATTATAATATAAATATATTAAAAATTTTTAATTTGTATACATTTAAATAAATAAAATAAAAATCAAAATTTATCCTGTAATGTCCAAAAATATTCTAAGACTGCCTCATTTATAATGACCTTTTTTTAGTTTTGATTTTTTAACTCAAAACTCTTATCAGCAATAACTGTTTAAAACTAACCGCTTCTTGTTGCTGTTCTGTGTTTACTTTATTTTTGTTTTGTTGCAACAAGAAAATTAGATTTAGTTTATCAGCAGCCAAGAAGCGACTTAAGATTGTCAACAAAACTAGCAACAACTACTGACAACTGGAAAATGGAAAATGCGCTGGAATGCCAAGCATCTTGAGCAGAATTTTCGTCAAGGGGGAAAAACACACGCTTCGCTGCATTTTGTGCCCCCCCCCTCCTCCTCTCCACTCCCCTCTGAACACCATAACTGGCCCCCAGAAAACAAAGAAATACGAGTATAAACATAAACATGACTTTACTCTATAAGTTAAGACGCAGACATAAAAAAGACAGCCGCAAAACTTGGCCCCGAAAATGCGTTGGCAGTTGCTGCTTCTTCTTTTTCTTTGTCTTCAGCTTCATTTACTGGTTGTTAGCCCAGTACCTGAAGATCACTAAGGGTTATAGGTTTTATAATAAATAAATAATTATGCAAAATATTAAAATTATATAGCACTTTAAATAGTTTTTACCACTGTTTAAAATTTTACACAATTTTGTTTTTTTGCATAATAAATACTAATAAATTTTAATATATTAGAATAATTTTTTGGTATGTTTGTACTTTTATTATTTATTAATATTTTATCTATTATTTTCGTAATTTATAGAAAAGAAAACAAACAAAGTTTTAGTCAAAAAAGGGTTGTATCTTTGAATTATTGAATTTTATTATTTTTTTTTAAATTTTGTTTAGCTTATTTTTGTTTTTATTTTAATTTTCTTTTTATGCAGCTACTGGGCAACTAAGCAGTCGAGCACCTCGACTGTAGTTCTTGTGCACAAGATGTGTGTCAAAGTTTGCATGATAAACACAGCAAGGCGTGGGCGGTATGCGGGGGGCGTGGCTGCTGCATGCAGTTGATATTGAAAGTAATGCGGGCGTTGCAAATAAAGTGCATGTAAAACTTTACGAGCAAAATTTGTGTTGTTGCTATTGTTGTTGTTGTTGTTGTTGTTGTTGTTGTTGCTTGCCGAAGCATAACAGCTGCCAAAGTTCTTAACGGCATCTTCTGTATTGCTCTCTCACTCGCGCTTTAACCATATGTGTTGCGCACCAAGCCTGTTGAAGAAAAGAAATGTGTGAAAGAGCGGGAGAGAGAGGAGGAGCAAACAATGCGTCTGCTTTTTAACAAAGAGTTGGCAACGCATGTCATAGTAAATAAACATTGCATACTTTCAGGCAGTCAACAAAAAATGAGACTACCTTGTAGTTGGCAGACAAATTTAAAATTGACGCCGAGACAAGTTGATTAAGACAACAATTACATACACATTACACACACACACACATACATATACACACAGAGAGACATAATTGCATTGCTGATGAATAATAGATTCCCATATGACACTCATAATGACAAATTTCAGCGTGCAATTGGGCGTATCGTTCTGAAATGAAACTTGTCTTTGAAAGTGATCGCTTATACCCTGGAAGAGGGTATGCACATTTCGCCAAAACATGTGTAAGCCATTGACAAAGGCCAGGCAGACGATCAGTTGAAATATAAATATAAAGGTACTAAGTTTTAAAATAAATAATAAAGGTTAAATAAAAATTTTTAAATAAACTAAAAAAATGATTTAAAAAAATAAATTGAATTTAAATTCAGCTTAAACTAAATTAGTAGACATAAGCATATTTATTACTAAGCAAGCAAGTTATACGTATATACACAGAAAGCAAATCAGCGACAACAACAACAGCAAGAATAACAACAACAAAAAGCACTTAGTCATAGCCACGATATGAGCCATGGTTACTATGATCACGCTGGTTGTAGTCACGGGGCAAACCATAGCGATCGGTTTGCCGGTAATAACCATAACCACGATTGCGATGACCGCTATAATCGGGCTGCCAATAACCCGAATATTGCCTCAATCCGCCATTACCTCCATAACCACCGTAGCCTCCATATCCCGTCGTTCCAAGTATGTTTGTCGTCGGATAATATCCATTTCCTGTGCTCGGATAGTAGCCACTTCCGGTGCTCGGATAATAGCTGCCTCCAGTGCTGGGATAATAATTGTTGCTAGGATAATAATATCCCGGTTTTGGATAGTATCCAGTGTTGGGTCTATTGTAGTAACCATTGTTGTTGTTGTTGTTGTATCCATAGCTGGGATAATTGTAGCCATAATTCGGATATCCAGTGCCCTGGCCAAATAAACTGCCCAAGTTTAACACTTGAGGGAAGTATTTGAAATTAAATATTTACTTAACATTTAAAAAATCTCTTATAAATCTTACATTTCGCTGAGGTTTCCGCTGTGGCCAAATCACTTCTGTTGGCATCCTGATTCGCTGTTGAGGCTTCTCCCCAAGCGCCACATACGAGACCGAGGAGCTACACAGAAACAAAACGTTGAGTCAATTTAAAATAAAAGCGTAAATTCCCTAAAGTGATTTTTACCGAAAGTACAAATACAGAAAACTTTTAAGTGCGTTTAAATTACCTATGAAACTGAATTTTATAGCTTGACGAGTACACAGAAAAAAGTAAATAAGGTTCAAAATTTAAATGAAATTTCTAAAATTCAATTTAGCAACAGAAAAATTCAAGAGAGTTGAAATCAAATTAATTTACTATGAAACTTGTGTTTATCAAATGGCAATAAAATATTAAACATTTCAACTATTTTCTAAAAACTATATCAAATTGCATACTTGAATCAACTTTTTTTAAACTTTAAGAAAATCAAAGTTCACCGAACTTATGACACTGTTTGAGATTGATTTTATCTTGGATTTTTTTCCGTGTGCTGAGATTTGTTTCCTCAAATTAACAGAATATTCCTTTCAGTCTTGTTGTCGCTTCATACTTACCAAAAGCGTCAAGAACTTGGCAAACATGTTTTTGGTCTGGAATTGAATTGCGAATAATGTGAATAATTCGTCAAGGGAGACGCGTCTAAATTGTAAGTTCAAAGCTAACTGATTTGAAGAACGACTGGAAGTAAGACAACTGTCTGACACGACGTTTGTACGTTAAATAATTCTGTTTCCCAGCCGTGGGGCCAATTTATATTTTTCATTTTCCGGCTGAGTTGCTGCGTCGCCGTCGCTGTCGACGCTGACGTTGAAGCAAACAAACCGAAACAATATAAAGCTTTGGGCCTGGTCGCAAGTCGCACTTAGAAGCCCAGTTAAAGTGACGGCTACGTTGTTTTTATTACTCATACGCCGCGTAAGCCCCCAATTGTGACTTCAAAAAACTGTGAGTTACGTTTTCAGGGCTGCACTTAAGTACTTTTAATTATAAATAAATAAAAGTGCTTAATTTAAAGTTATTTGATCCAATCATGTAAATATGTTCTTAAACATAATTCAGTATTTTATTTCTATTCAAAATTATAAGTGTGACATCAAAAATTGTCAGTGATATTTTTAAAAATAAATAATAAAATTACTGACTTCGGAATAAATTAAATTAAAATTACATTATAATTTTGTCACAGTTTCAACCCTGTTGCATGTCGAGTATCATTTCAGATTCTTTCGTATTTATTACGAAATCAAATAGCACTTACGACCTTTTGCCTGCTGATTATGTATTATTATTATTAATATTTGTCCGGGCAGGTGACAAAATAAATGCCTCACTTTGTCAGTCTTTTGTGCGTGAGTCTAGTTTTGAATTTTTTTGGCTACGTTTATTTGAGCTTTAAACTTTAACAAACAACAACAAGAAACCCAAAATACACACTGACTGAAACAATACAAAAATTGTCTTGTTTATCTTGGTTCACAGATCGCTTTCTTTCATCTCGACCGACTGCTCGCCATTTTTAGGAGAACTTCAGACCAAAGTGTTTGCTTACTATATCTTTAATTCCAATTATCCACACACTTACAGAAATATATATCTGTATATAGGGAAATCTGTGGCAGGGGCCGTATTGGCAAATATTTGCCAGCTATCGTGTTTTTTGTTTCGTTTCGTTTATTTACTTTTCTTTTCTTGGCTAAGCTAACGGCTAATGCGGCCAGCAAAGATAAAAACCCAACAAATACGAATTTTGCCCTTGAGCCCACACACTAGGAAAATTCATTCATAAAACTCAAAGGTGTGTCCACAAAATTGAGGAACAGATAATCAACTAATCTAATTGGAATTAGGTTGGGTTTCGCTTTCTTCTTTTACTTGTTTTTGAACCTGTCAAATTTGAACTTATACGTAGCATATCTTTTATCTATTTTTTCACACTCAACGTGTGAAAATAATTTGAGAGTTGAAGCAATGCGGGAATTACAACCTTTTTTCAATATTGACTTGTCACAGTCGTAAAAAAACTTAAACATAAACTAGGTTACTTCGACGATTCAAGGTGAAATGTTGTACAAATTGTTGCTCTTTACGGTTTAAACTCAACTATATTATGTAAAAGGAGACTAGCCCAATCTCTTTAAGGTCGCGGCATATTCCTATCATCACATGAAATGCATTGCCATTTTTGTAAGTTTTGTTCTGCTTTGCCGTGCTAAGAAAGTCTAAGCCAGTATTTATATTTTCCCTTTTAGCCTTTTTCTTTAACACGGGCTTATATCGATTTTTTAGCTACATAAGTTGTAAAAATCAACACACACATTTAAAGAAAACTTCAGTTGCATATTTGTCTGCTCTTTTAAATATCTAGAAAAGTTATCTCATCGTTGTAATAATTTCATGCGCTACGAGCCGCAGTTAATAAAAGTTGAAATGCTCCACGTGAGAGAGGAAGAAAGAGCATGGAAGAAAACAACAGAGAGTGAGAGAGGTAGTGAGTGATAGACTTAGAAATACGCTGTTCAACAAATGCAGATGGCTTTGAATATTCAGAATGTATAATTTAATTTTGTTTTCATATTTATTCAACTGAGTGCAGTCGACCGAAAAGATTTACAAACCTGAAATAAAATGAAGAAATTTTGAATTACAGTCAAATTTCCCTAACTCGAATTATAGAAAGAAATGGTTTGAGCTATGGAGACATTCGACTTATAGAGTTCTTTTTCTAAATTTTATTTCATTTAGCTCTAGTTAGAGAGAAATTCGAGATATAGAAGTTCGAGTTATGGAAGTTCAACTGTATTTTAAAATTGCGTTTGTAATGGATATTTTTAACAGTTAAGAAATAAATAGTCAATTACCTTTTAAATTTAAATTCGTTCGGTCTAAAATAATCAGAAATTTAAAAAATGCACATGATTATTGACAAGCACTAGAGGTGGAGAACTATCGATAGCACTATCGACACTATCGATGGTTGGGCGCTATCGAGCTACCATCGATAGAAGCCACCCACTTTCGATAGTTCCCGAAGTCCTATCGATAGCTTTAAAATTGCTAAAACTGACTATTTTAACCCCTTTTATTCGTTTTCATACAAAAAGTGGCTTGTTAGCAATTTTCCAAAATTATCAAAAATACTAGCGAAGAGATTTTTGAAAACTTCTTTTTACAGTCACCCTTAGAATTGTTTGAAGAATTTTTTTGCATCAAAACATTATCAATATTATCGATATTACTTTCGTCGCCTATTGTCTACTATCGATGGATTGGAAATTACTACATTTTTGAATAGACAGTTATTTATTTTACAGTTGTTATATGCAAACCAACCGGCAACTATTATTTCTAAATATATTATTTTTTAAATTTTGTAGACTCGACTGCAATTTCTTTTCTTTTAACAGGGTATATTTTAGTAAATAATTTAGGATCAAAGCGTTCTCGTCGTAGCACAAACAAATCATTATTAACATAATTTGGTTTCAACTTTTATAAAATTTAAATTCACAATTCTCTCGGCTGACAAATGTTGTGGATTTGGTTGTTGGTTTGGATCTGAGGTGAGCTCAGGTGTGCTCTTGTGGTTACCTTCACTTGTTACCTTTTGGCATTGCATACTTTTAGGCATCACTGTAAATTATTCCATTTGACTGTGGCTTTAAAATATGGTAAAAAGTTGAAGGAAAGAAAAAACGCTCTAAAGTTTTGAATTTTTCTTACATTTTATTTAATTTCATAATTTTCTCTTTAGACATAACAATTCATTTCTCCGTGTTTAAATCATTAGAGTAGAGTAGAGATTAAATAAACTATCGACTTATATCTAAAGAAAGCGAACAAAATTCATGTTAATACATAGAAATACAAATAAAATGCATAATAAACAACATGTCACAAACAATCATATTTTTCCCATCGTTCAAACGAATGTGGAAAATTGGAAAACTCAACACTATAACAGTAAAGACAGATAGATTGCGTCAAATCGTAGTTGACAGGAAGCTTGGAGTGCATTTTGATCAAAAACTTTCTCAAAAAGCGAACACATTTATGGGTAACTTCATTCTCTTCTCCATTTCCTTTTCTTTTTGTTTTTCGTTTTTTTCTTATTTTTTTTAAAACAAATTTTTAAAGAGTATTCTCGTTACTAAAAACACTTACAACTAAGCTTGGGGTTAGTTGAGGAAGCTGCGGACTTGGGATTACGTGCTGTGGGAGTTTTTTGCTGTGCTGGGATTTTTAAGGTTGAAAGCGTTGGGAGCGTTTGGGGTTTTTTAGTTTCATTCAGTGACGTCCAGACGTCCTTTATAAAGATGTGCTGCTTCTGTTCGATGTCTAGTTCGATGTCGATTCTTTGATTTCAACTGCAACAGGTGCCTCAACCTTGGTTTCTACTGGGGCAGAAGCTGCAGCGACTGGTGCCTCAACCTTGGCTTCGGCAACTGGTGCCTCAACCTTGGCTTCCACAGGGGTAGAAGCCTCAGCGACTGGTGACTCTACTTTAGCTTCCACAGGGGCGGGTACTACCTCAACCTTGACTTCCACGGGAGTAGAGGCTGCAGCGACTGGTGTCTCAACCTTGGCTTCGACAACTGGCGACTCAACCTTGGCTTCGGCAACTGGTGCCTCAACCTTGGCTTCCACTGGTGCAGAGGCTTCGGCCACTGGGGTCACAACTTTAGTTTCAACAGGAGCAGGAAGTGCCTCAACCTTGACTTCCACTGGAGTAGAAGCCTCAGCCTTGACTTCCTCAGCCACTGGTGCCGCAACCTTGGCTTCCACGGGAGTAGAAGCCTCGGCCACAGTTGTCTCAACCTTGGCTTCCACAGGCGCGACTGGTGCCGCAACCTTGACTGCCTCAGCTGTCGATGCTTCAGCTACAACTTCAGTTTTGAGCTCGGGTGCATCCTCGGCATTCGTTTCGCGTTTCTTGTACGATTTGTTGGACAGATTCTGAGTGCAGGAGCATGGGCACATGCATTGATCCCTCGGCGATTGGCCCGAGAAGATTGAGTGTACACTGAAGGCATTTGGTATCGCAGCGGGTTGGACGCCCAGTGGGAAAGGATCAAGTGTCTGATATTTACTGGCGGTCGTGTGTAGAGAATTCTCCTCGCAATTGGCGTAGTATTCCTGTGGCAAAATGACCACGGGCATGAAAGCGATCACAGCACCCTTGGGTAGCTTATCGGGTGGATAGAATGCTGGTAATCCAGGTGCTTGGGGCACGACGGGGATTTGATTGAGTGACATGGCGTTCATAATGCTGCCGAAATTCGTGTTTCCATTGAAGCCGTTGAATTGTTTGTTAAAATCGACCGAGGCCGGATTCGGTTTGGGATAGTTATTATTAGAGGTTGTGGATGTGGAGGTATAGGTGGAGGTGGATTTTGATGAGTGCGTCTTATCGGCATTACAAACGCAGGTTTCGCTGCTGTGGGGGGGAGAGGGAGTTACAATGGGTTTTGGCTGTGCTGGAACGTAATAGTCGGTGGTGGTCTTTCTAGTCGGTGTGGGTTCGGGTACGTAAATGGGTTTAAATGTCGGTGGTGCTGGCTTAAAGCCACTGGGTGTCAATGGCCTGTAAGTGGTGGTGACCGTCGGTATGGGTCTGTACTGTACGGGTGGCACTGGGTTCTTATGGATATTAATATTACCCGTTGTTACTGGTGTCGTAATGCCCTTTACTGGTCTATCCGTATTAATAGTGATAGCCGGGACCTTTGGCTGTGGGGTCGTGATCGTCGGGATAATTGGTTTGTTGTTGTTGGGATACACAGGAACGTGATTGGGAACGGTATTGGGGAAAGAAGGAGGAATATAGGTTAGTGGTGGTTTAGTTGCTACGACTACGGGCTTTTCGATCTTATGAACATAATTTGGCTTAATTGTTGGTGGCTTATAATTCGGTTCAATGACTTGTGAATAGGATGGGGGCTTTGGTGCAATTTTACCCGGTTCATCCGGTGGCAAATAGCCGGGTGTCTCCTTGTCCGAATGCCTGGGATCGTTCGGGCTGAACGTGGGACGGGGTACTACAAAAGTATTTGCAATAAAAATTTAATTACATTTACGAAATAATTTTTATGATTTACCTTGTGGACTCAGTTCACCGTGTCCGCGATCTGGGCCAGGTGGGCCGGGAGGTCCTGGACGATCTGGGCCGGGTGGGCCGGGAGGTCCTTTAGGTCCTGGGCGGTCTGGGCCGGGTGGGCCGGGAGGTCCTGGTGGGCCTACAATAATATTTTTGTACCTGAACTCGATTTTAGTGGATTAAACTTACCTTTAGGTCCTTTGGGTCCTGGACGATCGGGTCCGTTGGGTCCGGGAGGTCCTACAGGACAAAATATTATTATTAGCTGTCCAGAAAACTACGCGGTATTTAACTAGCTCTTTTTTTTCGAGAATCCTAGCTTTGAAATTAAAAACACCCGAGTACAATCCTACCTGGTGGTCCGGGTGGGCCGGGTGGTCCATTGGGTCCCTTTGGGCCTATAATAAATAAGCATTATGTTTAAAAAAAACCTTTTTTTGAGTGGGAATTTTTAGAAAACTTACCGCCTGGTCCGCCGGGTCCCTTGGGGCCTCCGGGTCCGTTGGGTCCGAAACCTCCGGTACCGCCGCCATCTCCATTGCCGCCCTCGCCTCCGTAGCCGCCCTCGGGTCCGATTATGTGCACATATGGGGGAGCTGGGGGTCCAGTGGGGCCTTCAACATGAACATATTTACCAGAATCATCATGATAGTACTTTCCATTGCCAACGCCTGTGCACGAGAAACATCGATAAGTATTAGCATAAAATGGAAATATGGTTATAGGGTATTTTTTAGGGATGGGTATCGACATCTTTGTATTTTCATTTAATTTTTGAATGGTAGAATTGGGAATAGGATATTGAATTAGCAAAAACCGACGAGGTATCGGGAGAGGTATCGATAGCTAATTCAAAATCTTGTCTTCGGTATCCATCCCTAGTACTCTTTTACTAAACTTACCGCCATATTTGCCGCTATTAGTGTTACCATAATTACCGTTTCCTATGGAAAATAGAGGATAATTTCAAGCAAAATACAAACGATTAATAAATTTGCAATTAAAGTGATTTCAGCTGGTTTTTCTTTTGTGTATTACATTTTTCAACTAGTTTAGCTAGAGACTAACTACAATAAGTTGTACTACTAAATACTACAGGGTACTACAGGGTACATACAGATAAGACGGGACAACTTAGGACTAGGTCAAGTGCAAGGGAAACCGAAACCAATAACTAAATTGTCATGCCGATTAGAGTTTAGTCAGGGGTTTTACTTAGTAAGTAGGTTAAACTAAGACCAAAAATTAGTGGTTAGCCCAAACCGTTAATAGTTAGTATCATTGCTTAAGCGTTTTTTGTATGTGGGCGTGGCAATGTGCAGTGTGTTTTAAATACTTGACAAATGAGTCGAGGCAATCAAAAAGTGTGTGATTTGAAGGTGTGCGTGTGTGCGAGTGTGCGAGAGTGTGTGTGTGTGTTTGTGTGGGTGTAAAAGAGAAGTATAAGTCTCGTGCATGAAAGCAAGAGTGTGAAATAATCGTGTGTGAAGTGACTGTGAAGTAATTGTGATTTTTGGTGCATGGTTTCTCAGTCAAATGCTGGACTGAAGAAACAAAAACAGTGATAAGAAAATAGTTGGATCGATAACATGTGGGATTTATCGATTAACTCGAGCAGATAGAAAACAGATAGTGACAGAGACAGTCAGAGAGATAGATAGATAGACGGATAGATATTGAGAAAGAGAGTTCGATTTATATTTATATATTGCTTGATTGTGCGCTCATAGCAAAAGTGCTCTAATAACGATAACGATAACTAAGGGTGTGTGGGGGGTATAAGTGCCCTAAAGTTGCCCTGCAGTGTTGTGTGTGTGTGCCTGAGATATTTTTGAGAATTGCATTTTGAAATAACAACAAAATAATATTAAATAATTAGATTTATAAGTGCGGGTTTCTTTTTTTTTTTGTTTCTTGGCTGAAAATAAACAAGAATCTGCTTAAAATAGATTATAAATTTATATACATTAGCGTAATTTAGGCATAAAAAATAAATAGATTTTAAAAACAAACTTAGAGCTAGCAGACAAAAATTTGAACAAACCATCGAATGGGCAGCGACAAGAGACTTTGAGAACCTGAACAACATTTAGAGATGTTTTAATGAGATTTTTCAAAGACGGAGAAATTTTGGAGATATTCAGAGATCTGAGAGACATCTTAAAGATTCCAGAGACCTTTTGGAGATTCCAAAAATCTTTAAGAGATCCTTTAGAGATCATCGAAATCTTTTAGAGATCCCAGAGATATTCAAGAGATTCCAGAAATCTTTTAAAGATTCCAGAGATCGTTTGGAAACACCAGAGATCCTTAAGAGATCCAAGAAAGCATTTAGAGCTCTTTTAAAGATCTAAGAAATGGTCAAGAGATACCAGAGATCTTTTAAAAGTCACAGCGATCGTTTTTAAATCCCACACATCTTTTATGAGAGACAATTTCCCTGAGGCTTGGTCAAATTTTTGGCTGCACGTCGACGCATTTCGAGTCTCAATTGGTCTAACCTGATGTGTAATCGATGGCCCCAGGAAAACCGGTACTGCTGTGCGTGTAGCTGCCGGAGTAGGCGCCACTGTGGTCAGAGGGCTGATGGTGATCGCCATTACCAATGCCGCTGCCTGGACGACCACCGAAACCGGTGCCGATATTGCCACCTTGGCCTGGACGGTTGGCATCGCCACCGCCTGGATGATGGGCATCACCGTTGCCGGCGTTGCCACCACTGCCAGGACGATAAGCGTCACCGCCGCCCAGAGGTCCAGGGCCGTTGGCATCACCGCCCCCAAGGCCGGAGCCTTGACCGGGACGATAGGCACCACCGGCACCTGGGCCAGAGCCTTGGCCAGGACGATAGGTACCCGCGGCACCAGGGCCGGCACCGTTACCGGTGCTGTAACGATCACCGCCACCGATGCCGGCACCGTTGCCAGGGCCGTAGCGATCACCACCACCGGCACCAGCACCACCACCTGGTCCGTAGTTATCGCCACGTCCAAAATTGCCGCCAGCACCGCTGCCAGTGCGATCGCCATCCCTATATACCGGTTTTCCTGAGGCTCCGCCTCCCGCGCCGACTGGTCCGGGGGGTCCATTGGGTCCAGGAGGTCCCTTGGGTCCTGGAGGACCATTAGGTCCAGGAGGACCATTTGGTCCTGCTCCGCCATTTGGTCCAAATCCACCATTCGGGCCAAAACCGCCATTGGGTCCGTTGGGTCCGCCATTCGGGCCAAAACCGCCATTTGGACCAATTGGTCCATTATTGTTACCAAATCCACCGAAACCGCCCTCAGAGCCCACAACGTGCTTATAGGCATTCGGATCTGGCTTATATTGTCCGTTATCTGAAACACAAAGATTTGAATCCTGCCCAACACTGGCGACTGGTCGAAGTCTTTAGCTCACTGCCACTATCTCCGGGTCGGAGAGCTGCAACCGACTGGAAGGAGGGCGCCTGATCGCCGGGTGATCCATCGTGTGTGTGTCCCCCCGTGGTGTCGAAGAGACCCTTCGGTCCCTGGCTGGGCTTGTGAATGGGCAGACTCTTCTGTGCCTCGCCCTTGAGCACGGGAATGTTTGCGTTAAGGCGTGACGAACCCGATCCAACGTTCTTGTTCTTGTTCTAGAAATAGAACGATCTCACTTCTCTGAAATATGTGCATACTGATCTGTCTTACATCGTCCACCACAAAGTAGGGTATGTCATGAATGGCCCCGCCCTCGAACTTGCCGCAGCCAATGGGGAAATAGAGTTCGTGCCACTGCAGCAATATTCCTGGCTCTGAGCGTCCGCCTTTCGTCTCATTGTACAGACCGGGCGGGAAGGTTTCCACTGGCTTTTCCGGCTCCACGGTCCGATAGCCGTGCACATCGGCCACGTAGTGTGTGGCTCGGAGCAGATGATAGGGATCGATTAGGCCATAGCAGCCGTAGGTGACGCCATCGGGACCACGAGTCTCGTGGTGGAAGTTTCCTGTCTTGCCGACATCGTAGCCATAACGATAGGCGTCTGATCATTTCGTATTTTTTTGGTATTTTTGTTTTCGGTAGTATTTTTGGTATATTTTGTTGTTGTTGGGAAGGGGGGATTTTTGAAAGATAATGTTTATAGAGTATAACTTTTGGTTTTGTGTTTTGGTATATTTTTGGTATTTTTTTTTTTTTTTGTGTGATTGAAGTTTGAAAGTTGTGCTGTGAATTGTACTTGTTTAAGATTGTTGTTGCTGTTGTTTCGACCTGTTGCTAAACTGCCTAACATCAATTCAAAGTCTGCTTTTTGGGCGCTGCAAGAGTTTACGATATACGATTTACGATATACGATATGTGGCCTACGATAAGGAGATGAAATTTGAAATAGAGAAAATGTATTTTTTTCTTTTTTTGGGTGTGGTTGTTGTTGATTGTGTGTGATTGTTGTTGTTGATTTGGTTTGCTTTCATAGGTCACTTTGTCAGGGAATATACTTTTGGTTGACATTGTATTTGGAGTAGGGTTGGGTTTATGGGTGAGAGGAGAGGAGTATGAGTATGCAAAGCCTTTTTTTATATTTTATGTATAACTTTTTTCCATTAAGAACAAAATAAATACATAAAACTATATATAGGAAATATATATAAAAGTTACAGAGGAGAGAGAGTTTGATTGATTGTTTGATTGTGTGTTTATGTGAGAGAGAAAGATTAAAGAGTATAGAGAGAGAGAGAGAGAGAGATAGATATAGAGAGTTTTTGTTGATTTGTTGAGCATATATATTTACAATTTTGAGTTTTAGCTACGACGCAGACTACGATTTCTACGGTGAGTTTAGTAAAGCTGAGCTACAGGAGAGCATTGGGGTATCAAAATCATAAAACAACTACAAGTAGATAAATGTAGATTGATTGATTGATTCGTGTTGTTGTTGTTGCTTCGATTTCGTTGGGGGGATTAATGTGTAAGTCTTGACCTACTGTTGGGGCACCCAAGACGATTACTTAAAACAAAAGGGGTAAAAAAAAACTACTTAAAAATAAACAAATTACAAATACAAATTGATCTACTTGGTATTACAATAAGTTTTACACAATAAAATACTAACAAACTGCATGAATGAATGAGAAATAGTTATATAGATAGAGAGAGAGAGATATACAATAAACGATGATACAAAGTTCAAAAACTAATATATTACAAATAACAATTACATGTGAGATAAGAGAGAATCTCGATAAAGTTTTTTTCTTTGGTATGTGTTTTTTTAAAAGGTGAAATTAAGCCATGGTATTAAACAAATTGTTAAACGTCATTACTTACTTGTGTCAAAGTTTGAGGAATAATATTGTTGATTCGTTGTCTTTTGATCGTTGATGTCGAGAATCAGACGACGATTCTCTGCATCAAATTTGGCAGAGTAAACGCATTGCACATAAATGCAAGCGACGACCTGTAAGTAATGTTTAAATAAACCATTAATAAATATTATAATTAAATTAATTTATTATCAACTATAAACAGTCGATTGATTTTTTAATTTAGCTTAATATTTATGACTTTAATATACAATATGTTATTTAATAATTATTAAAAAACAGTGCTCGCTAGTCAAGACACACCCACAAACTTTTGCTTTTCATTGTGGAATGAAGTCTTGTGTTTTTGGTACTGACTTAATTTGCATACTTAGTCCCCAGAGATGAGTCAAATAAGATGCCTCTACTCAAGGCAGTTAGTCTTATTTTTTTTCGCTTATTTACGTATTCAAATCAGCAACCATTTGGATCCGGTTCGATACGTTAAGTTTTGCAAAAAAAAATTTAAAAAAATGTGTCCAAAAATGCCGCTCTCATGGGCTCTGCTAAAATGTCAAAGGCGTAGCTATATAAGTATTTAAATCACGGCAAAATTCTTGTTTCCAGTAGATTTGACTCGTCAAACGTCAGAAGATGACAAACTTTAAGTCGAACTGGATTTAAAATTTTTTTTTTAGCTGCACCTTAGTCAATTTTGTGCGCATTTGTCGCCAGCAAATTACTCTGCGTCACCTGCAGATACATTTTGTATCTTTTGGCTGCATCCGAAAGTTACGCAAAAAACCAGTTAAAACTGTGCTGACAGCTATGCTCAATTAGCTTAGTTCTCAACGACGATTGACAGCGAAATAAAAGTTAATTGAATAGCGTTAAAAGTTCTATTAATTTGACTGCGACCATTCACTTCTTCAACACTCGAATCTCTTACGCAATCCATGAGATACATTGAATGTATTGAAAACAAAAAGCAGTTGGATATTAGCATAAATAAAATCGTAGCAAGTTTATTAGCATACATACTTATTTAGTGGACTATAACTCATTTTAAGTTTCCGGCAATGATCGAAACTTCCTTATAACGAAACCAGTTCCAAATACTTGACAAAAACAAATCCCAAATATAGAATTCATTATGCAATAATTCCTAAATATGTGAGGTAACTAAAAGAATAAGTTGGCACTATTTAGCCTTCACATTAAGCCAAATAATTAATTGACTAACTAAACGGATTAACAATGGATTAATTTTTATAATTTTTTGCCACTTATATTATTAAAATTGTATTTGTTAACTGTTTTAATTTTAATTTTTTTTTATTTTAATATCTTTTTACAATAGCTTATTAAATATACTTTATTTTAAAATAAAGTATTTTTTTTTTTATTTAAATTTATATTTTTGGCATTTTAAATTGCATTTTATCTAAACTATTTATGAGTTAAGTAAACAATGGCTCTTAATTGTCAGGCTTAACGCATCTTAAGGGCCATAAATTGATGCCAAAGAGTCACATTTGAATTGCGATAAGGTCAATAATTTTATAGCCGCGGTTTATTAATATCATATTGCTTATATTATGAATATCAACATATCAGCATCATATGAAGGGGACAGTTTATTTGTCTGTCTATTTGTTCGGTAGCAGCGGCCCTCAAAAGACTGTAGATCTAAGAAAAAGAAAAAGAAGAAGAAGCCGTCTTTGCACCACAATGGCCATTGGTAACTCATTAATGCAAATTGATTTAATGGCCAACAACGAGGCTCAAAAACAGCGCATTGATTGGCAGCCTCAAGACTCCGGACTTGTTGCAAAAATTGTTGTTTATTAACAATTTTATGCAGCTGCCGATGATGCGATGCCAAGGTGCCAATTTTGCTGGTGCTGCTCCAAAATATCCACAAATTTAAAATCATATTTCAAGTCTTGTTTCGATACGTATTTTTCATTTATTTATTGCAGCCGCTGACAACAAAGGTCGCCCTGTCTTCTCTAGTCTTGTCTTTTCTTGTCTCTAGTCTCTAGTCTCTGTCTTGTCACCCACATATCATGCAGCAGTATTAACGGTCTCTGTCTCTATCTATGCCTCTCTCAATCTCAATCTCGTTGTCTTTGTTTGTTGTGCGTTGCACGCATGATTCATTTGCAGCATTGGCCTTTTTTAGACCCCGCAATGCGTCTTATTAATGTTGTGGCTTCAAAACTTTGGCAGCACCACGCATAAAAAAACACTTTTCGTCATTGCGAACAATTTGTACATTTTTAGAAAATTTTTCAAGTATGTTGGAGGAGAAGAAATAAAAGAGAAACCAATTTGTCTACATTTTTGGCTATTCAAAACTATTTATCATTTGAATACAAATTGACAGGATACGAAAGAAAAGCAAAAACAGGGAATATAAGCTAGAGTCATAAATATATTTATCAGAATTTAACTGAAAGTTGCGGCTACTAAGGTGAATTTTAAGGCAGTGTTTTTAATAAATGCTGGCCACCGGCAAGGTCAACTTTAATGAGGCAGAGTCTAATTAATTTTACGAAATATTTTTGTACAAATATGCAAATTGAAAATTGATCAGAAATGGCAAATAATACAATTTACAGCATTTCAAAATGAATTGAACACAGCGGGACGCTGAGACAAACCCTGAATAATTATAATGATCGACAAACCCTCACATGTGAGTATTTAACTCAACATAATTGAGTCAATTAATTTGGCTGCCACGCCCAATTAACAGTCAAAATACCACCCACATGGGCAGTTGCATAACATTGAGAGCATTTGATCAATGTTAAAGACTGGATTAATTTGTTGAACCTCTACTTGATTAGTTATTGGCAAGTGGCAAGGCCCAAATGAGAGGTAAGTCGCGTCTAGCCAAATCAATTGCATTGACAATTTGAATAAAACACTTGTGGCATGTGGGCCAAATTGACAGTTGGCAACTGGCGGCATTTTAAAGTTCATTTGTTGGTGTTGTCGCGGTGCGTGCAACAACTGCAACAACTGTCAGTGGCAACGTCAGCGGCAACTTGCTGCTCGTATATCAAATGCAACTCGCATGTGAACTGAGTTTGAGCTGAGGCTGAGTTTGGAGACTGGCAAGAGTTATGTTTAAGCACAGGCGTAGCCAGATTAATAAATAAGGCAAGGAAATTAATTTTTTTATATGTTTTTCAATGCGAAGTGTTTTTTAAAAAATAATATAAATTATACAAATTATTTTTATAATATTTTATAATTGAATCTTTGTATATAAAGTCCTAACTTTCTAATTGAGCCCACCGTTTGTAAGAACTAGAAGGCTTATAAAATTAAAGCATGTATTTAATTTTAAATAATTTACCTAATTTTATATTTTCATAATTAATAATTGCGAATAATCAAGTATAATATTCACAGAAGCACTAAATGCCAAGTAAATATTCTAAAATTACATAAAAGCACATCAATGCATCTTTATGCTTATACAAAATATTCGTTAACCACATAATTTAAAATTCTCTACATAGAATAGAATACCTAATTATTTTTCCAACATTTTACCCCAAGCTGTGGGGGTCAATTGCCCCCCTTTGCCCATACCTTTCTACGCCGCTGAGTCTGACCCAAAAGTTCTGCCAGCCTTGTTGCTGTCGCTGGTTGCCCCAAGAAACAACAACAAGAACAACAGCAACAAAGAGCTATGAATCTTGCATACTTTTGCATGAGATGTCAGACCCAAAGACAGACAACTGGGCGGTCTTACAGAGGCAACAGTCGCAATTCATATAGATGGATATATTTCTATATATATGCATATATATGTGTATATTAATCGAGTTGTTCGCACGCACACACTTTGTTTACATGGCAAGCTACAACTTCAGCATAACCATCGTAATCATCAACATCATAACGATCATTATGAGTTTGGTAATCATCATAAGCCAAGGCATGCCCGTTATGGGCAAACAGGTTTTAGCCACGATTTCGTTTTCAATCTCTGCCCTTTTCGCGTCAACGAAAACCTTTTTTTATATTTTTTTAGTGGAGTTTTTTCTTTTCTTACACCTCAAGGTCAATTGGCATCTTTGGTGCACGCAAAAGACAACAATAAGTATATGAAAAATACGACATGTTTTATCATAAAATGCAACTGCTTTGGGCGGAGTTTTGGCCTTAATCGATCGACTCTCACGAAACTGCAGTTTATTTATGAATATCGTTCGCTGAATTTTGAAATGGTTGAATTAAAAATGCAAGTGGATTGTGAAATTTCTTAAATGATGCGCAAAATACATATACAGATATTTCAATAAGGCAAAGCGGCAACAAGTCAACCATATAAAGAGTTATTAGACTTGACTTCCAGGTTCTAGCCATTGGCCAAAAAACAAGTATTTCCAGAACTAATTCAATGGCCATTTTTTTTTGGATTTTCCAGTTAATCCAGACACTGATTTAATTAGCGCAGAATTTGTTTGTTCGACTAAAACAAGAATAGCGCTAATGAGTTCATTGATATCAGTCGAAGACGTCATCACAGTACAGTAGATACTCTTGAGAAGTAGCATTATTAATAAATATATCTTATTATATCTTATTTTTCTTGTTAGCCAAACTGTCAGCCAGGTATTCAATTAATGGCTGTAATTTCAGTCAACTAATTAAATTTAATAGATCAAGCCAAAGCTGATATCATTTGTTTTGAATATATTTTAAATTTATATATATTTTATATATTTATTTATATAGATTTTAAAAAATACTTGCACTTTCCTACGGCGACTTTTGGCATTTATCAAATACCTCTCAAGATTCTAATATCTTCATAATTTATTAGTCAAGCTGTCATCGAATCGCTGCTATTTTTGTCCACTAATTAAATTTGATAGACCAAGCTAATGATGACATAATTTATTTTTAAAATATATTTTATATAAATTTATTTATATAAGTTTAAAACATACTTTTACTTTCCTTTGGCGACTTTTGACATTTTCAGCAGGCACATTTATCAAATGCCTCTCGTTTTGTGTATCGTTTTCATTTGTATTTAAACGAGAAACCCTCAAGATTTCAACTCCCCACCGCGCTCCTACATTCTTCAGCTTCGTTTTTTTTTTCTTCGCTTCGATTATTTGCTGCTTTGTGATTTTTTTCCGATTTTTTTTTTTTGTTTAATCGCTGACGAATCTTTCAATAGCTAATTTGCATTTCTAGATTTTGAATTATAGATATAATATCGAACTTAGCCCGTTTGCCTTTTAAACAACAAATGCCTCGTTGGTTGAGTTTATAAGCAAAGACCTTTAAAAGCGTTTTTTGGCTTATTTCCCATTGAAAGTGAAGAAATTGCTGAGATTCAATGAGTAAAAGTGAAGGTGGCTTAAGAACTGAAAGTGAATGCGGTATGAGGTAATCGCTGCGAACATTAGCCATTGTTATCGAGTCTAAACTATCATTTATTAATTTATTAAATCACATAAAAAAGGTCATTAAATATTTTAAAAATTGCTTGCAGCTTGAAAAATGTTATCGAACTTAGCGTTCCAATCTCAACTGTACTTTAACTATCAGTTAATGCTTAAACTAAATTGACTAAATTTTTGATCGATACATGAGACATGTATCTATTTAATGGCAACTGTATTTGATCTATCTGATCCGTGTAAATGAAATTAAGGCAATTTATATATATATTTTTCTTGCCACTCGCTGACTCAGCAATCAATTCAATCGCTTAGCCTTGTTATCGAAACTTTCGATTACATGTCAACTGTACTTTACACGTTAGATCTGTGCAAAATGTCAGTGATGTAATCAAAAGCAACTTTATCGAGCTTATCGCCAATATTTAAGTCATTTTCTGACTACATTATCTCGCGAAACCCGCTCGAAACTGGCCATAAAGACTATTTATGACTGTGAAGAAGACTGTAAAACGCAATCAACCGTTTAACGCCAACATTAAATGGCTTGTAGAACACCATTTTGACGGCCAGTTTATGTTGGGCCCAAATAAAGGCTATAAAACTAGCGACTCGTCTCCGAGTTATATGTAAACTACTTATTTGTCATGCCAAGCACTTGGACAGGCCAACATTCTGGTCAAGTCTTTTATAACTCACACATGGTGTACCTTAAGAGACACAGATTCAGATACATTTGGCAAAAGAACTTGGCAGCCTATCTAAATGCGAAATCTTCAAGTGCAACGAGCACAAAGACATTCCCGACTTTTTGAAATTCCAGTGACAACTGCGATTAGGGAATAAAATGAGACACAACGAATCAGCAATACTCTTGCAGAGAAGGCAGGAATTTTTGAAATGCATTTAAAATTTTAATAAAATTAAAATTTAATAAAAGTTTACTTTAATTACTTTTTAATTTTGAATTTATATTTAAAAATTTACAATCGCTGCAAACACAGCTTGAAAACATGTTCCACTATTAAAGTTAAATAGAGACCCAACCCCAACCTAATTTACAGCGTAATTTTGGTTAATAATGTGGAAGAAAAATGGGCAATAAGATTAATTATTTCCTTAGTAAAGTGTATAGCAAGTCTGTGATAGGGCGACAAGTTGGGGGCAGAGCTCGTCGACCGCTGCTTGGCAGGCAAATTGGCCAAAACGCCGTGTACGTGTCTGCGAGCCATGGCCCACAATGTGCCCAGGGAGACAAGACCAAGACCAAATGGCTTAAAGACGAGCAGAGAAATCTTGATAAAAAAAATGAAAAAAAAATAAATAAATGCAAAGCCAAGCGGTTCAACTGTTTGGGGCATGCCTAACCTCACAGCGGGTCAAAAAACTGTGGCACGTGTTACAATGCCAAAAAAAGTATTGGTAGCCACTTTTGCAGGTGACAAAGACACACACCAAATCTATGCAAAAAAAAGGTGTTGCCACTGATGAATATCACCGCGCTTAGAGCCTCATTACGACACCTCTTTTCACACTCTCTTCAATTTGTCAACTGTCTGTCATAAGTTTTGGTTTTGTTTCCCCTTTCTTCATTGCATCTTTTATTGGTCCAGAAAACAAATTGCCAAACGATTTTGCTACTTTTGTTCTTTGCGTACTGCAATTATGGCAATTAGCATTGGCTAGCGAAAAATTAGCTGAATTCTTGATGAGTTTAGCACAATTTGGGCGGGTTCTTGATAAAAACCACTCAAAAAATGTCGTGATGTGACAAAAACTAAACTAATAATAGTCCGAAAAATATGAGAAATATGCATGTGACACTTAGACAAAGATTAAAGTTACTAAAAGTGCACTAAATTGTTTGAAACTGTTTTACTTCAATAGAACCTAAGCTGAGAGAATTATCTTTCCTATGATAAACTCATAAATTAAGAAGATTTTGTTTTTTGTTAATTTCTAAAAATGTCTATCCTAGTCCGCAATTATCAATTCAAACTGTATTATTTAATCTAAGCTGTCATCATTAAATCATATTTCTCATAAATCAGACAATTTTTAGTTCAAAAATTACTCATCACTTTACTTTTCTCAAAAATTTTTCAACTACTAAATCAATTTTCGACAGCAATTGTTAAAAAGTTAAATCTGTAGAACATGAGTAACTTTTCTCAATTTACAAATTTCAATCAGAATCCAAATAGAATCATTTGAAATGTTTATCAACAACGCAGTTTTGGTAATTTGTATTCAAATTAAATTTATTCATCTTCGATCGTCTACCAAATAAACACAAAGATTGCAGCAAATCTTAATGACGATCTGCGCATCAACTTTAAAATACAAGTTCAAATTTATTGCGAATTTTATTTAGTGTGATCTTTTTTCTCCCTCGGAATTGGTTTTTGCGTGCTTTTTGCATTTTTGTCAGCTGACACAGCAAACCAATGATTAGCGACTGGCATTCTGACTAAATTGCCAATAATAAATGTACTTAGATACAAGTAAGAACATGTATATTAACTAGGCGAAATACTTTTTTTTTTTTGCCATAACTAAAATAAACAAAACTTGAGATCGCCGGCGTTTTGTTTGTCGAAATGCCGGTAATTATTGAAAACGTTTTTTAATATTTGCTCAGCACATGGAATACCATAAAATAGTGAGTAGTTAAGTATAGTTAAATGTTGACCCGGATCTGCTGGTTCAACTGTAGAATATTGAAAAAATAAAAAACAAAAGTCTGCCTATAAACCTACTAACTTTGATAGCATTTGAAAAGACCTCAGCCTTGGTATTCAGGCAAAACTTGAACTCAAATTTCGATTATTTATTTGCATTTCTCATCTACCAGTTTTAACTTTTTTTATTAGCTAAGCGCAAAGTGTTAATCTTCTGTACAAGTACAGACGGGAATTTTGAAATCTTTCTGGCCATGACTCAAGTTCCAATCTAACGGTTAAAATTACGATCATACTCGTAATTGGAGATTTTATTTGACAGATTTTATAATTAATTTTAATTGAACTTTCTGAGCGAAATTTACAGTTAATGACACTTAAAATTTACAGTTAAATAATTGTATTTTTTGTGTATATATATTTGTGTTAATTAAATTATATTTAAATTTACACTCACCATGCATAAAACTGCACGCGTCATTTTGCAACGAATTTACGGTGAATTGACACAAGAAACGCCAGTAATTATGTATTTAGCTGTTGTTATTTTTTAAACAAATTTAGCAATCTAAGGAAAATTAAGAAAAATTTGTTTTTAAAAAATCAATTCATATTTTGGGCACAAGCACTGTGTGTTTTTATATTAAGTTTTGTAAAATGTATATTATTTATTTTTATATATATTTTGTGTTGTCCTTGTCGCTAGTAGAGTTTCTTTTTTGATATTGAATTTGAGTTGGGCTGGAGATTGCAGTTAGGCGTAGTTCACTGTATTTACTTGGGGATAAGGGAGCCTAACTAGAGCTCATACCGTGCTGACCGATGTGGACGAACTGAAGATGAACGCCGTCCGTCTTTGCCATATAAACAACGCAGCTGAAAACAACAAAACAAAAAAAAAATACCAAAAAAAATCTGAAATAAAAAACCTGAGAGCAGCTCCCCACCAATACATATGTGAGTGTATTAATGGGTATTCAAAATGAGTTGGGAAGCAGCTCCGGTGACAGTTGATTGTCAGCGTCTCTGTATAAAGTGCGTGTGTGCGAACTTCTGTGTGTGAGTGTGAAACAAGTTTTTTTTTTCGTCGATGAATTTGTTAATTTATACGGCCAAGAGTAAAGATGAGCTTAACTTACTTAGTTGCAGCTGAACTCGCTACGTATACTCAATAAATTGTTGCTACTCTCTCGCCGAGAGAGAGACTGATCGACTGGTCTCTCCCTCTCTCTCTCACACACAATCACTACCCCTAGTTTACTGTGCGTGTTTTAAGAATCCCAACTTCACTTTCAAGTTTTTTTTTCTTCTTTAATTTTGTTCATTAAAACTTTAAGATTTATTCGTAAATTTTCGATATTTCTTTTGTCTTTAATTGAAAATTCGGGTTTTTCGTGTTTATCCAAAATAGTATTTCTCTTTTTTTTTGACTCAATTCTGAGCATCGAATTAATCGAAAACTGATCTATTAGCAATAGATAGTAGCCTTTCTTGTTCTTATCCCGAGCCGGTTATTGATTTTTGGAGATAAAATTTTAATAGCAAATGTGTGTATGCAGTGTATTTTAAAAATAGTTGCTTAGTTTTATTGATTTAATTAATGCTTACATAATACACACTTTTTTTAGTTTTTCTATATTTTTCAGAATGCGAATTTTTAAGATTTTGATTTCCGCGTATATTAATTGATAGAGCGAGGCATAATTAAAATAAATTACCAGCTATAGATCACACAACATATATGGAATCGTTTATAATTTGATTATGAAATCACACGGTAGCTGAGATCATGAGGCTATATAAGTAGGAAATCGATTAAATCAAACCTAATCTCAATCGCCAACTTAATTCATTTGGCTTAATTGAGACACCTCGTTGATCCACGACATGCTTCCGTTTGAAGATCCGCTTAAAAGAATTGAGCATAGAATGTTGCACAATCTGACATTTAGCATTGCGCATACGCAACGTTGTGCGGCTTTGCGGATTTGTAGCTGTCACATTTGGCAAAGTAAAGGAAACAATTAGCTAAGTTTTGTAAATCCTACAACTAGTTTCTGGTAGTTGTTGCTCTTGAAAACTGCAATTGACACAGTTTAAAACGCTGTCTTCGTAAACAGGATGAAGTTAACGACAATGCTTAAGTCAAGGCAAAGTCAACCAAAAATGTGAAAAAAACAATAAGAAAATAAAAATAAAAATAAAAATAAAAATACGCATTCGAGATACGCAGCATGTAGCGCCTTTTGGCCCAGCACAGCTGGCGCTTTCAATTGGCCTGGTCTCTTTAAAAACGCTGCCTCGTGGGCTTTTTTAAGATATGGTTAAATATACAGACTGTTGTGATGCCCTACACTAAATTACACTACTTAAAAGACCTTAAAACTAGAAAAAAATGTTGAAATGGGCAAATCTTAGATATGGTATTTATAAGTAAGTATTTTGAAAACGGGATTAACTTTTAGTCTAAATTTTTTATAATAAAATCTAATTTCAAATTTATTTATTGATATATGCAAAAGATTATTTAAATTTAACAATTTTTTTAATATATCTACTTTTATTTTCCATTTTGTATTATAAGATTTCATTTTAACTTTATTTTTGATATAAATGATTGTTAGATTAATAAAGATTTTAAAAAAAAATTATATGAAAATAATTTAAATATTTTGCAGAGCAATCAAAATGCACTAGTTCAGCCCTTAGTTGAACCTTTTCTACAATAGTACCTTATCATAAAGTGACTACATAATTTTTAAAGCCTCCATAACTTTTAATATACTCGATATTCTCTTAAGCTCAGTCGTAAAAAATAATGAAAACAAAAGTGAAAAATTGTGTTTTAATGTGCATTTAATGCATTTTCGTCTCGGTTTCGAATATGTAAATGCATTTTTGACAGCATTCCATTGAACTAAAAAATATGCAAAAAAATAAATAAAAATTATTGTACATAATTTGCAAGGCAATTTGCTGCCAAAAAACCATTGTATGAATGTAACATCGACTGCTGTGAAATGTTAATAAATACTATAATTTAAATAATATATATTTCAATATTTTAACACAATTTTGTGGCTTTAAATTGTGTGGTCAACCCACGCAGCGGATGATGATGATGAAAACTTTGTTGAAACGACCTTTGATGAGAACAAAGCACAAGAGCAAAGCCGAAAAACAAGTTGAATATTTATAATATATTCATAAACTATCAAAAACCGAATTAAGGCTGACAAATACGAGTTGTGTCTGTACCTTATTTTAAAACAGAGTTTAAGCCAAAATCATATTCGTGTATTTGCTGAAAAAGTAACCGAGAAAAAGCTGCAAAGAATCCATGCTGTCTTCTTCTTTCCGACTGAATCTCTCGGGCAATTCCGTAGATCTTGAACTGACCAAATTGAGAAAGCCTGTAATTTGCAGTCCAGCTGAAATGTCAAATGTCAGCGAAACTGAAAGCTCTGACTCAAGACCTGGTGACTGATCCGATTGAACAACAACAAGAATGAAAGTTGAGTTCTCGGCACACCGAATATTTGATACCCTTGCCGACCTCTGTATTCAATTATTGACTCACAGCTTTCCCATGACAGCTTTATGCTATAGTTGTCAGATTTCATCCGAAATTATTTGAATGAAATATCTCAAGAAACAACAAAAATGTTCAAACTGAATGTTGATATTATGAACATTTATTGAGTATCGTAAAATTTTTTGGAATACTTTAAAAATAATAGAAACAATAATGTGGTTTTCTAAATTTAAAATTGCTTTTAAAAAAATCAATTTTATAGTTTTATAATTTTTACTAAATACCTATTTAGCAATGTTTCAAAATTTTTCATATTATTATTTATTTCAGTTAAACTTAAATTAAATTTTTGTTAATTTAATGTGATTAACTTAATTTTTATATTACTTAACTTTTACCTAAATTTTGGTCAACTGTACTTAGTTGACACTAAATAAGTAAGTAAATAAATAAATATATATTGATCCGATACGGCTGCGTTACACAGTTTGTGATAAATTTATAATACCTTTTTTAAGAGTATGCAAATGCTCGGCCCATCAATTTAAGATTTAATGCGCTTTCCTGAACCAGAAGGTGACCTGACTTACATGCGAACAGAGTCCCTCGCCATTCTCGGGGCATGAATCATCGTTCATCGCTGTTTCCTGTCGAACGCAGCCTGTGACATGCTTCGACCTTGTTGCAGTCTGAAATACATCCACTTCAGTCTCAGTTTCAGTTTCAGCTGCCGGTTGCATGCCTCGTTTCCGAATGCTTATGTAAGTTTATCAGCATCGAACTCATGCACAAAGTTGAATGACTTTCTCGACTCGTCCTGAGTTGAGCTCAGTTCAGTTCAGTTGAGTCAAACTGCAGCTGGAATGAACTTGAGAGGTCGTCGCGTACTCGACCTTGGATAACCAACATTGCAGTTGCCAAGAAAAAAAAGGAATAAAAAGAAATCAACTATAAATTTGCGTTCTTGCCATCGTTGGTATTTCCCAGGCGTAGCATTTAATTTCACGACTTTAATCAAAAAAATGTAATCCTTTAATGTCAGCAAATGCGAAACTCTTTTCATATCTTTTTCCATCTCTTTTTTTGGCTCATAATGAGCTCTTGAGTTTTCATTTAATTACAATTGGAGCAGTAAAACAAATGATGTCATATTTCTTGTTCTGATTCTGATTCAGATTCTTCATTAAAAATGCATTAGCGAAATTTGCAGACCGTGAATTAAAATCAAACTAAGCCTAAAAAATGTGCGTGAGAATTTTTAAAAGACACTCTAACAAATGCGTGTCGTTTCTATGGCCAATTAAAATTATGATAATGCTGAAACAAATGACAGACCTGTCACAAAACGACAGTCAACTCTGTTGGTCGAGTGTCGGCTTATCAGTGATATCAGAAAAACAACTTGTTTGAGGCCTATCGACAAATAGTTTGCATACAAATTCATGCATATATTATGATCTATACACAGAGCGAAAAAACAATACAATTTAAATATAACTATTTACTAAACTCGTATAAAAATTATTTGTAATTGTTTAAACAATTTGAATACTCATTTTCAGTAATTCGTGTTTATATCGATTACAGTTTTTAAGATTCACAAATTTCTAATTTTAGTGTGCGTTTTTTCTCCCTGTTTTTAATCTGTTAAGCAACTTAGGGAAATAGAAACCAAGACTTGGCTATTTAGAATTGCATGCCGAAGGCTTTTTGGGCGGTTCGATACATTAAAAAACATCTAAATTTGTCAGTTAAACAAACTGCAAACATATTTTCACCAGCCCACTGCAATCAATCAACAATCAATTGGAGTCATCAGAAATCAGAAGGCTAATACACGACAGTTTCCATATGCTAATCTGCTTGTTTCTTTGTTGTAAAGGTCGTTCGCAGACTCGCCAAATCATCAGCATCGTCATCTTCGGAAATATTTATATTTGAGCATCGCAAGAACTTGTGCACTTCCGTCTCAGATACAATTGATAGGACGCGTTCTTATCAAAACAAATTTATTGCTTGTTTATTAAGCACACATTTTGAATTTCAAAATTTGTTTTGAAATCGAAAATCGGCCAAGAGTATTTTTTTCAATTTGCCACTTGCTGTGGAATGTGAAATCCGTTTTTGATAAATTGTTGCCTAAATATTGTGGTATTAAAATGATATATGTGCACGAATATTAACATAATATGCGATATTTCTTGGAGTTATTAAATTAATGAGGCACCTGAAACTAAACACGACTCACAATACTCTATTTGAGAAAAGAGTATTGATTTAAGGAGAGTTTTGAATTTAGGCTAGAAATTTGGATTTGCAAAATGCAAAATTATTACAAACTTTCATAACTTTGGCAAAACTGATCCGAGCTTAAGCAGAATGTCATTTGGTCTCTAAATAAATTCTGCATTTCAATTTAGTTTTAATAACTTTTTGCCTATCGATATCGCTATTTTCAAGCAAAGTTTTTATTTAGAATTAAGGGACATTCTAGTGAAGAGGTTTTTGAAGCGCTGTACAAAGGAAACAAAAAATATTTTGAACCCTAATTTTTTTTTTGTTATTGATGTTTTATTATTACATAAAAAAACTATTAAAAAAAAAAATTAAAATTGACAAAGTTGAGAGCAGTCAAAGAGGGTGTCTTGGCGTGCATTATTCAAACTTTCCTGGTGATCTAAATAATAATAAACAGACGGATTCTTTATTATTACAGATGCCGCTATCGTACAACCCTTGGATAAAATAAAAAAAGATTATTTTTTTAATTTTTGTAACAATTCCAAATATTTTTAAATTATTAAATGAGAAGCTATACTTTTGGGGCAAGGCTCACGAGATGAAGCGATGTGTAAAGAACATCCCCTCCAAATTTGAAGTAAATCGGTTCATTAGAACTCGAGATATCCTTACCGCCAACTTAAAAAAAGGAGTTTCGGGAAAAACGCGTTCAAAGTTTTGAGACAAGACTTGTAGCGGTCGGACCGGAACCGATGCCACGTCACTAAAACGGCTATAACTCATGAAATAATAGGAATTTTGAAAAATCCTTTTAATGGCATATTCTTGAATGTATAAACTTTGGAAATATGAACAAAAAAAATTTTAAACTAGAATACCCCCTTAAGAAAAATAGTATGAAATATGATTCTAGAGACAAATTGTTTTTTTTTTTTGTTGACAATACAAAAAATATGAGAATTTAATTTCAAGAATATAAACTAGAATACCCCCTTAAGAGAAATAGTATGAAATATGATTCTAGAGACAAATTGTTTTTTTTTTTGTTGACAATACAAAAAATATGAGAATTTAATTTAAAGAAAATAAACTGAGAAAAAAGTCTCTGTGGCAAATGAAATGAATAGCTCAAGCAATAAGTATCCCTTAGTTATTGTTTTTCATAGAACAAAAACAACTTTAATAGTGTCGTGATTATTGTCTGTACCAAATATAATTTATGAAGCATCTTAAAAAACATTAAGAGTCATTTTCGGTTCGACTCAAATGAAACTTTCAAAAATGTTGTGTGGCCAAAACCAGAAGAATGTTGGCTTAAATCGGTGTGAGGTGTCTATTGATTTATCATTATATAATGCGATAGTTTGTCCACATTTGAAGAATACGTTCAGGAAGTACAAACCGGTGGAAGGAACAACAACAAAATAAGACCAGTGGCATTGAAGCGTCTCACTAATAAAAACAAACATTAATTTAAACTAAACCAAAAAAAAAAAATATTAAACAATAAGACTAAAAACTAAAACTTTACCCAAAGCAAAATCAAATTAAACAACATTTTAGCAGACGATTGCGACGGGAGATTGTGATAAATTTGTGACTTGGGTGTCACATTTGATATTAATTGTTGACTCGAGTTTCGCTTGGAGGCGGTTTTAGTTTTTTATACCCGTTACTTATAAAAATAAGTAAAAGGGGATATTGTATTCGTTGCAATGTATGTAACAGGGAGAAGGAAGCATCTCCGACCCTATAAAGTATATATATTCTTGATCAGCATCAACAGCCGAGTCGATATAGCCATGTCCGTCTGTCCGTCTGTCCGTCCGTCCGTCCGTCCGTCCGTCCGTCCGTCCGTCCGTCCGTCCGTCCGTCCGTCCGTCTGTCCGTCCGTGTGAGCGCCTAGATCTCAAAGACTATAAGAGCTAGAGCAACCAAATTTTGCACACAGATTTCTATAAACCCCACGCAGGTCAAGTTTGTTTCAAAATTTTGCCACGCCCCTTTCCGCCTCCGTAAATCGCGAAAATCCACCACACGCACAGTTTTTAAGATATTAGGTTTTTTTAAACGGTGAACGTTAGCTATTGTTTTTACCTATCATTCTACTAAATCCCAACAAGATCGGACAAACAGAAAGGTGGTACTGGCTGATTAAAGCTTTTAAGCAATAAAAGTGCCTAAAAGCATGATATAAAAAAAAAGTTAAATTTATTTAGGTAAGTAACGGGTATCCTATAGTCGGGAGCTCGACTATAGCCTTTCCCACTTGTTTTTTTATTTTTTGATAAGTTTTTAGTTCAACATAGTTTTGGAATTGTAGTTCCGGATCATTATTTGGCTTTTACGAGCTGCTCACACAAAAATCAAATTTGCATGCAAATCTTTCAATTAGGCTGCTTTTAGCCAATATTTGTTTTATCTTGTTTGTTTTTTACCTCGTAAACATTTGGCAAATAAAATTCAATTAAAACCTAAAATCGTTAAAAGATTTGGCTTTAAATGTCGTCAAACAAGACGATTTCAGAACTAAACTAGGACCAGAAAAGTCAACCACATTTCTGAATGTCAATTTCATTTGGTAGCCTGTTTTATTAGTCTATAACTTACACCCTGCCTAATATTCAAAATTCCAAAGTATAAATTTTAAGCTAAATTACATTTATTCTGGCTTTTCTCGATTTATATTTTTTTTTAATTTATTTATTTTATTTGCTTTGGCTTTTTGATTTTATTGTAGCAAGTCATTAACTGGATTCAACAGGCTCCACGATATGGAGTGTGAATATTACCAATTTACTTTCATAACTCAGCAAGTTTCATGATCATTATTGTTCGTCAGCTAGTTTTTAACGCACCCTAAAATCCAGATCCTAAAATATATATATTTATATTTACATAAAATTCGTATAAGTTAGCTCTTTTATCTGATCAAGTGTTAATGCGCCTGCCCGGCACACGTATTTACTCAGCACTATTTTTATTTTATTTTTATGCCCCCATCTCGTCTGTCCGGCTTGGCCGGTGGTTTTTGGCTTTTAGCTTTTGGCTTTTTCATGTTAGGCAAACCAAACCATTTAAATGATAATATCTACAGCACAAGTTCTGCCTTCTCCTGCTTTTGCCAACTCACCACTGTCTCATAGAATCATAGATTATACAATATTCATATGCTTATTCAAACTTGTGCCTATCTCTGCTATTTTGGGCACCGTGTTAAGTTCAAGGAACTGGCCGAGTTAACTAACGACATTCTGTTTGTAATCTGGATTTTTTATGGCCTACAAGAAAGTCATATTTTGACGACATTTAATCAATTAAATTTTAGCTTCGGCAAGTCGACGCTGTAATACCCTAGCAAATTAAATACCCTATAAGCTGATCCGATAAAATAATAATATACTTGGACCAAATTTTGCAATATTTTTAAATTAAATAATGTTCAAAAAAGAAAATTAGAAAAATATTATTTTAATTTAAAAAAATCTTGTCAAATCATTATGAAACTCATTTAAAATAGCACGTTATTTTAATTTTCATATTTGCTAATTAAAGTTAAAATTAATTTCAAAATTAAAGCACAAAAATAAATAAATGCTCATAAAAATCAGCAAAGTTCTGATTGAGTTGCGGAATTCCGTATAAATTTCAATGAAGTCAGGACTTAAGAAATTAATAACAAATTTCCGTATAAATTAGTTTTTAACAAAAAAAACAAATTAAATCAATCAATTCGATCAATCAGTTATGATAAAGTTTTTCTGTACACAATTAAACAATTGCATAATTCTGATGATAAAACTTTCCATTTCTGCAGTGCCAGTTTCTTTAATTGCTCTCAATTAAATAACTTTTAAACTTGATTGGTTTAATAGAATTTAAATGAGAAAAGTAAGTGAATTTCAAGAAAGTGTTTGCTTGCATAAATGCATAAACTGGGGTTAAGTAAATCGTAAACAAAATAAATTCGAGAATAAATAAGCTATTATATAATAAACTACATATTATGTAATATAATTTTGACTTAGTAACTATCTATTTCCGCTGAGCCAACTTCTTCTATTGCTTTCAATTAGATAACATTGTCACTTTCTTTAGAACTTGATTTCTATTATTGAATTAAATTAATTCCAAAAAAAATAAATATTTTCTTTTTAGAAAGTGATTTGTTAAATAACCACAGGTCTGGTTTAATAAATTATCTAAAGAAATGTATGCAAAAGTATCCAAACTATTATATAATACTGACTTTCCAGTTCTTCTGTCACTTCCTTCAAACTTGATTGGTTTTATAGAATTAAAATAAATTAGGAGAAATAAAAATTGCATATTGAGAAAGTGATTCAATAAAGATTAAATAACCCCAGGTCTAGTTTAATAAATTATCTTAGGAAATGTATGCAAAAGTATTTAAACTATTATATAATACTGACTTTCCAGTTCTTCCGTCACTTTCTTTAGAACTTGATTGGTTTTATAGAATTTAAATAAATTAAAAGAAATAAGAATTGTATACTGAGAAAGTAATTCAATAGAGGTTAAATAACCCCAGGTCTAGTTTAATAAATTATCATAAGAAATGTATGCAAAAGTATCTAAACTATTATATAATTTTGACTTTCCAGTTCTTTAGCTATTTTTGTCAATTAGATAACTTCCTTCAAAACTTGATTTGATGCATAGAATTTAAATGACAAAAAAATTAATGAATATTAAGAAAGTGTTTGATTGCCCAAACTTGTGTCTAGTTTATTAAACAGATAGTCATAAGAAATTCTAATGGAGCTCGTTTTGCAAAGACATAGAAAATGCTAATCACTCAGATTGTGGCTCCTGCAAAAGCTGCTCCATTTTAGATAAGTTAAAGTAGCTCGTTTTATAAATATATGCAAATAGTAGAGATAATTTGCATAACCATAGGAGAGGTATGGAATCATTAATCCAATCCAATCCAATACAGACGTCAGAGACTTGTCCTGGTCAAATCCAAGGTCAACGGAACCACAGATCCAAATTCATTCACTCCGAATTCTCAGTCTAAAGTCATAAAAGGAAACCACTTAAATGCGATAAACCAATAAACTAGACACGTTTATCATTTGTGGGCGATTGTTTTGAGCACTGCATTAATGTGAATTTGAATGCCGTTAAAGTAGTTCTATTTTAAATGTTTAATAACAAATAAGTCGATTAAATTTTAATGCGACAAACGGATCAATACTGAAACAGATCCATCTCTTTGACGGCAATAAATATTTAAACTCACAGTTAACCAAAAACTACCGAAAGTGAGAGGCAAAGAGACGAAAGTTTGCGTGCGGCAAACAACAATCAATCTAATGTGTTTACTTAAAGACGCCACGCACTCTCAACTCAGTTTCATGTGCCCTTTTACAGGGTATTCTAATATTGTCACTAAGTTTGGAACGCATTATTTTTAATTATTTATAGAGCGTGACATTTTTTAAAATAGTTTTTCATTTGAGTTTTTTTTTCGAAATAGGTTTTTTTTTTTGTATTTATTTTTACAAGCTTTAAAAATTAATAAGACAATCTAGTAAAATGTGAAGTCCAATTTTTAAAAAATATAAAACCAAGAAAATTTATTTTTTACTTTGCAAATTCAAATATTGATGTTTTTAATTTGACAAAGCAGTTGCAGGACTTACTCTATATTCTTCATCACTGCTAGTCTCATACAATACGACAAAATTTTAATCAAATCGATCCACAACATTATATAGCTGTCATTTGAACGATTGGTCAAAAATAAGTCTTTAAATTTAAAAACTATTTTATTTTTTAAAGACATTCTAAAATATCTTACAGAATTTATATTTAATAGTGCCTAATACATCCTGAAAAATTAAACTAAAATCAGACTATATCAAATATTTTGCCTATTTTCAAATATTCCATACAGTTTAATTTGGATAATCTTAGACTATTATATCATAAAGCTAGTACACCTAGAAACAATTGTTAGGAAATCCAAAAGATGTGTCAATAACTTTTTTGTACTTTTCAATATCCTTAAATATTATTTTCTTTTATATCCTGTATAATTTAACTAAGATCAGCTATATGATAGCTCCCATAGAAACAATTAGTCAAAAAATAATCTTTAGCACAAAAATCATCGCTTTTTTTTTTAAATAACAGAATACATTTTACAGATTTAAAATTAGTTTAAATGATTTAGCGATCGGTAAGCAAGTAAAACGTGTATCAATTATTCGCCAATGAAAACATTTCTTTCTTGTATTTGGTTTCTTGGACTCGACAAAAACACAACTTTTGGTTTCGATGCGTTCATTCACTCCACAAGAAGTTTATAGAAAAATCTAATATCTAACAAACGCCTTTTTTTTGGCAATTAATCTCTGTTAGGCGCTTTAAGACAGGTCCATAGCCTTTGTTAATGAAGCTTGGCTTGGAAATTAATTCTTTGACAGGCTGCCAAAGCAACTAACTGTCTGTCTGTCTGTCCGTCAGTCTGTCCTTTAGTCATGTTCTTGATAGCAGCCACATTTTATGCAAATGAAAACGAAATTTGTTTAAAAAGCAACTGAAAACTGCTTAAACTTAGCTACAAATTAACAAAGAATTTATTTGTATTCATGTCTTTGAGTTGTTTATTTTCGTTTGTTTGTCTTTTTTTAATCTTTGTCTATGCTTATTAATTTATATTTATTTGAGTTTAAATAAATAAACTTCATTTTTAATTTCGCACACTCTGAAAATCTTCCGTATTTTTATTACACTAGCGCAAAGTGTTTTCTATAGACGGTGATTACTCCAAAATCGGAAATGTTGAGATCAAAATCAAGTTTTCAAAATAATTGTTTGAACCTTATTAAGAATATTTTATATTTTATTTTTTTATAATATCATTTGAAATTTTTTTAAGACTTGTTTTTTTGTTTACGAGTGACTACTGTGTATATATTATTATAAAAATATTTAAATAACACTTCCAGAAAACAAAATCCGTGCTTAATGTAAATTATTTCAATTGTAAATTATACGTTGATTACTGGAAAATCGGAAATTCTGACATTAAAATGAAGAAGTTTTCCAAAAATATTTCTGAACATTTTTATATCTATATATATAAAATTCTTTGTCCTGACTGACTGACTGACTGACTGACTGACTGACTGACTGACTCACTGACTGACTGACTGAGAATCAACGTGTAGCCCAAACGGTAAGAGATAGAGAGCTGAAATTTTCACACAACATAGGTGAGATAATTTCATCGTGCAATAAGACGGCGTTTTGCAAAATTCGACCTCTAAGTGGGTCAAATCGGGGTCAAAGGTCACGGAATTGCTTAGTATGAAAAACTTTTTTGTTTCTTAGGATATCTCAACCAAACTCACAGGTTATATGTTTGGTACTATCTCTTACATTCTGACCAAATTTGGTCAGAGTGGAATGACTATATCTTATAGCTGCCATAGGAACAATCCGATGAAAAACACCTTTAGTATGAAAAACTTTTTTGTTTCTTAAGATATCTCAACCAAACTCACAGATTATATGTTTGGTACTGTCTCTTACATTCTGACCAAATTTGGTCAAAGTGGAATGACTATATCTTATAGCTGCCATAGGAACAATCCGATGAAAAACACCTTTAGTATGAAAAACTTTTTTGTTTCTTAAGATATCTCATCCAAACTCACAAATTGTATGTTTGGTACTGTCTCTTACATTCTGACCAAATTTAGTCAAAGTCTGATGACTATATCATATAGCTGCCATAGGAACAATAGGATGCAGAATAGCCTTTAGTATGAAAAACTTTTTTGTTTCTTAAGATATCTCATCCAAACTCACAAATTGTATGTTTGGTACTGTCTCTTACATTCTGACCAAATTTAGTCAAAGTCTGATGACTATATCATATAGCTGCCATAGGAACAATAGGATGCAGAATAGCCTTTAGTATGAAAAACTTTTTTGTTTTTTAAGATATCTCAACCAAACTCACAGATTATATGTTTGGTACTGTCTCTTACATTCTGACCAAATTTGGTCAAAGTGGAATGACTATATCTTATAGCTGCCATAGGAACAATCCGATGAAAAACACCTTTAGTATGAAAAACTTTTTTGTTTCTTAAGATATCTCAACCAAACTCACAGATTGTATGATTGGGGCTGTCTCTTACATTCTGACCAAATTTGGTCAAAGTCGGATGACTATATCATATAGCTGCCATAGGAACAATCGGATGCAATCGGAGATATCCTAACAAAACTTTTAGATTAACTCTTCTTGCCAAATTTTGACAAATTCTCTTAATTTAGCTTTTCTCGCCAAATTTAGCTTTTTCCCGCCAAATTTAGCTTTTTCCCGCTAAATCACCAAATCCGACTTTTTAGCCAAAGTTCAATTGCAAGGAAAAAAATTAAGGCAGCGGACAGCGGAAGCTAAATATTTCCGGTTTTTTTTAGAAAAAATGCTATCTATATATATAAAATTCTTTGTCCTGACTGACTGACTGACTGACTGACTGACTGACTCACTGACTGACTGACTGAGAATCAACGTGTAGCCCAAACGGTAAGAGATAGAGAGCTGAAATTTTCACACAACATAGGTGAGATAATTTCATCGTGCAATAAGACGGCGTTTTGCAAAATTCGACCTCTAAGTGGGTCAAATCGGGGTCAAAGTTCACGGAATTGCTTAGTATGAAAAACTTTTTTGTTTCTTAGGATATCTCAACCAAACTCACAGGTTATATGTTTGGTACTATCTCTTACATTCTGACCAAATTTGGTCAGAGTGGAATGACTATATCTTATAGCTGCCATAGGAACAATCCGATGAAAAACACCTTTAGTATGAAAAACTTTTTTGTTTCTTAAGATATCTCAACCAAACTCACAGATTATATGTTTGGTACTGTCTCTTACATTCTGACCAAATTTGGTCAAAGTGGAATGACTATATCTTATAGCTGCCATAGGAACAATCCGATGAAAAACACCTTTAGTATGAAAAACTTTTTTGTTTCTTAAGATATCTCAACCAAACTCACAGATTGTATGATTGGGGCTGTCTCTTACATTCTGACCAAATTTGGTCAAAGTCGGATGACTATATCATATAGCTGCCATAGGAACAATCGGATGCAATCGGAGATATCCTAACAAAACTTTTAGATTAACTCTTCTTGCCAAATTTTGACAAATTCTCTTAATTTAGCTTTTCTCGCCAAATTTAGCTTTTTCCCGCCAAATTTAGCTTTTTCCCGCTAAATCACCAAATCCGACTTTTTAGCCAAAGTTCAATTGCAAGGAAAAAAATTAAGGCAGCGGACAGCGGAAGCTAAATATTTCCGGTTTTTTTTAGAAAAAATGCTATATTATATAAATTTGTTAAAACGGGCAACTAAATACAATGTTGCGAGCGAAGCGAGCTGCGGGTTGGCGAGCGAAGCGAGCAGGGGGCGAATATTATGTAAATTTTTTAAACCGGACAACTAAAGACAATGTTGCGAGCGAAGCGAGCTGGGGGTTGGCGAGCGAAGCGAGCAGGGGGCGTAGCCCCCTAGTATTATATAAATTTGTTAAAACGAGCAACTAAATACAATGCTGCGAGCGTAGCGAGCTGCGGGTTGGCGAGCGAAGCGAGCAGGGGGCGAATATTATGTAAATTTGTTAAACCGGACAACTAAAGACAATGTTGCGAGCGAAGCGAGCTGGGGGTTGGCGAGCGAAGCGAGCAGGGGGCGTAGCCCCCTAGTAATATATAAATTAATAACACTTCCAGAAACTAAAATCTATGCTTAACATAAATTATTTCAAGACTCGTTCTAGTTTTTCGAGTGACTACTGTACCTAATTAAATAAAATTCTCGAGTCCAAATGTAATTTTATTTTAATTTTTCTCGCAACTGTCAAAGTTGACATTTATGCTGTCATTTGGATTTCAGAATTTGGTTTTTCTGTTTTTCGGTTTGCTGAACACAACTTGACGTTATTCTCACATTATTTTAGTCCAAACCGTTCTTTTTTATGGAATTTGCACTTGTTGCTTTAATAACTAAGCGGATTTCATGTGCTCAACTAACGGAATTTGCAAATTGTCGGTTTGTTTTGAATTGTGAGGTCATGCCAAGATTCCTATTCGGATTGCCATGATAATAAAAAAAAATAAATATATACATATATATAATAAATTTGCGCTTAGCACATTTCTGTGCGATCTCATCAAGGCTAACTTTGAATAGGCTGATCGAATGGAATGGGTGAATGAGTGAATGCGTAGATGAGTCAGTCGAGCATCCGGTTCGAGTCAAGTGCTAATCAGATCTGTGGCGAATTCAGTTCAATTCGCCATTTGCCCATCCAACCATCCATCAATTGTCACTATTTGACGGCAGATTGCGTTGATCTCTTCACGCCTCAATCTGAATCTTCACTGCCTTTTCGACACGTCCTCACGACTCTTGTTGTCTTGGCCAAGTTTACCAAATTGTGTGTATGTGTGTGTGTGGGCAACCAAATTATTTCATAATTCTTACTTTAGTTTGGTTTTTTTGGTCGACAAGTCTGACTAATTATGACCAAATACGCAGTCGTTCCACTCAAATACTTTTTACCGAATATTTAAATAGACTACTTATTCAAATCTTTGATCTTAAGTTCAACTAAATTAAAAACAAAAAAATAATGAAGCATACAAAATTAATTACTATATATTATAACTTTTAATTAATATTAAACTAAATATGACAATTTATACTTAAAAAGCTCTTCCTTTCTTGTACTCTATTCACAATATCTTGACAATTGATACGTTGCTCATTTAAATTAAATAATCGATAAGTATAACTATGATATATTTGCGATGCGTTGTTTTCTAGATTAAGATAAAGTTCATATTTGAATTAAAGAATTGAATTTGAATTGAAGTGGGGCTGCCAAGGCCATAACATAGATCAGCGGTGGGCACGAAATCTGACAGAAATACAGTTGGGAGCAGCCGCTGGCTCCCGGAGCCCATGCGTGCCCACAGCTGCCATAAATGATGGAGGAAGACGCGTTGATTAAATCGTGAATCACAGCCGTGGCAATTCTCCTGCGCATACTGGTGGCGAGGACAGTCCTGTCGTCAGCTTAGGTGACGGTCAACGGGAGCCCAGAGTTGTAGATGGTGTAAAGGGCTGGGCCAGGCACACTGCCTTGGTGACATCAGCCCTTATCATCCTGGTCGTCTAAGGTAAGATCGCATGGTGCAAAGGAGCTGATGCGAAACCAGCAGCGTCAGTTTAAATTAAAAGCCATGGTGACAGACATAGTGGTCGACACCTGAGCATTATTGCCTCAGAACCTCAAATACCTCAAAATGCTGAAGGGCATCCATGCTCGCAGGAGTTTAATTTGACGGAAACACAGCTCTTTGGGCAACAGATTAAAGTGGCTAAAATATAATAGATTGTTAATAACAGCAATAGTACAAAGATTAGGCAACTTCTGCAACCTGCTGAAATAATAACCACAAGCCAGAGCCGTTGTTTCTGCAATTGAAATTGATAAGTGGAGCAAAGGGAGATTTCAACCCGCTGCTTGTTTATCATCCACATCCGCAGTGTGAAGTGTCTCAGATAATGGAGTCCAAGGTGTGCAGCAAAAGTGGGCATTCCTCTACCCCTCCTCCTTTTGCTGTTTGGTGGCCATGCTTACTGCTTCCATTAGCTGCGACTGCGCTCTCTTCGAGCATCGGGCAGCGTTGTTTGTTTGAGCGTGAGCTAAAAAATTAATATACACAAAATGCACTCGACAAAATGAATGTTCTGTTACAAAAACAGCTGACTGCATGGCAAAAAAAAAAGAAAAAGGTGGCAGCCTTGGCAATGGTGTCATATTTGACCGAATTCAACTCTTTCAGAAAAAGAGTTAAATTTAAACATTTCCTCTTTTTTAAATAAATATTGAAGCTAGAACTTTGAAACTTTCACAGGAGGTTTGTTATAATTTTTTAATTTTCTATTTTTTTTTTTAGAATTTTTTACTTATTCTTTAATATCTTCCCTACTCGAAGGGTTACGTGCCCAAAACTAATTTTAAAATAAAATTTATTATTTTAGAAAATTTATAGTATTTTTGATTTTTTGAATTGCGCTTTAAATATTATTATTGAATTACTTCAATATTTAAAAATGTTCTAAAAAAAATTACTAAATAACACACAAAAAGTTGCAACTGTGTGGCAGCCTTGGCTCAAACTTTGGCATAAAAAGGTGGCAGCCCCAATTCAATTGCTGCAGAAATTATATCGATGTTTGTTGGCGATGTTTCTGCAGACAGCGATTCATAATGAATGCGATATTTACAGTGATATGATATATTCGATATGTTATTATATACGATGGATGTTATATCGATAGCCAGAGTTATTAACATTTCGGTTTTAGCTTCATAACAGACACTCACAGCTGCTGTCAGAAATGTTTAAATGTTAATGTTATCTAGCTGACGGCAGTTGCAAAAAAGTTGTAATAATAGAGCTGCTGGCATTAACATTTCTGTTACAACTATATTTACCGACTTGCTTAAGCGAGTTGGTCTAACAGCTGATGAGTTTACTGCTGTTACTTTTAAATGTAAGTAAGTAACAGCTGTAAACTCAGCTGTAACTTCACCACCTGTTACTTTAATTTGCGTACTAACAGAAACAGCTGTTTACCGGCCAGTGTTATTTAACATATACTAGCAATGTTACTTTGCATGGCTTCTTCTTATTAGTCTTTCGGTGGACAGCTGTTGCGACGCGCCGTTTTTGCGTAAAAACAAATTAAATAATATTGAAGTCTTATTATAATTGAATAAATATGCTGTGCAGATTTATTGTGAACAAAAGTCTGGGCCATAAAAACCCAGCGTTTAGGGTGAGCATACAGATTATTTATACATAAACTTACAGGTGTGCGTGTATTCGTGTGTGTGTCTGGATAGAGCTAAAAGTGTCAACAACAACAACAACTTAACTCGTGTGTGTTTGTCTTTTTGCTATCTTAGACTTTTATTAGAACAATAATGTAATCAGTCTGAGAAAAGTGTTTAACAACCACATGTTGATATACAAATCATCTGTACACATACATATGTATGTCTGTTTGTGTGTGCGTGTGTTTTGGAAACAGTCTGATATGTTTATTAGATTCTGATTGGGATTGGCACTTTGATTGTGATCATCGCACGCGAACAAGTCCCCTCTGCCCGTGTCACGCCACTCCAGACGATCAGATACATTACAGTGTGTCAAGAAAGTGTTTTGACCAGCAGTGCAAATATAATTTAAGCTGATAAGAGTGAATTTTCAATATTTAAAATGAAAAATGCACGAATATCAAAAAATACCAAAAATACTTATTATTTAATGGTTAACAAAATTCAGATAATCAAGATTTTTTTGAAAACAAAAATATTTAAAATCTAAAAATAATTTGAATGTTTTAATTAAAATTAAAACTTCCATCATGAAAAAAAGTCAAGTGAATGTTTTTTTTTTGCTAAATAAAATTCAATTTTTTTCTGTGCCACAACAATTACTCGACATACTGTATTTCATAAATAGGCACAAGTTACGCAAGCTTTTGCAATAACAAGCACGCTAGAAGATAGATAATCATGGCAAACTTGTATGCAAATTGCCAGCTAGAAAACTCAACTAATTTAATCTAAGCACCTGGCTTTCTATCCATTTCCAGTTGATTGCCTGCTACTCGACATCGGGCAAGCAACGGCAGGGGAAAGTCTACGAATCGGCGAGCGACGCCGTGGCGGATGTCAAGGATGGTTCCAAAATCCTCTTTGGCGGCTTTGGCATTTGTGGTATTCCCGAGAAGATGATCGATGCACTGAAGCAGAAGGGAGTCAGGAATATCACAGCAGTGTCGAATAATGGAGGTAAACTGTTTTTACTTACTCATGTTAATGACACTTGTTGGCTTCGGAGAGGGAGAACTGGTTCGCAGCTGTTGCGACAGTGTTGCCCTACCTAATAAATAAAAGTAATTGCTTCTCTGTGAGTTCCTCTTCCTTATCAATTCAGTTTCCTGGTAAATTTATTCCAATTTATTTCGCCAGTGCTGCCCTATCTTATAAATAGATGCGAATGTATTGTAATGAAAACAAGTGTTTTAAGAGTTTTTCGGTAATTTACATTTCTTGTCAATTGAACTTTCTCCTTGTTGAATTGAATAATTAACTTCCGACCATGAGACTTGTTGAAAATTGAACTTTTTCAAATTGATTTCGAATTAATTGTTTTCTAAACAAGTGTTGTTTGTAATATTTCTTATCGTTTTGTCTAGTTACCCGGCCAATTAAATGTACGTCTGATTCGCCAGTGTTGCCCTACCTCATACCCAAAATCAAATGCTATTTAAAACTGTTGCATATCAACCTTAAGCAATATTTTTTATTATTTAAACTGGTTTACTAAAAAATCGTATTCACTTCTGTTACGCCAGTGTTGCTCTACTCTATAACTAACAACTGTTATCAAAGCAAGTTCTTGAATCTGAACTGCCAGTATATCATTCTTATCAATTGCAGGCGTCGACGATTGCGGTCTGGGCGTGCTGATAAGACAGAAGCAGGTGGCAAAGGTGATTGGCTCGTATGTTGGCGAGAACACCGAGCTGGTGCGTCAGTATCTCGAGGGAGAGTTGGCCATTGAGCTGACGCCCCAAGGCACCTTGGCCGAGAAGATTCGCGCTGGAGGTGCTGGCATTCCCGCCTTTTTCACGCCCACCGGCTATGCGACATTGGTGCAAGAGGGCGGCGCACCCATCAAGTACTCCAAGGATGGCAAAGTGGTCATTGAAAGTGAGAAGAAGCCGGTGCAGTCCTTCAATGGACGCAACTATGTCATGGAAGAGTCCATTTTCGCCGACTTTGCCTTTGTGAAGGCCCAGAAAGCGGATGCCATGGGGAATCTGGTGTTTAACAAATCTGCCCGCAACTTCAATGCGCCCATGTGCCGTGCCGCAAAGGTAATACTGAAATTTATACACTTGTCTATACAAATTTTTTGACAAAAGATGATACACTGGCGAACATATTTATTGGCACATTTGACATTTGGGGGCTAATCTGCGCCGTCATCGTTAAGATATTGAATGAATCAATGAAAAGATCGTTTAAATTCCGTTTGAAAGATACAAAACTTTCCTTAACCCATTAAGTTCCCATTGAAAATTTCGAATTTTTGTTAACTTTTTTCCTCGGGTTTAAACAAAATATGTTTTGATGCTAAAAAATTCATCAAACAATTCTAAGAGTGAGTGCAAAAAACATTTTTTTTTAAATCTCTTCGTTAATATTTTGTATTATTTTTTGAAAACTGCTTTTGAACCTTTTTTCCTCGAGCTTAAACTTAAAATTTTTTGATGCATAAAAATTCGACAAGTGACTGTTAAAAACATTTATTAAAAAAATCACTTCGCTAATATTTTTTATGATTTTTTGTAAGTTGCTTAAAATAACTATTTGAAACATTTTATCCTCCTTTGCATAAAAAAGTCATTTTTGTCAATTTTCAAAAAATCATAAAAATATTAGCTAAGAAATTTTTGAAAAATTGTTTTGTAAAAAATTGTAGTGTATTTTTATTTTTACTCAGTAGAAACTAAACTAATTTGAAATCGTACAAAAATATTTATGCTATGGAATTTTTTTTGCTGTAATATAAAAAAAAAACACTTTTTATAATTTTTAATATATTGATATTAATATTTTGCAAAATATATAAACCCCTGCAAGGTGACCGTTGCTGAGGTGGAGGAAATTGTGCCTGTTGGCTCCCTTCAGCCCGATGAGATCCACGTGCCCGGCATCTATGTGAAGCGCATCTTCAAGGGCAGCAACTACAACAAGCGCGTGGAGCGTCTGCGCATCACAGAGCCAAAGGAAGAAGGTAAATAAATGGTAGAGGGATATCGATATTATATATTTTATAATATTCCTTCTGTTATCCGTAGGTGCACCTGCTGCCAAGGCCAATCCCGGCCAGCTTCTGCGCGAACGCATCGCACGTCGTGTGGCGCTGGAGTTCAACGACGGCATGTACGCCAATCTGGGCATTGGCATCCCCGTGCTGGCCTCCAACTACATCCCGGATGGCATGAATGTCATGTTGCAGTCGGAGAACGGCATCTTGGGTCTGGGTCCGTTCCCCACCAAGGATAAGGTCGATCCCGATCTGATCAATGCCGGCAAGGAGAGCGTGACCGTCGTCCCAGGTGCTGCCTACTTTGGGTCCGACGACAGCTTTGCCATGATTCGCGGCGGACACGTTGATCTGACCATTCTGGGCGCCATGGAGGTGTCTGCCACCGGAGATTTGGCCAACTGGATGATTCCCGTGAGTAAAGAAAGAACTAAAAAAAGCAGAGGCAAAATGTACGAATGTAATCTCGTTCCGCAGGGCAAGCTGGTGAAGGGCATGGGCGGTGCCATGGACTTGGTGGCTGCTCCCGGCACAAAGGTGATCATCACCATGGAGCACAATGCACGCGACGGCTCGCCAAAGATTCTGGACAGCTGCTCGTTGCCTTTGACAGGCAAGGAGGTCATTGATCTGATCATCTCGGAGAAGGCGGTGTTCCAGGTGGAAAAGGGCGTGGGCTTAACCCTGCTAGAGGTGGCCGAAGGTTACACTGTGGATGACATTATTGCCTGCACAGGCGCCAAATTCAACGTGTCCCCGAATGTGATCCAAATGAGGCAAATCTAAGAGTAATCAGAAGGCTAATCAATAATGTTGTTCAGGTACTGGAAGTGATATATTTGTGCATTTATTGTTGTTGAACATGGAAACAATAATCGTTTTCTTTTCTATGACCATTAAAGTGTAAAGTTGTTAATTGTAATTGCGTGTTATAGTAATGGTTTTTGGAGTCCTCAGCCAATGGCTTTGGTTAAATCCTTCAAGGCTCCCGAGCGATGTGCGATTCTCATCTGTTTGTTGAGCAGGTCGAAGGTGCGATTGTATTTGCTGTCCGTCTCGTAGCGGCAAATGGCGCAAAAGTGCGAGGACAGGACGTGCAGGGGACTCCTGAAATAGAGGCCCTTCTGCATGGTCAGCGAGTTCTTGTGATGCGACATCATGTGCAGAAATATCTCCAGGATCGAGAGCACACACCACACGGCGAAGCTCCAGCAGAAAAGCGTGGGTATGAGGAAGAGCAAGAAGGAATTGGTGCGCTTATAGCCCAGAATGATGTTCTGAGGGAAACGTTATATAGTTTAGTATCAACTCAACTCGAAATCAGCTCAACTTACGCTACTGACGCCATCCATTTCGATGTAATCCTCACGCTCATAGCCCGGCCGTGTTTTCTTCAACTTGGTCTCGACCTGTCGCATCGAGTCGGCGCCAACCAGATGCTTGGCTGTTATATCCAAATCCTCTTGATATTTGTTGGCCAGCACATTGTCCACCTCGTCACAGATGTGGCCACGCAGAAAATGACGCGGCACATGAAAGTTTCCGTGCTTGCGATACCGCACTTTCATCTGATCGTTGACCGGCTCTCCGGTCTCCTCGTCATACTTCGGCTGCTTGACGCGCGCTGAATCCGAATAAAAATACTCAAACTCACCAGTTTCACTGTTCTACAAAGAAAAGAGGAAAATAAAATGATACAAGATAAGTATTTTGTTGAAGATTGCAAGATTGGAATAAGGAAACAGGTAAAAAGACAACGGAATAATGATCGAGTTTTCAGTAATCTACTTAAAAGAAAAGAAATTTAAGAAACTAAAATATGAAGAAGAAATATTTACAAAAAATAGACATTTCTTTCTGAGTTTGTAAAGAGAACATTTTACAATTGTTTTCATTTCTTTGTTAATTTTTTTCTCAAATTTTTTAACATCAACAATTTTCATTCCAAATTTGTTTTATCAAAATAAACTTGCTTCGAACTTTTGACACACAAAACACTTGTTCTCTCTCCTTCTGTCCGCCTGCCTGTCTGTCTCTCTGTCTCTCTCTGAGTATTGATAGAGCAAGCAATTAAATTGATTGTTTCTTATTGTCCAAAAATAGGCGAGACCAGCTTTCCTGATAAGATGCCGGTCCCAAAGGGGGAATCTTAAGCCGATACCGCAAGTGATTCATTATAAAGAATTACGCGTAATATTTTCCTTTGTATACGAAATACTTTTTAATAGGCTCTACACCTCTTACCACCATCATGTTTAAGTTGATACTAACTCGCTGCTTTTTCGGGCTTGCCCCCGACAGCAATTACTTGTACAAATATTCAAATAACAACAATAATCATAGCTTATCGTTATCAGCGAGACCTGAGATACGGCGCCTGAGAGCTTATGAAATATATTTTGATATTTTCGGGCTTATCATTACATTCGCTATTTAGTATAAAATTGGTGGACAGCAGTACTGTAATGACTAGTCCTTGAAAAAATAGTTAGATTTGTGGCTTAAAAATTTTCAGTTCCGAAAAGAAATTGCACGAAGCAATAAATCTCAAATCTGAACAGATTAAGCTTTTTTCTTCAATTTCTTTTGAGAAACTTAAAATTTACTTTATCTTAATTAAATCATAAAATTATAAAATAACTTCAGTTTTCTGAATCCCATTTTAAACTACGAATTTATGTAAAATTTCAGAACAATATTTTAAATCAATCAATAAATATATTTTTTATTTTTAAAAAATGGCTTTTATTTTATTTTTTATTCTCCTCAGTTCTCTCTAACTCTGGCGTGCAAATCCAAATTTGACATTAATACAAATTGACGCTTTAAATTATGAATAGAAAGCTTTAAAGATTCCGAGTCTGAGAACATGACATACTAATAAGCTGGCTTCTAGTATTCTAATTGTAGTTATTAAATATGACTATATGATTATTTTGTTCTTATCCGACTGCAATTCAATCTGAAACTCTGTTGCGCAGTGTTACGTACGTTTTCCTGATGTTTAACTAACCTAATGCACCCATGAATATATTCAATTAAGCTTATACCCGAGACGAATGCCAAGTGATTGAGAATATAATGACTATAGGATTTCATTCTATATATTTATATAAGACAGACCTCCCGTATTTATATTTAAAACCTTTTATAACACCTATCTGACTGAATATTAATTACTATTAGCCCAACCCTTTGACATCTACAAAGCTGAGGGCACGTTTTGTGTAAAGTGAGAGAAACATTTTTGTTAAAATTTTTTTCCCATGGATCAAAAATCACTCCCAAGTATAGAAAATGTGTTAACTACTATTTTTTTAAACTTTCTAGTTCATCAGCTAACATTATTAACTATTCTTCCTGGCAACAAGTGTTGGATTAATTAAAAATCTTTTGAGTAACTTTCTTAATTATTTTTTTTTTGTATCTTTAAAAATTAATTATTGTAAATTTCTATCTCTTTTAATTGTGAACTTACTATTTTATATTCCAATTTTATTATAAATTTTAAGTAGTTTTTATGACCTCATTTTAGCAACATTAAAAAGGTTAATATATATTTTTTTAGACACTGTAATTACAGGTAGTTAAAAGGGTACTTGAAAAATTAATACCTGCGGCAACTGTCCGCTAATTTGATGACAGCTCTATGATAAAGTAGAACCCTGTAATGAATGTTGTTGTTGACGTTGTTGTTACTCCTGAATGATAAGACAGTGTCAACTAATCAATAGCTTATAGCATTGCAGCGATTATCAGACAAATCAGACGCATACGTCACAGTCTGCAGAGAGAGAGGGACACAGAGAGAGAGAGAAAGAGAGAGCGTAAAGAGCGAGAGAGAGGGTGTCATCAAGTATAGTAAAATAAATAAATAAATCACAACAAACTCTTCTTTTTTTATGCTTAATTACGTATTTGCTAAAAGAGACCGACAAATATAAAAGATCCAAAATAATGCTCCCTAGACTCTAGCCGATCTTCGCTTTCGCTCTCCCAACTGCTCTCCCTGTCTTTCACTTTATTTTTGACCAAAAAACTAAACTGAGTAAAAGTCAGAAACAAGTTTTTGCCAGACAGCATTTAAATCTAAAAATGGAGCCTAAAATCGTCGCACGCAACCACGAAACAATTAAAAAGCTGGTGAAGCTCCCAAATTTTTTTTTTACTTATTTATTTATTGGGAACAAATCGCGTTCGTTGCTTACCTTTATGGAATAGACCATGTTTGAATGGCTTATATTTTATTTTGGTTACTTTTTATGTATTTGTTGGTGCTTATTTTTTACTGGGAATTTTGTTTGTTTATGTTATCAATCTATTGATATTTGCACACCATTAAAATACACATATTTTATATAAACACCATATAAATTTAAGGTATTTGTTTTGGTAACTTTCCGCAGACTTTTTAAACTGTCGCCGTGTATATTTCACTTGCCGTGAAATTAATTGACAGTATTGTAATTATATTTGTGTTGTTTATAAAATTGAGAACTGGTTGTTCGTTAATGAAATTTAATTGCAGTTAGTTGTACGTTTTGTGTATAATTTTCCGTATGAAGCACATTCGACGCATAAATTATAATATATTTAACCTTAACGCGCACGACAAGAATAAAAGAGACGCGCCGATTACACGTCTGTTGCGCACAGCTTTTCTTCGACGAATGGGCGGCACAGCGACAAATAAAAACAAAAAACAAAACTCAAAAATTAACAATAAATGAGACGAAAGAGAGCAAAAGCTCTCTTCGCAACGTCTCTTTACTCGCACAGCCAGAGATCTCAGTGAAAGCTTTCACTTAGCGAGCTTTTCCGAAAGCTAGTTGTTGTATCGGCTAAAGCTTACAGCTTTTACTTTGACGAAAGCTTAAAATGTAGTGCAATTTCTAAAGTTATCTTTAAAATCAGTGCTTATTGCGCATACGCAATTTTAACTTTTGATAATATTTGATTTATATTTTTCAGTAATTCGCATTTATTGAGTCTCGGCTTAAGCTTGAAGTCCAATATTGAAAAGCTCCAACTACAATTTCAGTTGAAAACTGATTTTCAAATTAAAATTTTGTATTTAAAATTTGTTAAATTTAACAGAAAATATATAAAAATAAGTGGTGAATTATATTTTGAACTTTTACGCATTTATTGAGGTGATTGGCCGGACTATTTCAAAGGCTTTAATTACCGTTCATTTTTATACCTGATTTCCAAAATCAGGTTTTATTACGCATACGCCATGTGAGGCCTGATTATGATAATATTTATATTACCATCAGGCTTGTTTAATCTTGAAAGATAAAGGTTGCCATTTGTTCAATAGCTTCAATTTTATCAGTTCTAAAATGGTATATAATTTAATGTTAACTAATTATTATATCAAATCTTATTTACTAATTTTATTTTTTGTTCATAAATTTTTTTGTCAACTGCTCCTTATTAACGTTAAGTTTCAAAATAGGCTTTTATTACGTATACGTCAGTTGAGCCAAAGTTCAGTCCTGTTGATGATGGTATTTATAATCCCTCTGGATCGCGTTATCTCAAAAGATAAAAGTTTCCATTATTTTCGCAGGCATTGAGCTACTTCGACGTGCATTTTAAATTTAGTAGCTACGCGTTGGGCTTCTCGTTTGGTTGTGCTTCCAGTCTTAGCTTATTTACTTTTAACCCCTAGTCACAGTGTCTATCTTTTTATCTAAATAATCGTGATTTATGTTTAGTCGAGCAACTGACAATGCAGTGAGTAAATTAGCCAAGTTAGCAACTAATCTGCCAGCCATAAACTCTTAGCTAACTGATGAGTAAACAAAGATGATAAAACGTCAAGAAAATTTGACAAAGACACTGTTAAAAAGAACGAAATATCAACATTTTTTTTTGCTTATGAATGCAACTTGAAGAGATTAATAAATAAAATTTATCTTCCAATTTAGATGTTTTCTCAAATTTGTTGAATGTTTTAAAGTTAATTTATTCTCGCAAAATTAAAAAAAAATTAGTTTTTATATTTTAAAAACGTACATATATTTTTTAACAGTGCAAAGAGTCATATTTTCGCATTTTATGAGTTAAGACACTTGCCGTTTTCTTTTTTAATGACATTGCTTGCCAAAAGACACTAAAAGACATTAACAATTCAGAATTAGCACTCTTATTATTTACTGATTAACTGAGCGTTGTAAACATTTTACAATTGTTTTTGTCCCTTGGCGCGATTTATCAGCTCATATAAACTCTGACACAACATCGGCCGATTAACGACGATGGTAAAACCGAGTTGTAAAAATCCAAACTAACTATTAATTGACTATTCGCTTATCGCTTAGAAACGATATCAAGAATGAATCGATCGTGTGTTCGGAGAAGGTTTCCTCAACGGATGATTATGATCCACATTTGCATCGCAATGTCAAGAATCCCACAAAGTGAGTAATTTGAGAATACATACTATATTTAGATATGACTTTTTTAATTTTTATTTAATTAACTCATTATTTATTTATTTTACTGTGATTTATATAATTTAATTTATGTCTCTTTTGTGCTTAGCAACTGGCAAACCTTTGCCCATTTTCTGAAGGCTTCCATTGGCACTGGCGTCTTGGCCATGCCCAGCGCCTTTGCGCATGCGGGCTATGTCAATGGCATTGTTTTGACCCTAATCATTGGTCTGCTGGCTCTCTACTGTCTGCACATCTTGGTGAGTTGCGGTTTGGCTTTCAATCAATTTTATTTAAAATCACTTCCTTCTTTTCAGATAAGCTCCATGTATGTGCTGTGCAAGCGCCAGCGAGTGCCCTACGTCAGCTTCTCGGAGGCCATGAAACTGGGCCTGCAACAGGGTCCGCCCGCGCTGCGCTGCCTGGTTCCTATTGCCACGTGAGTAAACTCTTCCAGCTGCTTCTTTAGAACGGAAAAAGTAAAAGTTTCCTGCTTAAAACTGTTATTTAATCATTAAAAAATCATTGACGATACTTCCTTAAATCCAGATTATTCCTTAAATATTATTAAGGTCTTAAATTTTATATTTTTAATTATCAAATGCTTTTACTTTGGCTATTAAACAAGTATTTTTTTGTTCTATTATTAATATTATATTAAAAAACCATTTTATTATTTTATTACTATATTTGTCCTATAATTTCTCTTTAATTATTTTTAAGTTAAATTTATATTTTTATTTATCAAATGTTTACACTTTGAAGGCTAATGGCTATTAAACAAGTATCTTTTTGTTCTATTATTAATATTACAATAATTTCTCTTTTATTATTTTTAAATTAAATTTATATTTTTATTTATCAAATGCTTACAATTTGAAGTGGAATGGGTTTTAAACAAGTTTCTATTTGTTCTGTTATTAATATTATAAAAAAGCTTTTTTATTATTTTATTATTTGCTCCATAATTTCTCAATTATTATTTTTAAATTAAAACTTGATTATCTTAAATTAATAAAATCTTTTGATAATTTGTTATACTTAAAAATAACAAATATATTTGTAGGCTAGTTATAAAGTAAATTAACTTTGAGTATAATCATTTATTTCTTTTATTAATATACCTTATCAACAATTGTTTTTATTTGATTATTTCCTTTCAAACTGCAGTCCCTTTGTGGACGGTTTTCTGGCCTTCTATCACTTTGGCATCTGCTGTGTTTACGTGGTGTTCATTGCAGAGAGCATTAAGCAGCTGGTGGATGAATACCTCGTGGAATGGGATGTGCGTTTGCACATGTGCATTCTCATCATACCGCTCTTGTTGATCTACAGCATACGAAATCTCAAGTTGTTGGCACCTTTCTCAAGTGCTGCCAACTTGCTGCTCTTTGTGGGTAAGTCCAAGTTCAATTTCAGCTCTGCGAACTACTTAATTTTAACATTTTTAATGCAGGTTTCGGCATCGTTTTGTATTATATTTGCTCGGATTTGCCGCCGCTTAGTGAACGAAAACCATTTGAGCATTACTCAAAGTTGCCCACCTTTTTTGGCACTGTGCTGTTTGCTTTGGAGGCGGTGGGCGTGGTAAGTTATTAGTGATTAATCTCATCAATCGGAGACATTATTTATTTTTAATTTTTATTCAATTACTTTTAAATGCGTGAATTGATATTTGATTCCTTTCGTCACAATAAAAATTGTTTTTATTGAATTATTAACTAAATGAAAATTATTAAAATATTGTTTGCATGGTTTTTTTTATTACTAGTGTTAATTTATGTTTAATATCTTTTACTTCACTTTTTTTTCAATATTTTATTACTTAAGTATTTATTAAAATTTTTTTAACTTGATATTTGTTTCTTTAATTATTCCTTTATATTATTCTGTAGATCTTGGCTATTGAGGAGAACATGTCCACGCCCCGCGCCTATGTGCAACCGTGTGGCATCATGAACTGGGGCATGTGCATCGTATTAAGTCTCTATGTGTTTATCGGCTTCTTTGGCTACTGGCAGTATGGAGACGAGGCATTGGGTAGCGTCACCTTAAATATTCCCCAATCGGAAATGTAAGCTTTTATCAAATATTACTCATACGTCATGTTGCCACTCTTAATGGGTCATCTGTATTTCTCTCTCTCTCTCTCTCTCTCTCTCTTTCTCTCTCTCTCTCTCTCTCTCTCTCTTGCAGTCCCGCTCAAGTGGTAAAGATCTTCTTTGCCATCACAACGTACATTTCCTATGCATTGCAGGGATATGTCACAGCTCATATCCTTTGGAGTAAATATCTGAGCAAACGCTTTAAGGACGTGTCCAAGCACACGCTCTACGAGCTCATCTTTCGGGCGGTGATTGTGCTCTTAACTTGTAAGTTGCAATGGCTCTTTGAATGGTTTTAAATATTACCAAGAATTGGAGTACAACACTAGGAAATAAAACTAATGTCGCGAAAATATAGGAAAAATATGATTACTTTCAGACATTTTTAAAATGCAACCAGAAAAGAATATTCTGTTAAAGTAATAATATTGTATTTCAAAAAAATCCACACAAATCTTACTGTTCCTTTGAAAAGGAAACTAAGAAAACACTACCTTTTTGTTAGCTATTGTTAATGCAGTCATGTTTTTTATATTAATTTCTTTCATTTTGTAATTTCCTTTTTACAAAATATCCAAAATTTGCTTAAATTATTTAAATGTTTTCTCTGTTTCAGTTTGCTGTGCCATCGCCATCCCAGATCTCTCGCTGTTTCTCTCGCTCGTCGGGTCCTTCTGTCTCTCCATCTTGGGTCTCATCTTTCCAGCTCTTCTACAAATCTGCGTGCAGTTTGAGAGAGGATATGGTGCATATAATTACAAGCTTATCATCAATCTGCTGCTGCTGATCTTTGGCTTCTTCGGCGGCATTGTGGGCACCTACGTCAGCATTGCGGATATAGTCGACGCCTTTTCGAAATAGCTTAAGTTCGTACATGATGTTTGCCATTAAATACTAATACACACACTTAATTGAGTTGCAGCTGCAAATGCAGTTGGGAATGAGAATGTGTTTGTGCCACGCGGCGTATGTGTAATCTAGCGTGGCCTCTGCATGTAGCTTATGCAAATCATTCTGCGGCCTCTCTATATATGTCACTTGGGGTCTGTTTGCTCTGTTTGGCCTGCTAATTATTGCCGCCTGCGCGCATATTCCAATGAGCGGAGGGAAATTTGGGCACGGGCGTCGAAAAGGGGGAATATTAACAAATATCAATTAAATTAAACTAAAAATATCAGAAATTTTTAGAATACTAAACCAATAATAAATAAATACTATACTACCTAATATACAATTTTGGTAATGTTACTCTATAACTTTTAATCAAAAACATTAACATTAAACATTAACACAAGAAAGAAAAAATTGTCAAAAAATACAAAAATACGAATTTACTTTTTTCCAATTTTTTAGTATTTTAAATCTACAACTTTAAATCAATAACATTAAAAGTGAATGTACTAAAAATTAAAATGCCAACAATATACTGAAAATACCAAAAAAAAAACTACAAAAGGAAGATTTAAACACTAAAATACCTTTTTGGTAATTGTGCGGATTATATCTAATATTTCTGATATTAATTGGAATTTATTTATTTTTTTTTGTAGTTTTATTCCATGACTTTTGAATAGAATTGAAACTAAATTACTAATTCATAACTTTTTATTCAGATCAAAAAAAGACCAAAATACTAATATACATTTTTGGTAATGTTTAAGTATTTTTATTCTACAACAAATAATAAATAAAATTAAAAGTCAAAATATTAAAAATTAAAATGCCAACAATATACTGAAAATACCAAAAAAAAACTACAAAAGGAAGATTAAAACACTAAAATACCTTTTTGGTAATTGTGCGGATTATATCTAATATTTCTGATATTAATTGGAATTTATTTATTTTTTTTTGTAGTTTTATTCCATGACTTTTAAATAGAATTGAAATTTTATTACTAATTCAAAACTTTTTATTCAGATAAAAAAAAGAGTTAAAATTAAAAAAGATTTTAAAAATTTAAATTTTATAAAGAAAATGGTCAAAACATTAACACGATCGTTGAAAATGGAGGTCAAAAGTCAAGCAGTCGAAATTCTTTTAGCTTTAATTAAAAGCTAAGCCCTGCGGTCATTGTGGCAAGTTGTGGAGTAGTGTGTGTTGCTGAAGCAGGCAGGCACATTAACATTAGCTTGCCTCAACCCCTGACCCCTCTCCCCCTCCCTAACCACCTCTTCACCACCGTTAGGCAGACAGAGATGGTCACGTGCTGCTGCAAATGCAACGAACTGTAATTAAATGCAACCGCAATTAACACAAAAGCGCCCGCAGCTCGCACTGCCAGACACTGTAGGGGCCAGTGTACCAGTCAGGCACTGTGCCATTACTGCAGACACTCACTGTTACTCTACATAAATACCTTTCTCTCCATGTCTGTCTTTGTGTCTCTTCTCCTCTCTCTCTTCTCTGTCTCTGCTTCTTTGGCAATTTTATTTACAATGTTTTGAACACGGCATCCTGTCGACATGTCTGTCTTCTTCTTCTTCGTTCCTACACCTTCTGTTTCTGCTTCTCCTCCTGCTCCTTTTTATGCTGCCCTTTCTCCGTTTTGTACTTTGCCTTCTGTCGACCACTGTACATTGCAATGTCCGGCGGCCATAAGAAGCCAAATGCACAAATTCCAGCGAGGCACAGTGGAACAAACTGCTCGACTAGCTGTTAAAATTTAATATCTTCATAAAAGTTAATGCAATATCTTTATGTAGGGGTTATAAAATCTGTCTGTTTGTTTGTTCATGTCTGTGTCTTATTTTTTTTAAGTCTTAGAATTTGTTTAACTATGCAATTAAATGTCACATTTTTAAATAAATTCATTAAAATTTTATTTTCTATATTTTAATCGCATCCAGAAATTATTCATACTTCTAAGGTCTTCTTTTGAGTCATATAAAATATTATTCCGCGCTCTTAATGGAAATCCCATTTTTTTAAAATTAAAGTTAGATTTGAGAAATTAAAAGAATGAAAGCTAATTTTATAATTTTAGCCACTATGCGGCTATTGCACTTGAACCATATAATGGCCAACTTATTGGGCAGCCCTCGCAGCTGGGTGCAGCGTGTGTTGAATTGCCGTTTGCTTTGTACGTTTAATTACTCTTTTGACGGAAATAACACAACATTCGTTTTAAAAATGGCAACAAAATAGGAATTGCACAATTGCAGTCAGCTCTCTCTTACACTCGGCTTACACTCGTAACTCCCCCCGCCTCTGCCCCTTACCAGCAGCCCCTCAAAGAGCCTGAAATGCAACACTCTAGTTTTATCTAATTTTCTTTATTTTTTCTTGCTGGCTGCGCTTAAATTTCCGCAGCAGCTGCTGACAATTTAAATAGATGAGAATCAAAGACTTGACTTTCGTTTGATTGGCCAAGAGATTCTTGTTTTGGCCTAGTTAGAGCATAGAATCATTTTCTTTGAGCTTCGACAGTCAAATTAAATGACAAGTTTACTTGTTGTTAACCCAGCAAGCAAAGGTAACACAGGCTACTTAGCTTATGGCACTGTTTGTCTGTCTAGTGTTTTAATTAAAAAATGTAAAAAATCGACAAATAGAAATTTTTGAGTTTTCGATCGATCAGCACACTTTTTTTAAATTTTCTTTCAATTTGAAAATTTAATTGTAATTGCAAAAAAGGTAAAAATTGACATTCCGCTTGAAAATCGATTGACTTTTGGCAAAGTTGGGACAGTTTAAGGTTTGGGAATTGTAGATTATTTAAAACGTATTTTAATTTTGGTGCTTTGCTGGGCACATGTGACAGTCGAGCAGCTTGACTGTAGAGTTCTTACTTGTTGTTCTTTGAGTATTGCGATTGCCATTGCGTTCTTGGCATCCGAGTCATTTGCCGTTTGAGCGTTTTAATTATATTTGTGCAGGGCTGCGCAAAGTTGGCCCTCAACTCAACGCAACTCACTCCACAGCGGGTCTTTCAGTGCTTCCGGGCAGTTGGCTACTCCACGGGAAATTGAATAACGCACAATGCTAGGTAAACACATGGTCACTGCATTTGATGAGACTGAAAAGATCTCAGCCTCCCCTTATGTTATGCGCAAAAGTTAATTAGAAAATGCTCTGAATACGAACTCATTATGTTATGCCCCTGCCAACGAAAAAATATTTGATTTCATTAAATTCTGCTGGCAGCTGATAGACGAGTATTCGAGTATATTCGAGTATTCATACTTCATTCATAATACGCACATTATTCAGCTGCGCTTTGTTTGATCGAAACTCATTCATTGCCTTACACGTACATATATAAATCCATCTATTCAGCTTTCTAGCTGCCCTTTAGTCTACATCAATTTTCACTGTTGGCGTTAAACAGTTTTCACGCTTTGTGCACGTATACGTAATTCATACGTATACGTAATATACGTATAGATATTCATAGTCAAACAGTGTCGAATATTGCTAGCATATTCAACAAATTTGCAGCTTTTGTTTGCTTGCTTTCCATTTTATGTTGCACATTTTGCGGCGCTGCTAACTGAAATTTATATTAAAATCGCTTTTACAAAATGTAAACAATATAAATTTATATGTATATATTTTTTTGTTTCAAGTTACAGCATACAAAACAAACAAATTGTTAAACATTTCGCAGAATTGGGAAACATATAAAGGAAATAAATATCATTGGGATATTGGAAGCTAAAACTAATTATCTTTACTTTGGTATATAACAATTTTAAGCTGATTAATTGGCATCTCTTTACTAACCAAAGCTGTTAGAGCTGAGAAGCTTATTTATTATTTATTAATTAAATATATTCCTGCAGCTTTTTATAGCAGACAAAACAAAGATGTTGTTGAGAAGTTTGTGGAATTTCGAAATGGAAATAAAGCCTTTTGAAGAAAAATATATTAAAATTTAATATTTATTTATTACATTAAGTTCCGTTCATTATTATTATTTTTTAATATATCAGTTATTCAATGTTTTCTAAAAATTTCACATGAAAAGGAAAAATGGAGACTACAAATGTGCCTAGATTTATTTTTATGAATAAGGCAACTGTTGGTTAAATCAGTTATAAAATGCCTACTTAGTCTGGCCATTTTATATAAATTATCAAAATTACACAAATTCCTATTTAAATTAGAAATCTCTTCTGTTTCCCTTAATTCCTTAATTCCCGTGGTTTATTTTGTCGCCTGCTTGAAAGCTCTTAATAAAATAAGTAAATAGCATTGGTAATTGTGGTGGCGAGTACAATTGCCTGGAACAATTCCTGAACATTGTGCAGCTATGTCAAACGGGTCTATTCATTGGGGACTCATTTGGGGGCTTAACTACACTCGAAACTCGAAGCTTATCTTGGTTCGTTCACAGCCTCTGTCTATCTAATCACTTGCCATTCCACCTTTAGAACTCAACTCGGTTTCTGGCTTTTGTGGAATGGAATGTGTTTGCATATTTGCTCATTTAGGCTGCCAAGTGCTTCATTTTGTGCATACGCCGCTCTGCAAATGATTCATTTTTATTCATTTAAACAATTTTTTTTGAAAAGGAGTGAGTGTGGGGCAGGAAATGGGGCAGGGGCAGAGAGGGGAGTGGCTGTCTAACCATCATGGCAAATGAGAAGAGCGGAGAACAGAACGCAGCCTCTTGGCAATTTGTTTGGCTGCTTGTAACAGTCGCTATCTCTGTGTGTGTGTGTGTGTGTGTAGGTGTAGGTGTGTGTGTATGTGTGCCGCAACAAAATGATTTACTTTACGCAACGCTAAGCACACACACGTCCCTATAACAACAACTACAAACAATGCACAGTGGACCATTTTGCTGAAATTATTAAGTTAAAAAAAATGAACTTTGCTCAAGATGATAATAAAACATAAATTAAACGGACTTATGAAAAATATGGAAGCTTATTTGCATATACCATAAAACTTTTAAATCAGTGATAAATTTGTGTAGAGTTTGAGTTTCCAGAATTGTGTATACAAAAAATCGCAAAGCGTAATTCAACCTTAAATAATTATAAAATTAAATTTTATAAAATTTTTTAAATTTATAGTAAATTATGTTGTCAGAAAATTTACGACAACAATCTTTTTTAATTAACACTTCATTAAGTTATTGAAGGGAATTAAAATATATATTTATTTTATTTTAAAAGTATTTCTTTCAATACTTCTTAATGATTTTTAATTAAATATAAATAAATTATATGGAAAATCAAAATTGGTAAATGTCTATAATTGAAACGTTTATAAATATTTTATTTAGCTTAGTATAAATATTTAATATAAATTTTATTAAATATTCAAATATGTGTACATAATTTCGTTACGCTTAATCAGCCAAATAGCCCACTGTGCCGTGGAAAGAAGCAGCATGAAAATCAGCAACAATGGCGACAAGCGTCGCGTCGCATTGTTTTGTGGCAGCGGCTTTTGGGTTGTTTTATTGAGGTTTACTGTATTTATTTTTGCCAGGCATTTTGTTACAATTCATGCAACAGACGCAGCTGCCATCATCACCAACAAGCAGGCAGACAAAGAGAGAGAGTGAGAGAGGGAGAGGGGGGGAGAGAGAGGTAGACGGACTGTCAATGATGACGACGAACAGCATCGCGAGCATTTGCTATGAATAAATAACGAACACACCGGCAATGGAAAGGAGAAGAGAGAGAGAGAGCGAGAGAGAGAGGGGAGGGGAGAGAGTGAGAGAGAGAGAAAGAAAGAGAGAGCATTGCCAGGCAGCATGTGATTTATGCTGCGAATACATGAAACTAAAATAGGTGCCGGGCTTCCAAACATTGATTGTTGCTAATGTGGCCAAAAAGAGCTGTTCCCTCTCATTCTTCACCTTCCTTCCTCTCTTCATCTCTCTCACTCTCTCTTGCCATCCCTCTCCCACTCCGAAACTCCACATATTCCTCTGCGGCTTTCGCAATTGTGGTCGTCACTTTAACTTCACCATGATAACAGATAAACACAGGGACATGTGTGCTAGTGTGTGTGTGCGTATCTGTGTGTGTGCCAGCCAGATAAAAAGGTCGAGCAGCTGCCTTTGCTCGGCCGTGTTGCAGGTGCGTTAAACATTTATGAACGCCAAAAACGCAGATTTTATTGAGGCAGTTCACTGGGCGCACCGCAAAAATTGTTATAAACGCCCATGCATAATTCATAAGGTTAAAGTGACCCCGTTGCGTATACGCAATAATCATACGCCATGTTGCACAGCCAGTTTACAAACAAAGAAACAGAAGAAAAAAACAAAACCTGACCCTCGATGTTTGTATGCCCTTGGTGGGCTATTTAACGAATTGCCACCATGGGAGGTTTATTAGTGTTGTAGGTTACAGTTATGTTAGGACTGAGTACAGAAACCAGTTCTAAGGCTCTCTCCCAGTGCTGAAAACTGCTGAAGGGAGAAGAATTTATTATATAATTAAGATATTGGGATTTATAAATGTTCAAAATTGTTGAGCATAAATCGGTTGCGTATACGTAATATTTAAACGTTCGATTTAAATATAAATACAAAAACAGAAAAAAATATTTCTTTAATTAGCAAAGTCAAAAAGACTTAAAAAAAATTAAGAATATTTATGCGCCAAGTTGCACAGCAATTTACAAAATGAAATGAAAACAATATAAGGAAAATACTACTAGCATAAATATTTAGTTATTTCTATGAAAAGTTAGGGCCATTGAAATTTATCAATTTTAAATGAGAAAATCATTAAAACGCCTAAATTGTTGCAAGTGAAATGAAAACAAATTGAAGAAACTACTTTTACAACTAAAGCAATAATTAACAAAGCTGTGGATGAAGGCAATTGCATTCCATAAATAATATATTTGGCAAATTTATGAATAGTATTTATTCGCAAAGTGGCACTGCAGTTCAGTTTGCTCTAACAAACTTAAGCTGCAAAAATAAAATAATCTAGCACTGAATAAATTGATGAAAAATATTGAAACTTAATTGCGTATACGTAATATTTGTACGCCGTGCTGAAAAGAAACAGACCCACAATTTATGTTATAGTAAACAAAGTCAAGCTTGGAGTATTCATAGTGCATTTAAAAAATAATAAATAAATGCATGAATAATATTTAAATTGAATTTGAAGCATGTTTTGATTGTAATTTTCTTTTTTTTTTGGCAAGCCATAAAAATTATTTATGCATGTGTATTTAATGTCTTTACAGTTGACCACATGAAATGGTAATGGTATAAGCCTTGATATGATCTGACCACAAATAACAGCACGTTCGCCCATAAACTCTTCAAATGGTTTCGTTTGCTGGCATTTCTGCCTAATTGCGGCCAAAGCGTTTAGCCAAAAATGGTTTTTGGATAATTGCCAAAAAGAGAGAGAGCTGACAATATGTGAATAAGTGTGTGTGTGTGTGTGTGTGTGTGTGTTTGATAGTGTGGTAATAATATTATAGCTAGAGCAAGCAAGTAAAATGCTTGAAATGCTCAACTGACAAGCAATGAAATTAAGCGCCATCATCCAACAAAAACAACATCATCATCATCGACTGGGCGACATTGACGTGCACGATGAGCAACTGTCATGTCATGTCATGGAAATCGCAATGGAAATGGAAATGGAGATGGAGATGGGAACTAAAACTGGAAGTGGAACTGAAGAAGCACTTGGCATGTCAACGCTTTCAGCATTCAGCTTTCAGCTCAAATCGACGGGTGAGTTTGGTGTCAAGCACTTTGCCTAAACCCATAATTTATGCCGCATGTTTGCCATAACTCAATGGCAGCCACGAATTCCATGATGAGGTTAAGTGGAGGCAGCTTTAGCTGTGTTATTGGATAGGAACCAGGGAGAAAGTTGAGCAAGTTTCAGCTTTAGACTAGAAACATTGATGACAACTACACGCGACAAAAAAGAGGGCAAAGCAAACAAGAAACTACAAAAATAATGGCTAAAAAAATGATTTATTTAATTTATTATTTTTCGAAAAGTGTGGAGTTTTAAATTATAATGTTTATTGAAAACTTTCTTCATTTAGTTAATGATTCTTGATTTTAGCAGTATTCGGAATTATTTAAATTTTATTTTTTAGATTTAAAAAGATCTAACTAGTCAACTCTGCATAAATAGAAGGCATACTTCTGTTCTCTCTCTGTGTGGCTGATGAGAAGCAATCGATAAATTCGAATACTCATGCGAGTACTCGTACAATGCTCACATAACATACGAGACGATATCTTTTGTCCTTCTTCCGTTGCCTTTGCCCTTCATGGCTGCGTTTTTGTCGCCGATTGAGCGAACAATTGTTAGATGGCGCCCAAGATGAATGTCCTGCAATTGTGCGCATTGCTTGCCATTTGTTTGGCAGCCTCAAACAGATTTACACCATCATCCCAAGCAGAGCTGATAACACAGTTTGGACCAATACCAAGACCAATACCAAGAACAGGAGCATTAACAAGGCCAAGAGCACTTGACAATGCTATCAGGAGAGGAACAAATCGTCGAGGGGATTTTCACACTTAAACTGCGTAAAATAAAAGAGTATTAATCAGTAGTTATAACAATTGTAAAAATAAACATTTAAATGTATAAAATGTATAAATGTAAAGAAATATTATTAACAAATATTAAAAAAAATAAAAACCTTATGTGTTTAGAAAAGTAACTTCGATTAATAATTAATTGTTATAATGAATGTTAATAATATAAATTAAATGACAAATTAATTACAAGTGAAATTAAATTATTATTGATAACTTTTTTTAATTATGTGTAATATTTCGATAAGCATTAAATGTGTTTAGAAAGTAACTTCGATTAATAATTAATTTTTATAATGAATGTTAATAACATAAATTTAATGACAAATAAATTACAAGTGAAATTAAATTATTATTGCCAACTTTTTTGTATTTTGTGTAATATTTCGATAAGAATTAAAATTAACTTTATACAAAATCGTTGAGAGCATATAAATTTATTTATTTAAAAACAGTTTACTTACAATGTAAAATTCCAAGTTATGAATTTATTCTTTTCTAGCATCGTATGCTTTTCTTCGTATACAAACGAAAATAAAATATCTAAGATATTCTTGGCATATTATTCATGTGAATGACTTTTTTGGGTTTTTGATTTTTGGTAAACTAACAAGTGCAATTTGCAGTTGCTGTTTTTATTTCTTGTTGTGGACAGGATGGGGATGGAAGATGTAAAATTCAGTGCACTTAGCATTATCAGGGCACATTAATAATTATGGTTATGGGATTTGAGTGCATGTTAATGGCCATTCGGTGCGTTGTTCAAATCGATTTTCATTTGATATTTCACATTTGGCCTTCCGATTGCATTACCATAACACACTTTTGCATACATTCGCCATTTTGTTTATGTGTGTGTGTGTGTGTCGCAACCGCAGCCACTAATTAGCCCATGACAAACACATGGCACAACACACACTCACACATATGTGTGTGTGTGCGCATTAAATATTTTGTTACAATCTGCCAAAGCCAAATGTCGAATGTTTAACCCAAACTTAACCCGAACTTAACCGGAACAGACTGCAAATGATGTCGAAATAACAGATGAGCTTATAAATACATGCGGATAAGATGTGAGTAGAAGTATATAAAAGTCAATTATCTAACTGAAAGCTCGTTAAAGGTTGATTGATATGCTGACATTATTAAGTAGTAAGCTGACAAGAGCTGAGGGACTTCAAACTACCAGTCAATTTAAAGGGCAATCAAAAGGGGATCAATATCGTTTAATTATAGATTTATTTAACAATTTTTTTAAATATTATCTAGAACCAGGAAGATTTTTTGCCAACATTTACAATTAAATTAAATAAATTTTATTAAATTAGGTAATAAAAGTATTATTAATATATCCCCTTTTAATTATTTTTAAAGTAACGGGTACAAAAATATATATAATTAAAAAAAATATTCATTAGATTTTAACTTATCTAACTTGACTAATAAATATTTAGATAAAATAAAATTTTAGTTTCAAAACCAAAGTTGCAAAATTAAAAAAAATAATTTAAATATGCATTTAAGATTAAAATGGTTGAATTTGATTGAGTTAAAATTAATATACTTCCCGACTCATTTAAATTGCTCTACATAAAAATCGTTTTAATTTCTATCAAGCGCTATTTAAATATTCTATTTAAAATATGCAAATAAAACGTTGAATGTAGCGCATAATTTTAAAAAGGCAATTAAATATTTAGTAGCATTTTACACACACAATCGCACATGAACTCACACATACTCAAATGAACAAATTACAAATTATAAGCCATATTTAATTACCAATGGCAGAAACAGGAGCCTGTTTTAGCTTCTGTCTGTCTGTCTGTCTGTCTGTCTCTGTTTTTTTGCTTCAGTTTAACGCGTATTTTGTAACTGTAATTATTTTGGTTATATGCCAGAAAACACACACATTTCCAGTAATATATATTGCATAATGTTATTTGTTTACTTCCTCGCACTAATTGAATAATGCGACATTGTTTTTACATTTTGTGGTCGCCGCAGACAACAGATACATATATTTTTTATATAATTTCAATTTAATTCTGCTTGAATGGGATAATATCCAATATTCAAATGCTAAATGTGTTTTAATGAGTTGCCTGACCAGCAAAGCAAAAGCCTAATGAAGTGTGCTAAAATATAGAGAGAGAATTCCTCTCATTGCTGCTCTTTGTCGGGATGATAAACTCACTCAGTTTACTGCAGGTCATCTGGCCTGTGTCCCGTTAAAGGATACGAGGATATAAGGAAAATGGCATTGTAACTCTTAACAAATAAGCAGCATTTCCGTGCCAGGCTTGTGTTTGGCATAAAGCCAAAGATAAATGGCAACTAGCAAATGCCAGCTAAAATATGTAAGTACACCCAGAGAAAAATGATTGAAAATAAATTAAGTGTGAGTATGTAGTTAATTTATAAAATATTTAAAATATAATATAAATATCTAAATTAAATATAAATAATATTTGAAATCTATAATTAACCGAATGCCCAAATTATAATAATTATAGAAATCTTTGGTATAAAGCTGATGTTGAAAATAAAACATAGTTATAATATTAATATTACATTTTTAATTTAAAGTGTTTTTCACTTTGGTTTAACTAGATTTATATTTGGACATATGATTAAAGTCTTTAATGTTTATTTATATTTTATTTTATTTATTTTGTTACTTTGTCTAATTACTTGTAGATTATGTACTTAAATTTAAATATTAATGTATTACTTTTTTTTTATTTAATTTTTTCTTCGTGTGTAAGCAAATGGAAGGTCAGCAGCAACAATGGGCAGAGGGCAGCGAAGACACTGGGCGACAGAGACACTGAATTTGTTGGAAGAAAAGTGTAACAAATCTTGTGCCAGTTATTTCAGTTTCAGTTTTACTCGTAGTTGTTGCTTTGAGGGGCGAATTTATGGGCGCGCATGTCACTGCACACAAAAAGTTAAACAGCGCGCAACGGAAGTGCGACAACAACGATACCGACTGGAGGAGGAAATAGAGCTCCGTTTTAGAGGAAAAGTCGGGGAGGAGGAGGAGGAGAGAGCAGGACATACAGGACAACAGGAAGCGCAGGCCGTGCAATGCAATTTTTAGACGCCTCGGTGACAAACTGCGAAATCAGAGCATCAAATTCATACACAACTATATATATATATGCAATCACATACGCTCTCATTATCATGAATCAGTAACTAAGTATGGCTTAAAATGAATACACAAGTGCAAGCGATTCAGCTCGAGTTGTCGATACCCTCTAAATGCAATTTTATTAAAGTAGCCACGCTTGAAACAATATTACGTATACGTAGCGGATCTGCTTTTGCTTAAAAATTTAACGGGACTATTAAATAATATATGAGTGTCAGAAAGTCAATTCGACCTAAGAATGCTCTGTTAAAGCTATGATTCTAGTTATAAACTGGATAAATTAAAGTTTTTTGATTTTAGAGCTTTAAAAGATTGACTAATATTTTTTTGATTATTACTATTGATATATTTTGTTAATTTAAATAAATTTTTAAAATATATGTGGACACAAATATAAAAATAAACTGAGCAAATATATCGCCTTATTATGAAACGTAACAAAATTGATATTATATTACGTATGCGTAGCGTGTCAGTTCTCTTTACCCATTTGGGCTGCATTTTGTGTGCTTAGTCGAGCATACCCTATTGCATACATATTTCTGTCACATAGTATGTATGTCAACTAGTTTTTATCTGGCCTACAGCAGTGGCAGCTCAACGTCGCGCTGCTTTGGCTAACAACATTAACTAGCACTGCCTACGGGGCGTATGTGTAATGCGCTCCAAGTGAATTTGTGTGTGACTGCGAGTGTGTGTGTTTTTTATTGCTGGAGCCAACTTCCGTCGCTTGTTGACATATTTCCACTTCATTGGAATGAACAGAGCAGCCAGGCAAATGAAGATACAGCCGCGACAGCCGCGGGCGCCTGCCGGCTCTGCCAGCTCTGAGACTCATTCAGGTGTGCAGCAGGTTAAAAAAATACCAGGAAAAAATGAGAATAAGTGAAGGCGAGAATGCACGACTGTCATATACCCTGCTGGCAATCTAGAGCATGAAATTGAAGCTCTTTCAGACTTTTTTAGTTAAACTGTAATAAAATCAAAAAAAGATATATGTAATAAAATTAGTAGGCAATCAAGAGCACGTTCAGTGGAAAGTGCTCGACTTGGATACACCCTGTGGGCAACTTGGTGGTATACGAAAGCGTCTAGACAATAGCTTAACAGCTGTCTAAGCGAAGACATTGAGATATTCAATTATATAAAATATTTAAAATTACTTATAATAATATAATAATTATTTAAATTCCTTTTCAAAAGAATGAAGACTTACCGAAGGTAACTTTAAGGAAAAAAAAGAGAGAGATAGTTGCAATTTGTTGATTAAATAACTTTAATGTCGACAAAAAATAATGATTCAGATATAAAAATATTTTAGTAAAACAGATTATAGGTTTATGAATAAATGGTATACATAAAAATTATTTGTACATTTTTGCAATTCGTTTTTCTAATATATTTTTAGATTTAAATCATTATAAATGCAATAAGTTGTAAATAATTTTAATGTATAATTGAAACGATTAGAATCGATTCATAATGGTCTTATCTTTCCAACAATACTCTGTTATAAAATCAAGTTATTTTGCACATTCAATACTATGCTGATTTGTTTTGGAATTTACAGGGTATCTGAGGCCACAAAAAAAGAAGAAAAATAGTGGAGTAGCTGGCGGAAGCTGGCGGATACTCTGGCAGGCAGCTAACGACAAATATTTGACACTTGGCAGGAGGCGGTGCTAAAATATGCGAGACATGTGCCAGGACACCAGGAGATGGAGAACGAAGGAGCAGCTGGAGGAGGGAGAGGAAGGGTCGGAGGGGGCAGAGGCCAAAGGGCACATCCTGTGCCAAGGATACGTGCGTGAGGATCCCAAGTCATTTGGTTGCAAGTGCCAGACACATTTGCAGTGTTTCAGTGTCTGTTTTTCTGTCTTTTCTTCTCTTTTCTTTTCCTTTGCACATTTTAATTTGTGTCAAATTGTTGCTAAAATGCAAAACGCATTGTTTACCAGAACGAGGAGGGGGATGAGGGAGTTTCCTTTCTTTCCCCTTTAACTCCTTTCACATTGTTGTGCTTATTCTTGTTCATCTACCAGTTGTTATTGTAACTCTTCTTCTTTTCTCTCGTTGTTGTTGTTGTTGTTGTTCGCCTTGTTAACACAGTTTTGTGCTTTTGTTTTTTTGCTTTATTTTTTGCGGGCGCTGTTTTGTTTTTTTATTGTGCCATAACACTACCAACAGTTTGGGATATGGGTCTCCCTCTCTCTCTTTCTTCCTCTCTATCCCCTCGTGTCCTCCTCCCACGCCGTGCACAACAATAAAATGTTGTTACAAATTCATTACCGAAGGCGTTAAATTTGACACAGTTTTGCATGCGGAGTGCAATGCAACCTAAGGATCCGACTAAAATAGAGAGAAAGATATAGATAGAGAGATGGAAAGAGAGGAAAAGATAGTGAGAAAGGGGGATAGAGAGAGAGGAAAAGCAAAAGGAAACAGAGCGCAGCATGCAACAATACTCATGGCTTAATATATGGTCTAGTTAGGTAGAAGGAAGCTGTCCAACGAGGTCAGCTTGAAAAATTCCCAAAAAGAAAAGAAGAAATTAACAAATCATTAGTCTTTATGATTCAAATTTTAAGTAATGCTCAACCAATTTAGAATATTCCTGGAGAGTAAGATTCACAAATTGTAAAAATACCACACAAATAAATACAGTTTTTGTACTTTAAAATTAATGACTGAAACTTAAAATTGTTTAAATGCTTAAAGCAAATTTTAAATATCTTTCAGAAACTGTAAAGCTTTTAAAGATGGTTTAAAGTTTGATTATAAAATTAAGAATTCAATCTTATCGGCTTTTGAAAAAAAGCGAACAAAGTTTTGACGTTTCTGATAATTTTGTTATAATTTTTTTTAATAATAATAATTTATTGATTTATAACAAATATAAGTTAATAATTCTCTAGTTTGATCACTTTTGCGATCTTTTCGTGCCGCCCTCGTGCAGTTTAGCATCTGAAAAATGTCGTTGCATAACATTAGACGCAGTGTTGTTGCCATTTCCCTCTTTCTCAGCACCTCTCCTATCTCCCTCTCTCCCATTTCTCGCTCTTTCGATGCGCCTCGTTTACGTAATCCATATAATTTTTGTTGCCTACTTTTTTATTACCATTTGCATTATTTACATTTTTTTTATTTTATCGAAGATTTGCAGGCATTTTCACACTCACACATTTCTCGAGAAATAGGCGTGTGGGCGTGGCCATCTTTTGGGGCGCAAACATAAAGGATTATTATCTTTTTGACATTTTGCTAACGCAATTCGTTTGCCACTTTGCATCTAAATCGAAATTACAAGCACAACATAACAGGCACATATACTTACACACCTACACACACCTCCCTCACACACACACACACAAACAGTTGTAAGCAGCTATCGAGTCATAAAACATGAACAAGCCATCAACTTCCGCCTTTCCTCCCACGCATCCTTCCCAATTTGCTTCATTCGCGCTTCGATTATAATCAGAGTCTTGTTATTGTTGGCCCAGTATGTAAAGGAAAACAAAGGCTTATCAATTTGTGACAATGTGACGAAAAATTAAAAAAATTAATAAATAAACAAATGTACAAATAAAACAAATATAAACATATATTTCATTACGATCAGAAGTGTTTTTCGCAGCATTTAATTTTTTTTAAATTTAATTTATGGAGCTTGCATGTAAAGTTTGGGGTACTGGGCATCTAATAGTCGAGCAGCTGATCTACAGCGTTCTTGTTATTGTTGTTGTTGTGGCATTAACCTTAGGGTTTAATTTGTAGCAACTTCCGTTTGATTTTGGGCAATATGCAAAATTACTTAAATTGCGATTTCCGACAATTTCCGTTTGATTTCTTCCCTCTTTCCCTCTCTCAGCCCCAGTTTGTTCCCCCTTTCACGTTTCTTAATTTATCTTGTTTCTCTATCTCTCTCTGTTTCTCGCACTCTCTTTCTTTCTGCTTAGAGACAAATCCTTAAGTGCGCTCTGAATTTAAACTGGGCGGGATTGACGATATATCGCATTGCTGCTGATCAGGAAATTACAGTGGCTGCCAGCTTATTTGACCTACACATCATTTAAATGAAAAATTTTAAATTATTTGATTTTTTAATAGAAAGAAGATATAAAGACTTTTTTAAAAAAAATCATATTTAATCATTATTTTTGATTGATATAATAAAATCCAATATTAATAATTATTTGTAATTTTAATGTCTAAAAGTCTCAAATATAAGTTTATTGGCTGTTTTCAGAGACAGTTTTTTTACAAACAATTTGATGTATATTAAACAGAAATCGCATAAGTCCTTACTATATTTGTGATTTTTTTAGTTGAAATTTGCATCAATTCCAGTTATTTTCAGTCCCTGTTTATTATATCTGAATTGGGTTATAAAAACAAAACATAATTTTAAATGTAGTGTAGGTCAGATATGTACATAAGTATACCTATATTTTATAGAGTTGTAGCTGACTTGTAATATACAAAATAAGCAGACTTTTTTCTAGCCATTTTGAATGGGTGTAAAAAGCAAACTGATGTGACGTTTTTATGTGAATGTGTGTGTGTGTTAATGTGTAAGGTCGTGTGTGTGTCTGTGTGTGCGAATTCTAATCCACATTTAACCTTTGGCAGCCATTACAAACATCGTTCGGCGGGATTGCAGCCATCTGCAATGGACAATATCGATTGACCCCGTTTTCCATTTTCGATTGCCATTCGTTTCAGTTTCATGCACTCCCAACCCAGACCTAAACCCAAACTCAGACCCAAGCCCAAAGTCAGAGACCACGTTACAGATCTACACACAGCACCCACAACAGCAGCTGCAGCAGCAAAGAAAACATAATTTACTTCCGCCTGAGCGCTTTGACTTTTGAAATTCATTTAACGCCCAGCTTTCATCCAAATACAGTCGGTTAAGTAAGTGTTTTGATAATGTAAAAATATATCACACGTGTTTATATTATTAATTTTAATTAAAACTATTATTTTTTCATTTGAGCTCTATCTAAAAATCAGAAAATTATGTTTTTTAATGCAATATAAATAAAAGGTGAATTTGTCTGTGTTTGAACAATCTTTTTATGTACGCTTCATTTTTTGGATATCGGACTTAAAAAACAAAATTAATTTAAGCCAAGACTGCTTCTAATTTCATGTAATTTTTTAATTTCAAATAATTTCAATACTAACTGTGTGTATTTGTATTTCATTCACAAAACAAGTTAAGTTGGATTGGATCTCTTTATTTTTTTCTTTAACTTTTTGACCATGACCATTTTTTTTACAAAATAAAATATATGTAGTTTTAAAAGGTCCTAACAATTACTTGACCAGCTTTTAATATAATTTTAATAATTATTTAAAACCAATTGAACTCATTATTGCTGAGTATTTGCGACTTGTTCGAAAAAAGATATCCAACAACAATAACATAAAAGAATTAATTTCAAATAATACCTTACTTTTTGCTGAATAATAATTTGTGAAAAGACTTACTTGACATACTGTTTGTGCGGATGTCTGTGTGTTTTTCTCCTTTCCATCCACGATGCTGACCATGCTTAAATGCGGCTCATTTATCAATTGCTACTTAGCATTGTCCATTTCAACTATCCACCAGTTGCTGCAACTCTGCCATCAGTCAGCTGGACATTCAGCAGGGAGTGTGGAGGGTTGCCGAGGGTCTAAGGGGAGGTGGAGTCCGAGGGGAGGTCATATTCACCCAGTTGGAATAAGGTCAACTGCGTTTTCTTCTGCCGTTTCCGATTTCCGTTGTTGCACTTCAAAAATTGACTTTTACAAGAAAACAATTGCAGTGCTGATAAGTGGTCGTTGGTCTAGAGAGAATGATGGAGAGAAAAATAAAGCGATAGAGAGAGAGAGAGAGAGCGAGAGAGAGAGAGAGATGCGAGCGGACAGGACACGTCCTCAGCCATGTGCACTTTAACATCCACGTCGCCAGTTGTCGCAGCTGGGAAATAAAGGCAAAACAATGTAACAAATTGCAAAAGAATTTTATTCAAAACGAACACTGAATGCACTTTCTTAAGTATATTATGGAATATAACGGTTTGATATTTTTAACTATTTATTTTTATCGTAATTTTAATAGTCTATAAACAAGAATAATGTCACAGAAACTATAAATTAAATATTTTTCAAAAGGCAAGCTAACTATATTTTGAAAATTATCTCTTTATTACTACTGTTTAAAATTGTGTATAATTTATCTATAATTTTTTTTGAATGAACTCTATTTGAATTTTAGTTTTATAAAAAAAGTTAAATACAATTTCTGGTGTCTTTTTAAATTTTTAAAATTTGCTTTAAATTCACATGAAGTTTTCTGATAAAAATATATTGAATTATTCTTAGGGTAAGTACAAGTCGACACGGACCTTAACGAGCTCGACGATTTAAAAGAGGCTGCACAAGTGCATATTTTCCACAGAATCTTGTTAAAAGGTAGACTTCAGTTGTCAGTCTCGGGTCAGACTATTTCCTTACAGATCGAGTGCCTATTAAACAAATTGAATTGCGAGCAAAGTCAGCTGGGAATCTCATCGAGGCTGCAGAAGTCAACATAACATATGGTCATTGAGTCCAGTTAAACGAGTGCCAGCAACAATTGCGATTGAGCTGAGTACGAGTACGAGTACGAGTACTCATCGCATTTGAATTAAGAACTAACGAGTACTCGAACTCGCACTCCCATTATTCTGATATTCCATGTTAACTGTGGCAACTGTGGCTCTTCTCTGCTTAATGACTTAGTTATTATGCCCCGTTGCAAGTGTAAGTGGGACTGAATGGCATTCGCAGTGAATTCGCAACGATTTTGCGGTTAAGTGGCATTTTGGTTGCTTGTTCTTGGCTTAAAGTGCAGCAACAAAAGTATATTCAGGATTATAGATTTGTGGCATACCTGTTAAATAATGATTAGTAATCATAATCATTAGTAATAAGGTTATTTTTGTTTAAAAGTGGAACTACTGAAAACTACGATTATTTTCGGTTTTGCCCAATTATTTAATGATTACAAATATAATCTAAAATTATTACAATTATTCTAAAATAATAAAAATAAATCAAAATAATTTGTTTGAGTATTTCGGATTATTTTTTATTTTTTATGATTATTTGTGATAATTTTTGATTCTTTCTGATTATTTATGACTATTTGGTATAAATCAAATTATTTTATATTTTCACAATCAAAGTAGCCAAAATAATCAGAAAAAAATCATAAAAACTCCGAAATAATCAGAACGATTATTCTTGATTTTTTCTGATTATTTTTTAATAATTGTAATAATTTCAGATTTGTTTTTGATTTTTGTAATGGTAATCATTAAATAATCACCAATTTTTCAACAGTGAATTATATAATCTCTACGAATTTTTCCAAAAAAATCCAATTGATTAGTAATTCTAATCGAAATTTAACAGGTATGATTTGTGGCAATGTCTATATTGACTAACATATGACTAAGAGTTGCCAAGTTTGTTGATAATACTTATTTATTATGAATTATTTTTTATTTGTTCATATATCTTTTTATTTAGATAATTTAATTGAAAGGCTGCGAATATACTGGGCATCTGCCAGTTGAGCACCTTTCCATCTTAATTTCCTTTTTTTGCTATCGTATTTGGGTTCTGGCCAAGTTGCAATGCTGGTTCAGCTTTTGTGGCATTTCTTTTGGCCATTTGTCTTACGATTGCTTTCGTTATGGCTGTTGCATGTTGACCCAGCCCAGTGACAGCATTTGTCTTAGCCATGGTTCGATTTAACCAAGGCACAGGTATTGGCAATTGGAATTTCTAATTCAGCTCGTATTTACTTTCTGCCTCTCTCTGTCTCTGTCTCTCTGGGACAATTCATAACTTAATTATGAGCATCGTAGAACGAATAAGAAATGCACTTTGCATTTTTCATAAGCTTCTAATTGAGCCATTGAGCTGTCTACGCAATCTGAGGCACCTGTTCCATGCAAATTTCAATTGGAATATTTGTTATTGAAATATATATGTTTGTGTATGTATTTTGTATATCTAATGAATTGCACAAATTGCAGAACAAACAAGCATCTCAATCCCATGTATGACCAGCTATTGTTGGGCAATAGCTTTCAATATTTAATGCCAATTTATGTTGCATTGTGTCTTACAGCAAGGACAAGAGTCCTTAGTACTTTCTGTTCCTTTGCCCCCCTTCCTCCCCTCTCTGGATATGTTGCATCAATTAAAGGTAATTCACTCATGTGAATATTGTACGACATTGCCAGACAAGCTTCAGTTACAGCATGGGAAATGTTTGTGATAACTTTGAGTTTGTAAAACAAGATGATATGCAAATGTCTTTTAACGGGCATACACTGCACAAAATCTAATTGGGTATTCAAATTTTTCTTAATTCTTCTGTAAATCTCCGCCTGATTTCTCTCAGTGTACAGACAACAATACCATGTCTTCGTGTTGTTAACTGGAATTGTGCACCTATAAGCATTTCGCACCTGCCGTTTACCTGCTCTAATGATAATTGTCCCCCAAAATGGAGAGCACTTCTTGAGCTGCAGAAACTGTAATTTGTGTTGAGATAATTATCTAAGCACTCGGACTCTGCAACTGCAACTGCAACTGCAACTAGGATTAGAACAGTGTCTAATTGTTCTCTATTTGATATGTGAATTACTTTAGTCAGTTATTGTGCTGGAATTCGTTAAGTTCGTGTTCAGCTGACTGTAAACTGATTTTACTTTTGCAATTAACTTTGAGTGAATTAAATGCATAGCATATATTAGACACATATTACAGGTTTAGAGTTCAAACAATGGCCAAAATATTGGAGATTTTATCTGATTACGAATAATTTTTTACATTAAAATAAAACATATCAGAATCAAATTTAATATGATGTTTGATACTATTGTGGGCCCCGGAAGTTGAAATGAATTTAAATTTTGAAAGAAGTATTTTTTCGAAAATGACATGGGAATATTTTAAAAAAAGTTTAGAGATAAAATTATTTTTAAATGTTGTCTACGTTTATATATGAAATAAATTGCAAACAAATTCAAAGTGTTGTTTAATACTAATTAGGCCAAAAGAAGTTGATTAAAAGTTAAAACTCGAGTCTCTACATTTTTAAAAAAATATTTGTAAAAGTGACAAAGGTATATTTTCGGAAAGTTTAAAAAAAAAACATATTTTTGAATGTTGGCTATTTTTATATTTGGAATCAGCTTAGCTTTCTGCCCTTTAGACTTCAAAGTCATTGCTTTTTTAGCTTTTAACTTTTGGCTCATCCGCACCAAATGCAACTTGGCTTGTTCCATGAAGACATGATATTTGAGTGTCTTTATGCATAGAACGGCTGTCGTTTGGGCCAACATCGGAGGCCAGGTCGAATAACCACACCGACAATTGCTAATAAAATCAAAAGTTTGTCCTCATCGCACATTGTCTGGTTCGTCTCTTCAACTCCCCGCCCCTCGCAATTCAATAAACGTTACAGTCAAGCCACAATGCGACGACCCGCAGCTGTGACCCTCACACAAACACACACACACACATACACAGGCACAGGTACAGTGACTGACTGAGTAACTTGCTGAATAAATAAAAGTCGAGAACTTGAAATATATATCTACACTGTTCAAAGTTTTGTTTGGCATCCGCGTCCGTTTCACCTGGCGATAGAACTGCGAATTCTCGCAAAATATTTGCATGGCTTAAACTTTACTCATAATTCCTTAAGAAGGCACTGTCACGCCCCCCCCCCCCCCCCCCCTGCGCCCCTCTTTCACTGCCAGTCTTCGATAGTCCCCAAGTTGTGGGATTGCCATCACTTGAGCATTTCTATTTGCTTTTTTGGACTTCTTTTCGCCATTGGCAGCGGTATTGCCTTCCCTTTCATTATTTTTCTCCTTCTCGTTCTCATTCTCATTCACATTTGCATTCACAATTCCATTCACAATTCCATATTCCATTCGCACTCGCATTGCCTAGTTTTGGGCGCTGTCTGTTGATTTTTGGCACTGCACGAACATTCTTTTTTTGACACGTGGCGTCGAGTTCTGATACCAGAGAGAGAGAGAGAGAGAGGAAGAAAGTGAGAGAGAGAGGCATTCAAATGGCAACAAAACTATGTGCACAAATACAAATTTCAATGCTTGCCAAAAAACAGCCAAAATAAACTGGTACAAAGCAGTTAAGTTTGCTTAATCGACGACTATATACCCTGTATACTGATAAACGATTCGAATATCGAGAAAAATTCAGACTTTTGTCTCAAAAGAAAATTAATTGTTTGAGAAATGCTACAGAAAACAAAATTGTTTTAATTGTTGAGAGCTCTCTTTATTTTATTTTACTTTAATTATTTATTTTTTGTGTTTTTTCTTTTCGTCTTTATTCGTAAAATGAGTTTTTTGTTTGAATGCTTTGCATATAATATGCTTTTGAATTGAAATTTCGACTATTTGCTTAGCTCTTTCCTAAATTGTTCACAAAAACTGTTCAAATACCCTGTCAATAAAGCATCAATAAATACAAATTATTGTTTTCTCTGATTGTTATTTCGTTTCTTACATAAATATTTTTAATTTAAACGATTGGCTTAAGTAATCCACTCTCAAATACCCTATTAATGTTTAGTTCATTCTTAGATTTCCAACTGACTTAAATTTAAAGATTTTCCCCAATCTAAACTCTTTCTTAATGGGGTGCTTGATTTATAATACCCTTTTAGGCAAGCAGATTTTTGCATAGTGTGCTTTTAGGCATCATTGGAGTGTAAAAAATGATTTTTTAAACTAACACACACTCACACTCAGACGCATACACATACAAAAAAAAAAAGAGAAAAAACGCCTTTGGCTAACATAAAAGCTGGCATTTGCTGGCAATAAATGTTTGCGGTTTCAATGTTCGAATGGGCACATTTACACTACAGAGCATACACACACACACACGCCCACACACACACACTCTTACACATGTTTTAGGTGAAAGCCGCTTTCGACCACAAGAGCCGTAATTTTTCGGTTACTTTCTATGAGCGAGTCCCTAAAAGCACTTGAACATGGCAAAGGGCCATGTTTAGACTACAAAAATTTAAATGCCCAGCACTTATTGCATCTCCAGTGTTCAGTGTTCAGTGTTCAGTGCACAGTTTTTAGTGTTCAGTGTTCAGTGTTCTGCTTTCTGTTTGCCGGCAATCACGCAAAATGCAGTGCCTGAAAATTTTGCCTGCCTGTTGACCTTGTGACCGCAGACCCAAAAGTTGAGGCAGGTGAACTAATCAAGGGCGTAGACAGGAATTGGCAGAGGCGGACAGCTGCCCCCAACCTACAACTTATAAAATTTCCATATTTTTTTGGAATATTAGCAACCATTCTCTTTAAAGAAGAGAAATGTGTTTAGCGAAAAACTCTTATAAGCTTTAAAAATATCAAAGTCAGTTTGATTACTCACAACTGTTTCTTAAATTATATAAACTGAAAACAATAGATTTTAGATTTGGTTTAGATTTCTCCATAGCCCAGAGGAAATCAGGGAAAAATCAGGGCACACTGGAAATTTTGTGTGGAGAAATCTAAACCAAAACTAAAACTGTTTTCCGGTATCCCTTTAATATTTAGATTGCATATGTTAATATTTTACATATTTTACACAATTTGTCATAAATTTTAATTCAAATTAAATGTACTTTATTTTGGTTTTTTTTTTTGTGGTCGAAATTATTGCACATTGTAAATGATTATTTATTTTTTAACAAGATTTAGAAAAATTATTTTTCATTTTTTTTTTTTTTTGATTCTTTTAGCTTAAATTTATGTTTGTATAATTAATATTAATTTATTATCATATTATGTTATGTCATTTTATTTAAATTTTAAATGATACTTTTGATCAACTGATCAAAAAAAAAATTTATAAAAAGCTGTTTGTCCGAAGTTTATTTTCGCAAGTTGAAATGTGTTGAAAATCGTCTTGTAGAAAGAAAGTAATTTATATGACTTATGATATTTTGATATGGCACTTATTTTAAAACCAATCCCTTTATATAAATTAATGTGCTAAAATCAAAAAGGAATCTCTGTCCCAGCCCAAATGTTGATCCTCTCTACGCCCATGGAACCAGGTGAATCCTGAGCTGAAATGTTGTTAGTTGGCATTTTTGAAAATGCATTCAAGTCCCATTCCCTCTTCGGTATTTCGGCTCTTCAGCTAAAGCCTTAGTCAACTACCTGCAGTGGGCGTGGCTTTGGGGGCGTGTCTCTGAGCCAAACTAAACGAAGCGTGCGCCTCTCAAAACAACAAAGCTCATGCATATTTCTTTTTAGGCACGCACTTTGCAACTAAAAAGGGAAGAAAAGGGGCAGAGGGGTGCTTTGTGGTCAGGCAAACCATTTGGCCTTTTGTTCTGAATTTGTTTTCGGCCACGTTTGCGTTTGACATGCATTGACTATGCATAACTGGGACCTTTAAATGGGAACTGAAAGGCGTCGCCCTGACGGCGTCTCAGTTGCAAATCCGCGCCGCAATCTGCGTGATCTTGGATTTGGCTTGGAATGGGGCCAGAAAAAAATAAAAACAATATAACCCTCTCCCCGAAGTGAAAAGAAAATGCAAAACAAAACAACAAAGTGCTTGTTGAAATCTGGAAAAAACCCAAAAGACTTGCCTTTCTTTGTGCATGTCACAGAACAACTTGATATAATGAATATTAACTACTGGAACAGTAGGACAATAAGCAAATTGGGTGCATCAACAAAATAACACAGTTTGTTCTCTCTCAGACTTTTACTTAAATTGCTGAAGTGTATTAAGCGATTAAATATTTACGAGTGAAAAGTTTCGTTTAATTCTGTTTGCATTTTTGTAGCAAAGAAAAAGGGAATATGAAAAAGTCTTTGAGTTTTACTTAAATTCTTAAAATGTATTTGGAGACTTATTTTAATTTTATAACTTTTTAATATTACAAAAGCTAAGAGCTTTTGTTAAAATAAAATCTTGTTTTTTTTAAATTAAATAATAATTTTTGTATGCAAATATTAAGTCGAAACTTTTAAGATTTGAGTCCTGAGCATATGGTATTATGTTAGAGATGAATTAAATAATATAATAGAAACAAATCCATAAATATTCAGTACTACATTTTAGCCAATAAACGAGTTATTCGCATATGTTTAGAGAATCACAACAAAGCCTCTATTTTCATATTAAGTTGACCAAAATTCAAAGTTTTCTTTTTCAAAATCTTTCGATTGGATCTCTTCTCTTACATCCAATCAGTCAGTAAGTCAATTAGTTAAACACTCCGTAAATCAGTCGACACAGAAAGCTTAATAAAGGTAGACAGTTAAAAGGAAGACCATTGTTCAAGAGATTTATTTAAAGCCTTAAGATTTATGGCTGGATTCGATCAAGAAATGCTGTTAGTTGATTTGGACATGGCTTAACTTGAACTCGAATGCATTATTTCAGCTCATAAAATTTCGGATTCTGACATTTATTCCATTTAGCCAACTACGAACTCTTTCTCTCTTTCTTTAGTTTGCCATCTCTTTCTTTTTCTCCTCTGATTCTCTTGCTCTCTCTAACATGTATCTCTCGTTCACTAGATTTACCCTTTTTGGCCAGTTTTTGTTTGCCCATTTGAGTGTTTGCACTGCTGACAATGCCAGCTACCAGTTTTATCAGTTCACTCTATGTGTGTGTGTGTGTGCGAGTGTGTGTGTTTGTTTTTTGTGCGTTTGCGAGGTTGGTTAAATTCGCATTTCGAATTCATGCGAAAAGTTGCCATGTTTTTGTTCATGTTCCTGTTTTTGTATTTTTCTGTAAAACGTATTTTTATTTTTATTGAGTGCGTGCATGACTTCGAATGAATGTAAATGTGAATGCTTGAATAAAAAAATTAACATAAGAAAACTGCAAATAAGGCGCATAATCATAATCATAATCATAAAATTGATTTAACTAATCAAACTGGCAGAAACATGAGACGAGAATAAAGCAAAAAGTTAAAAAAAAAAATAAAAAATTAACACATATTCAAAGCAAATTGCTGATCAGTCGTGTGATGGAGGGAGAAGGGGGCAACAAAATCAGTGTTCGATTCATGGCAATGCAAAGGCAAACATTGTTGAAGCGTGTCAAAGGCAAAAGCTGGCAAAACTTTTTGCCAAATTGACAAATTGAATGTCAACACGCGTAAAAATAGCAGAAAAAAAAGCATAGCTGGAAAGACAAACTGAGGCATAGAGAGAGAGAGTAAGAGAGAGAGATAGAGGAGATAGAGACAGACATGTCCTTTGAATTTGTTTATGACTATTGACACGCTCGAAGGTTGCCACAATCAAATACAAATTACGCATACGCCGCGTGTGTCGCACGTGCCTCTCAATTCTCAATTCTCAACTGCAAACACGATACACAACTCATACCTTCTATTTATTTGATGTATTTGTTATTGGCTGAATTTGAACTAGCTAGTCTTTAGTTCCGTTTTGGCTTAGAATCGTCGCTTCTGCTTGTCGTTTGCCTCTGAAAGTTAGTTCAGTTTCAGCTCCAGTGATTGATTGATTGATTGAAGCGCCTATTTTAGTTGCACCCTAATCACAGGCACAGCTTATGGTGATTATCAATTTCAGGGCCAACAAGTTGGAGTAGTTGAATTCAAAGTGACAAGGTCTGAAAACCCTTTCAGGCCACTGTACTGCTTTTATTTAATTTATAAATTAAAAAGCAACATATTAACATATTAAATTAAAATTAATTAGTGTGATAAAATAATAAGGTACCTAAAATTAAATTTTGTTCAAAAAAAATAAAAAATTTGTTGTAATTATTTAAAAATATGAATTTGTCTCTAAATTTGGGATAAAATTAAAGTAAATTTTTCATGGATATATCTTTTTAAAATAATGTTTTTTCTAAGCTTGATCTGAGCTTAGAAATTAACATCACTTTGTAAATGAAATAATCTATTAACCTACTTTAAATAAAACAAGAAACTTTGATTTTTTACACAGCTGTTTATAGCATACCTATTAAATTTTGATTAGAATTACTAATCAATTGGATTATTTTTGGAAAATTTGTGATTATTTAATGATTACTATTACGAAAAATCCAAAAAGAAAACTAAAATTATTACAATTATTCAAAAATAATCAGAAAAAATCAAAAACAATCAAAAGTAATCGTTCTGTTTTTTTTCTGATTATTTTGGCTACTTTGAATGTGAAAATGTAAAATAATTTGATTTTTACTAAACAGTCATAAATAATCAGAAATAATCAAAAATAATCTGAAAAAATCAAGAATAATCCGAAATACTCAAAAAGATTATTTTTTCTGAATATTTTTGAATTATTGTAATAATTTTAGATTATTTTTGATTTTTTGTAATCGTTATCATTAAATAATTGGGCAAAGCCCAAAATAATCGTAATTTAATTATTAGTTCGACTTTTAAACATAAATAATCTAATTACAAATGATTATGATTACTAGTCATTATTTAACAGGTATGGTTTATAGTTATTTGACTTTGTTTGATCATTTCCTTTTCTTCCACAAGAAAATTTCGTAATGATAGATCTGAGAGACCTGAAAAGATCTGCTAGCTAAAAGAGAGAGAGAGAGAATCAGAGCTTCTCTAGCTCAACGGTGAGTTGCTCTTACACTTAATGATTGGTTTGGGGCTGTTACTTTATCCTGATAGTTTTTTGCGATAGCTTGATTCCTGCGGGGAATGCAGCGAGCTGCTGCAAGGACATTGTAACAACTATAAATGTCTTTTATTGCAGTTTTTAAACGCTTTGCCGATTTTGCTTACGAAACATCAAAATGTTGTGCAATAGAAGCAAACACATGTGTGTAACTTCCTCTCTCCCACTCTCTCTTCCTCTCCCTCACTCTGTGTGTGTGTAGAGAAAGTTTGTCAGGTCTCTCAGGTGAATTAACTTTTCCGCTCGACTCGCTGCTGCTGCTTCTTCTTCCTCTGCTGCAAGGCACAAAACTTTTGTTAGCAAGTCAAAATGCATTTTGCACAAACTTTTAGCAGCTCTGTGCATTGACAACCGCAGTGAAAGGCGATGGCAGTAGGCGTGGCTAAAACGGCAGCTGCCAGATGGCTTACACGCGACTTGCCGTCAAGGCCAAGTTATGACTTGGAGGAGGAAGGAGAAGGAGGAAGAAGAAGGGTATCCGGAGAGTCGAAAAGTGAACAGAAGCGTGAAGCGTATTTAAATTCGACCTAAATGCATTTATTTGTTATTACTTAGTAGACAAATCGACATATTTATTACCTTTAAAAACTAATATTGAACGTGTTGATGGCATTTTTAGATCAAATTTATTTTAATATCATATAATATTATTTTTTTAGTAAAACAACAAATTATCAGACTTAGGCCAGTTTTTCCAATGTCTAAATAAGATGTTTGATAACTATTTAAAATATATTTTGACTTAAAATGTGTTGAAATTACTGTCAAATTTTAAACTATATCTTACAAACCGTTTATATGTACATTGAAAAAACGGCCCTTAAAGTAGTAAATAATATTTTGTAATAATATTTCACTCAATAATTACAAGACTCTCGTATTCCAAAGTTTCAAGAAAAATGCATTTAAATTTATTATGAACCATCACTTTCTTTTGACTCTCACACGAAGAATATAAAAGAAGTAAATTTGAAATTTGGACACATGACATAACTGAAAATTAAGAATATCTTTTTATAGTATTTTGTGTACGATTAAATTATTTTACAATACATTTACATTTAAATAAAAATCTATTAATTTTTTTTTTAATCTTATTTAGTAAATAATTAATCATTTTATTATTAATCTTAATTTAAATTGTAATGAAATTATATAGCTTTTCTATGCAAAAGTCGTTGACGTATTTATTTTTAATTTCAAATTTTCTTTCGATAACAAACCATCACAATTAAGGAACTCTTACATTTTTCTTGGTAGTGACTTTTTTCTGCCACAAAAACGAAATTTCGGCATATCGATTGTTTTCTCGCTGAGTCGATTACTCAATAAATTTCCCTCGATTGTCCGTCATCGACTTGCTGGTGAACGCGGCAACTGTTCCCGTTGTCATTGGCATTGAAATAAGCCCTACAAACTTCATTCAGCCTTTGGCAGGCATTTTGACAGTTTGACAACCGGAAGTGACCAGCGAACCGAGCAACCTCCCCTGTCCCCTCTACCCACCCCCCCTTCGAGCATTGCTTTGTTTATTTTCACTTAAGTGTTGACCGTTGACTGCTGCGCAAATAAACCATAAAAGAGCATAAAAAATGTTTCAATTGTCGCAGCTGTACACTGCAAGAAATTACGCAGTGTATGTTTGTGGCAGGCAATGAAAATATTTACACTGTCCAACAAGCGAGCTCAAGACAGACAGACCGACAGATGGACAGACAGGGAAACTCGCCACAAACCGGAATGTTCAGCTCAACTGCAGCTGTCGACGCTTGGTCATAAAACAGAAGAAGAGAAAACAAAACAAGAGACACAACACAAATCGAAAAAACAACAACAACGACAGACACAACGAGTTACAAATATAAAATTCACAAGCAACGGCCATAAAAAATTAAATCAGTTTGCGCAAAATACTCGCACATATTTCGCTTAACTTTCTCGCACACCCCAACCCCCTTTTTCACCCCCCTTTTCCACCCCCTTGCAAGGCTTGGCCAGTTCCACGATGATGATTTCAATGAAACGCACGCGCGCCATTTTGTTTGAGTGATTTTGTCTTGCGGAACGCGTAATTGCAGCGAAAGTTGAAACTCGGCGAAGCAAAAGGAAAATGGAAAAGTGGAAAGTGGAAAAGTGGAAACTGCTGCTTCTAGATGCCCACAGTGCAGATACTCGCTGTCTATGCTTGCGCCCCGAGGCAAGGGCCTAAACAGGAGCGGTTCAACAGCTGTCCCAATTGGCAATAAATCAAATAAAGAGTATATAAATTATTAAACTGACTAAATTACTTAATGCAAGCCTAAATAAAATAAAATATAAATATTTCAAATTGTGTGTGTGTGTATTTAATAATATTATCATGTATTTAATAAGTTTATCTCCATCTAAAATGAATTGAATGTAAATAAAATAAATTGGAGGCCAAATAAAAGGAAATTTATTTTTTTTAATCTTTTTTCCTGGCAGATTATTATGTTTTCTAAGCAATTTTATAAAAAATTCTACTTTTACTTAAGTAAATATTAAATTAATCTTTAATTAATTCACTTTTCTTTTTCTAAGAATTTTTTTAATAAAACTTTCCCTAACTTATCATGATTCTCTGTTTAGTTTATCGCAGATTATAATGTTTTGTAAACAATTTAATAATAAAGGTAACGCAAGTAAATACTACACCTTATTTTTTTTATTATAATAAATATTAATGTATATTTTTTTAGTATTATATATAATAATTTCTCAATTTTTGAAATAGTTTTTTGAACTAATCTAATCATAATTTTTTTTTATTTGTTAACCGATTTAATTTTTTTTTATTTGTAGCGCCCCAAAAGCTGGCGCCCAACTGACAGCCATTTACAAAGTCCGCCCGTTAATTGTCAGTAGCGATTTATTTATTTTAGTTTTTTTGTTGCAACGCGCGTTTCGCTTGAAAGTTGTGGAAACTGTTTTGCCTTTTGCGTGCCGCACAAAAGTTTCAAGCAGCATCATTTGTCAGTGGATAAATAGTTTTGCAGTAAGTAGCTAAAGTTATGCTTTTTGATTATGTAGCCATGGCTGATAATTTCTCATGGCAATCTCTCTGTGTCGGGAAACTTTAAATGCGGTCCACTCAGGCATGTCAGATGGATATATCGAGAAAATCAGCAGATAATTTAAGGCATATCTGTGCGGTAAGTAAACGCAATAAATTCAAATTGTGAGCTGCTTAGTGGGAGGTTCAATTTAACGCAACTCTCTTAATGTGTGTAAGCCGCAAACATAATAAATAAGCTTAAGTTTGGTCAATTTGACAAAATTGTTTGAGCCCTGGCAAAGTGCGTTCAAATAAATCAGCTGCCATTTAAGCTGCCAGCGTTTTGCCATAAGCGAATTTATTACACACTTGCCTATAACAAACATGGAAAAAGGAGGAGAAAATTTGGCAGCTGAGGGGAGTTGGCCAAATATTGATGAGCTGAGATTTTGCTCAAGTTCTCCGAATGCCACTCGACCACTAATCAAATTTAACATAAATGATTGAATAGAATTTTAAGCATTAAATCAGAAAAAGAAAACCAAACGAGACTAAAGAAATTGTCAGTGATTGAGCGGCATTTTGCGCCCTTCTTCCAAACTTGACATTGCGTATACGCAACGTGTGCCAAAACTTTGTCGCCTGATTGATGGCAACTCAGAGTTCGTTTGCCTCTTCTTTTTTGTTGTTTTTTTTTGGTGTGGCTTTAAAGCACAATTCAGCAAATATGCAACTGAGAAGTAAAAGAATTGAAATGCATTGTGAAACCACTTGACAATAAAACGTAAAATTGCAACGAACTGGCAAAGTGTCCTGCGTCCTGCATTCCTTTGTCTGCTGTCCCATTTCGCTGTGCAAATGTAACCGTAGAAGTTGCATTCGTGCCATTGTCAGTGGCATTGGCGTGGGATTTAACAGTGTCGACGGTGCAAAGGTAATAAAAGCAGCGCATTGCAACCCGAAATGAAATATTAAATGCACCCTCGAATCGCTCGAATCACTCGAATCCCCCAAGAATCCCCCATGAATCCTCCCACCTGCTGTTGTTAGATGAGTTAAACAAAGCGTGTTGTGCAAATGTCAATTTGATCTACTCAAATTGCAGCTTGTTTCGCATTTATCAGCCCGATAAGGTGGAAGGTTAATGGCCAATACTCGTAAACGAATAGCAACATTAAATGATTACAAAGTACAAAACTTCAATAGTTTCTTTTTGTTAGCGAAATGTCTTTTTGAGCTCTTGATTGAATGACTTTCCATTTCACTAATTTTTAAATTTTAGAAAATTTATATGAATAATTTAATTAGTAAATAAATAGAAATAAAATTTAGAAAATTAATTTTTCTACTAAGTTAAGGAATCTTGCAATTGTTTGTTCTCTTCTATTAAACTTAATAAATTAGAAAATTCATAAATAAATTATGCCAATATAATTGCCTTTCCAAAAACGTTCCATAGTTCACAAATTCTTTTATTGAAATCTCTCATTGAGCTGTGATTGATTGATTTCCCATTTGCCCATTTCACTTTATTTCCATAGTCTATTTTGGAGCTCGCTTCCTGCGCTCGAATTAGAATTAGAAATTTGTGGTGGCAGTGAGGTTATCCATATCAACGTTTAAGCACCATAAAATATGCCCATTATATTTAAATGAAATTGCACATAAAAAAATACCTCAAATGCTTATCATTGGCTTTTTGGCCTTGCGACAAACTCGCCGAGAAAAACTCGGAAATTCTCAGCACGTCGCAAGTTGCGTTATTAACACGTATTCCTCCCTTTCCGCCTTTTCCCCCCCTCCCCCGCTCTTCTTAAGCGCAATTCCAACTGAAATGACTTTAATTTCGATATAAAGAATTCAAGAATTCGAGAACAAGAAAGATGCTGTTCTGGATTTTGACATCGGGATGAACTTGTTCAACTTTAGTGCGACTCAAAATGTCGTAAAATTTAATGCGAGTTTACTTTGAGCTGGGCAATGCACAGTGGTCAGTTTTTGGTAAATGTTGCTCAAATTAATGCAAATTCTGAATTTTTAACAAATTCCCATATTTTTGGTTTTGACGATTATTAATGTATCGGGCTTTTAAATGATTAATTGCCTAATATTTAACAATTTTACAGCTGTAACTAATAATAAATAAAATAAAATAAATAATAAATTAAATTAAAGAAACCCATTTAAAGTTATCTATGGTAAGATCAGAATTTATCTAAATTATGTGGCATTTTAAAGGTTTTAAAAATGGAAAAAGTATATGGCATATATAAGAAATTAAATGCCCCAAAAAAATATATATTAAAATATTTTAAATAAAAAAAATTAATTTGACAATAATAAAATTCAAGCTAAAATTACTAAAAATGCCCACTGTGCACCGGAACAATAACTGAGGCCACTCAAGACCTTAAGGCGTCAGTCGAGGAAGACTCGAGGGCAATCTGACCATGGTCATTTTTGTGCGAGAAGGACAACGACGAGTCCAGTCATGTCGCAGCGTGTCCAGTCTTGTCGCTTGTTAGCTGGCTTTCCCCTGCTGATGATAGATTTTCATTTTAAGCGCCTGTTTTTATGCTACATCATAAAAGCGAATCGTAGGCGTTACACACATTACACACACACACACACACAGTCATACTAATACGCACGCATATCTCACACCCCTAGCGAAGAAAGAGAAAAGTAAAAAAAAACATATGCACGCCTCTGTCTATGCGGGGAACAAAAAAAGCCACCACACAATGGTTTCTGTATTCTATATTCTCGTTAGTCGCGAAGTCTGTTGTGAAAAATGTTCGTTCTCCATTGGAAGGTGGGTAGAAGAGGGGGGAGTAGGTGGAAGGGGGTCTGTGGTAGGTGCTACCGCAATCTGATTGATTAATACATCAATTTGTTATAGAGCCATCAGTTGTCTGATACACTTGACACAGTTTGCAGCTCATTAAATCGACACAAAGCGGCATAAAAGCTAATTGTGCAACTTTTGTTCCATTCACACACACACACACACACACGCACACACACAAAACTTTGGCGACAACACACATATGATTGAAACTTGCCTAATGACCAAAAAAAAAATCTCTACATCTATTAGACAATTGCGAATACAATCAAAAAAAAAAATACAATTGACAGCACTGAACTGGAACTGAGCTGTCAGTTTAGTTTGACAAATATCAAGTTGTTCTCATGCGAAACTTCAATAAATAAGTATCTAAAAATAAAACTCCTAAAACTCTTGGAAATTTCAACATCCAAGGGAGGAAATTGTGCGAATGCGTTGCTTTTTTCTTTTTTTAATCAAGTACTATTTTAGACTTAATTTTATGTAGAATATTAGTATAAAATTTATTTGTTAGTTTAACTAATATCATATTGTTTCTTTGTGTACATTTATTTAATAAATCGACTAGGTGTAAAACTCTTTAATCTTTAGTTTAAAAATTCGTATTTTTCTTAAGTCTTATGATGAATATTCTTAGCTTTATAAAACTCTTTAATCATTAATTAATACTGGAAAATGTCAATTTAGAAGGTATATAAAAATTCCTATTCATAAGTTGAATATTCTTGACTTAAGAAACCTGTTCTTTTATTAATAGAAGCTTAAGTTTTATTCTTGCCCTTTTAGTTTTATACTCAGTTACTTTGCCATCTGTTTAATTTGAATACATGGGAGAGTGTTCAATTGCTTTGTCAATTCCTGCGGTTACTTTCTTTCCCAGCACTTTGTCGATTTGTGAATGGGAGACAAAAGGAATACCCTGCGGTTAGAATCACCAGTGAATATGTGTGTGAGTATGTGTGTGCTAAAAACTTAATTGGTTTTCGCATATCGAAGACAAGAAAATGTAAGACAGAGAGAGACATAAATGGCTCACATTACGCATACGCCGCATTGCACAAGATTTCTTAAGCATGCAAAAGAAGAAAAAAATGAAAATAAAATGGAATTTGAATGATTTGAGCAATTGGCAGACAGACTATCTCATAAATTATGCACTTGAAGATAGCTAGAGTCTCAGACTGAAGTCTGAAGACTTTGACAGAATTCAATATGCATAGCTAAGCGTTTGGTTTGATTGATTGATTGACTGACTGCTTGATTGAGTCAAGCTGCAACTTGCAAACTCCCAAATTGCATGTCGACTGCATTTGCGTTGCGTGTCCAGCTGCAATTAAAAGCCAACGTTGGAGCTGCTTTTAATTGTTTGCACTCCACTCGCTGCTTTGATTGGCGTCTTAAACGCTAAGCACACACATCAATGTTTAATGGCTCGACACCCACGCGATATCACGTATACGCAGCGTAGACCAGACCTCATTAGCCTCAAGGCACAATCAACACTCTCAAGGGCGCAGGGGCGTGGCAGTATCAGGAGCAGCTTAAAGCGTCTTTGTTAATCATTTTATGTTCTTTTATATGTTTTTCATTGTATTTATTTTTATTTTTCATACCAATTTTTTTGATGCCACCACATCCCGATAGCCTATGAAAAATTTAAGCATCACTTCCTCTACGCGCAGAACAGAGCCCATTTCTACCCGCAGTCTGTACACAGGGAGAAAAATATAGTGATTACTTCGATTTAAATATAACTTTCTTAAAAAATGGTTTTAATGCTAATAAGTTACTTACAAATAATATTTAGCTTAAGAAGTTTTCGTTTTAAAATTAAACATTATTAATTTCAAATTAAGTACTGTTATTAGGTGTATAATTTAATTAATTTTAAATGTAATACGAAATAATATATAAAATATGTTTATTGCACAATAATGTAAGTTTTTGTTTAAATCAATTTTATTGTGGAGTTTTAAAAGTGAATCCACAAATAATTAATTATGCAATGCACTTTATTTTTATCAGTGCTCTTAATGTTGTTTTTTCGTGTGAATTTGTAATAAGTTGCATAAATTAAGACGCCTGCATCGAAGGCAGAACTCAACTTTGAATTCAACTTCACCACACAACGAACTTCCCCTCGTTTTTAGCTGGCGGGGAAACTTGACGAAACTTTTGCCTTAGGTCGAAATGTTGTTGAGTTTCAGTGTTGCCCCTTTTTTAGTTTTTTGATGAGTTTCATGTTTTTTTGTGTTTGGGGCTCAGTTTCTGTGGCATTTGCTCGGCTTTTTCGTAATGCTCGACACACGACGGGGTTTTATAAATCTCGCATAATGCTCATAAATGACACGGAATTGTGTAAACGCTGTCTCGTGTTGGCTTTCCAATTGGAATAGGCAATTCTGATATGATTAGCCGGCCAACACATGTTGCCAGCCAAAAAACATTTATTTGCGGTCACAACTTTGGGTCAACTACAAAGTTGACAATTTAGCTTATTTTATGTTAGACATAAATTTTCAATTGCACACTATATTATTAAAATGTTCATGTTATTTTTTAGTTTTTATTTATTTTATATTTATATTTATATTTATTTAATATTTTAGAATGTCTAAAATATTTAAAACTAAAGTGTTGCCAGTTTTTTTGGGCGCATGAAAACCTGGCCTTTTTATTAGCATATTGGGCTTTATATTTTACATATTATATTCTTTGTCTTCTTTTATTTATTCTTCCCTTTTTTTATAGAAATTTCATGAAGCCATAATTTAATTTTTTGGGTGCATGTAAACTGGGTTCTGATTTTTAGCATATTGTTTTTTATATGATAATGTTTTCTTTGTCTTCTTTTTATATTATTTGTAGTCCAGCTCATTTTAACTGTCCAAATTCTAGCAACACTTTTCTTTTACCCTTCACTTTCTGCTGACCTTGAGATTTTTGTAGCTTTAACTTGAGTTGACTTTAAATTTGCATTTGATATTTTCACTTTGCCTTAAATTATGCATCAAAATAGTCCACGTTGTTTTTTTCTGTGCTCTGCTGGCAGTGAAAGTTAAATGACATACACTCACGAAAAGGGCAGACAGTGTGTGTGTGTGTGTGTGTGTGTGTTTAGGAACAGTGGGCGTGTCCTGCATGTTTGGCAAGTCAATTTCTGTGATAAAATTTTTTGGTGAACATAAATTTGGTTTTAATGCGCTTAGTTCGCATTTTGGCCCGAGGCATGGGGCATAGTAGGGGTATGCCCCTGGAGTAGGGGTATTCACAGCGGGTAGAGGGTGTCAGTTAGGGCGACAATCAACTGCTTGTCCGAGACAAAGATTCTCTCTGCCTGATCATAACATAAATTGGGCAAAACACTTTTTTGTTAATGATACGCAGCCTGCGGCGATTTTGTTATTGTTTTCTGTTGTTTTTCTTCCATTTTGTTTTTTGTATTTTTGTGCTATTTTGCTTTTGTTGCTTTTGTTGCTCGGCTGCTGCCTAATTGTTTAATTAATTAGGAGGCAACATTTTAATTAGGCTTAAGTGCTGTGGCAGTCAAATCATTTGATGGCAGCCAGCTTTAAATGCCATGGATATGCCAATAAGAGCGAGGGTCGCCAGTGTAGTTCAACTTAAGTGAGATAAATAACAGGGATCTCATTTTAACAACAAACGTTGCAAGAAATATTCCAAAATTAAAGAATAGTCGTAAATCCATCAGCTAAACAGCTAAAGTGATTTGAGTAGATCGGAAAAATTGGGGAAGTCTATAAAATAAATTTAAAACTAACTTCTTCAAAAGAAAACATACATAATTGTGCATTTGTTTGTGTGTCAAATGCACTTCGGGTAGTTAAGCAAAGTTTAACAATATTAATAAAGTAAATTTAGTTATAAACAATTTTGCAGAAATAAATAATTTTAATACCTTGACAAATGGAAGAAATTACTTTAAATAATATATTTGTTAACATTTAATATAACATAAGAGTGAAAAAACTGCGAGTAATTTTAAAATAAAAACAAATATGTTATTGGAAATAATAATTAAGCAATTCACTTTTTAAAGTGCTGACTGAAAATTTACTTAATTACAGACATTATTTTTCATCTGCTCTCATATGTCTAAGCTTAAGGTCTGCCCCGAGTGACGGATGATTTCATTGCATATATATAGAATATTATAGATATATTTTAAGGTTAAAGTCTGAACCTAAAGTCATGGAGCTACCCCGGTTTTCGGGATTCGAACTGACCCACTAACATGCAAACAAAGCAATGTACTGAGAGTCAAGACAATACTCGCATTTCACCAAGTATGTGTGTGTGTGTGAGTCTGTACAAGTGTGTGCATCTTAGGCAAACAAGGCAAACAATGTAGACAATTGCTTTTAGAGCGTTGACTGATGACAATCGCAATCACTTGGCCACCCACTCAACTCAACCTAGATTCCATTTTCGGCTAGCGGAACAGTCAAAAGCAAACAAGCGGCAAGAAGAAGAGTTTTGTCAGTTCCCCCTCTTTGTCTCTTTCTGCCCTGCCTTCTCTATCAAAACACACTCGTGATTTGGGCTGTGGATCTGTTGTGGCTCACGTTCTCAGGTAGCAATTGTACCACAGACATACAGATTACACATACGCCGCGTTGTGCGGCTGCCGCTTGTCAGCTTATAATTCAATTCGGCAGCTGCTCCATTGAAATGCCGACCGAGAGAATCCATCTGTCAGAAGGTGTGTCTTGCAAATTGCATTAGCTGTCATGTGGCTACACTTGCAGAAAATACGCTTAGTCGATGAAATAGAAACCCCTTTATGATTTTAATAAATTACATTTTAATAAAGAACGTTTTTAAATTGCACATTAAGCACATTAATTTAATTGTTATTTAGCTTAACCTGATTATTGTTTTAGCAAAGTAAAAAAAAATTTTTAATTTGACTTAAATTAATATTTATTTTTAGAATTTAAAAAAAAGATAATCAAGTTGAAATTAAATTAAATAATTAATGTTTCATTGATAATTTTAAATAAATATTTATTCAACTATTTATTATTTATTCAACTTGGAATGAACGATTTTAATAATTAATTTAAATGTTTGGTGAAAATATTAAAATCTAATAATTTTTTAAAATAATATAATAATAACATAATAATATTTAAAACTTAAAAATTAATATGAATCATATTTAGCTAATAGTTAAAGACGCACACTTAAGATTTGCGATTAAGTACCATATTAAATGCTATTTTAAAGGTCAAAATAGTTTAATAAAAGTGTAAAGTTTAAGAACTAGAGTATTTTTCACTAAGTGTAGGACTCTTGAGTTTTCGTTGTTGGTAGCTGTAATTTATACAGAATTTTTTCCCGACTTGACCCACTCGCATTTCATGTTCACTTTCTTGTTCGTTTTCATTTTCGTTTTGATTTTTCTCAGCTTCGTGTTGAAACTTATGCACGACAACGAACAATGGGTTTAAGTTGCTGTCGAGATTTAACGCTTGCCATGTTTATTGAGAAACAGCTGCCATCATAATTCAATATTTTACACTTGAATGTACACGAAACATAACTTGACAGTCGCAGCAACGACAACAACAAGAATGACGACGACAGCAAATGAAAATGTTTACACGCTGCTGAGCACTTGAGAGAGAGAGAGAGAGAAAGAGCGGTGGCAACGCTTGAGAGAGAGGTGGCAACCGTTGCCACTTGCCAATCGCCACAATTTCCCAGAATTGGCGCCAACACGTCTTCGTCGCGTCTCGGGTGACCAGCAGAGAAAGGCAGCTGAATTCTCAACTCTCAGCCTCTTCGACTCTTCTCTTACCTTGCCGCAACTCAAGTTATGGGTTAAGGCCATAAAGCAACGACATCTGTTGGCGCAACAGGCAGAAATCTCACTCTGGCCAACAAGCCAAATCAACCGCTTTCATTGCCTTGAGTTCATAATTAACTAAAATGTGGTACTGTTAATTAAACAAACTGCTCATTTTGGGATTACAATCTGAAGTAGGGATGCATATAGGCATAAAAGTATCGGTACAAACTAATTTCATATCAATTTCATATCGGATTACATTAAATATTGATCATATTAATATTTAATATATTCAATATTTATTATTTTTTTATTTTAAATAAAAAAAATAAACAAATAAATAAATGAATGAATAAAAAAATAAATAATTAATCAATAAATAAAAATAAACAAATAAATAAACAGCTAACAAATAAAATGATATAAATATATATATAAATAAATATATAATAAATAAGTATATATATATTTAATATATCATAATTAATTTTCCCCGTTTAGCTTTACAATTTGACATAGTTCATACCTGGCGGATACGTAATATTAAATTTTCTGCATACGCTCTCGACTGCAGTATTCTTGAAATTCAATCAACTGCGTCCGACAAATGTTTGCCCGCAAAACCGAAACTGAGTCCACTTGCTATTCGTAGTTGGATTACAGTTGGACTTTGGACTTTGGGCTAGCATCAAAATGGAGCAAGAAAGGGGAAGAGAGAGAAAGAGAGAAGAGAAAGGGGAGAGCGTGGAGACTGGAGTGGAGCCAAGCCGCAGGGCAGACAGCTGTAAAGCTGCAATGGTCACTTTGTTGCACAAGTCAGCAATATTATTTACCTTGCTGAGAGAGCAAGCCAATAACTCGACTGGTAGATACCCCGTAAGCAATCAAAACAATTTAACTCAAAAAGAAAATTTGGAAATGTGTCGGATATTAATAAATAAATTCAGTCGGGTTTTTTTCAAACTTCAAGCTTTTGCATATTGAAAAGGTATTTTATTAAAAAAGGTAAGCCTAACACATACCCTTTACTTGAAGTAGTTCCATGATTTGCTCAACTTTACATAACTTTTATGTTTAAGGCAACTTCAGAATCTTTTTAATGCCAACACTCAACCAGCTAATGCCCTGTAATTAACTAAAAAAATATTCTCTGATTATTTAAGGAGATGCCTTTTATTTATTTAGCTTTATCCGGCTTTAGCAAGTTCCAATAATATAACACCTTCTTTACTGTGATTAGAGGGTATAAAATGGTTTTAAAATAAATTCTTCTGCTCTTGAACTGAATTTATGTCAAAAATGTTGATTACATAACTTGGCTGAGTTTAGTTACACTTAAGATTTTAAGCATTTAATTCCGATTGTCGCATGCAATATTCAAGGTGTTTATATTTTCTGCCTGAATCGATGCCTTTAACCGTAAAGTATGCATGTGTGTGTGTGTGTGTGTGTGTGTGAGACCTTTGGGCACACTCTGATATTGCATTTGTCTGGTGTTTTTAAACAGACGCCCAGCATACATGGCGTATGCGCAATAATTTCCCATACAATATCACGCATACGCCGCGTTTAACCTTTTGCACAGTCAAATACAAATTGTGCGCTCGAAAAGCGTTTTAAAGTACGCCAACAACAACAACAACAACAACAACAACAACAATGAGAGCAATAATAATATCGTACTTGACACACTCCAGAAATGCGGCAAAGAAAAGTTTTCACGGCTCGATAAGAGTTTTTTAATTTGTCTAAAAAGGTGAACGGCATAAGCAGAGGGAGCAAAGGGGGAGCGAGGGAAGCGGGGAAAAGCGGAGCTGCTATGACTCTCCATGTGTAGCTGGGAAAACTTTTTAGGCGCGTAATTTATGCGCAATGAAAGCGTTGGGATTTCGACAAAGCCAAGGGCGTGGCAGCAGCATTCACGTTGAAAATAAAAAAAACGCAAGTTAGAAAACTACAATAGAGCTGCTCGACTGTTAGATGCCCAGTACGCGGATCTCAGAAGTCTTAGATCTTAAATTCAATCAAAAAAACTAAATTTAAATTCAGAATAACTTCAAAAAAGTATGCAAATATTAGTTCGATTTCGAATCACATCGAACCCAGCTATATCTTCTGTCCAACAAGTTCTTAAATACTTAATAAAATATCTTGTTATCGTTTTAATTTGATTTTATTTTTTTAATTTTTTAAAATAATTGCAAATAATAATAATGCAACAAATGAAAAAAAAAAAAAAATTTAAAGATATAAAAATCAATTTAAATTTTGAAAATTCAAAAGATAAAAAGATTTATAATTAAGACATTTGAAACGCCGTTGATTCATACGGTCAGACAACTAAATAAGTCCATATAACTTTTGGCTGCTGGGCTAACAACATGCAGACCAACAAAATATGGGCCAAAGGAGGGTGATGGCAAGGAGGGGAGGAGGTGGGGAGATTTCTGCTGGAGGCTGCTTGGCAGACAGGTGTAGCAGTCAAACCGGAAAATTAGCGGAAAGCGTCAAAAGCGTTCCCCAAACGGCAATGTCGCGACAAGGCAACCAGCTTTCTCTCTCTCACTCTCTATGTATCCTTCTTCCTCTCTCTATCCCTTCAGTTTTCTCTGACTAACTGCGGCTGGACTTTTTGCATAACCACAAAATCAACAGCAACAGCAACAACAACAACAACAATAAGCTAAGCTAGCGAAAATGTGCGCATAGTTTGAGCTTCACTGTGGTTGCCTTTTTCGTGTTGTGGTTGTTGTTACTGTTGCTGTTGTTGTAGTTGTAGTTGTTGTCTTGTTGACAAATTCGCCGCAGGACATTTTGAGTTGTTTTTGTGTCGTTAGCCAGTTGACTGCCGTCCAAGGCGTAATTACCTGGACTTTTGACTATAATATGGCCACGTTGTTAGCCACTTTACTGTCCCCATAAAAGGCGACAAACACAACAATAAGATCATTTACCCAAAAGTTAGTTAACTGTGTGATGCTGTTTGGCAGCCAATCCAAAAGTAAGCGAGATAAAACAAACAGATTTGCAGATTTAATCTGAAACTTTTTACTTCCAAGGTGAAATCCATGCAAGTAAATTATAAACTATTTATTAACTACTTGTAAATTGTTACAAAACAATTATATACAATCTACATATGTTATTGCAGTACTCAAAAATAAGTAAGTAAATAATAACTCAGAAAAGAAGTTTAAATCGTTTTGAAATTACATTAAGTTCATCTATATATAATTTAGACAACAAATCTTTCTTTTGAATAAATACATTGTAAATGATTTAGTAATAACAATTAATTTATGAAATAATTGTTTTTATTATATTGCAATTAATCTTTCATAATAAGCTTTTCTTTATCTTGTTTCATAATTTTTTTTTTGAGCGCATTTAAGCTTCGATCCAATCTTTTTTCTCTAAATATTTTTGTTCCTTTTTGTGTGTTTGTTTTTTTAAACGTTTAATTTTAAGCCATATTTTGTTTACTTTTTTGCTCTTTGAGTTTTCATTCGCAATCTCTCAGGCATATCAAACATTTCATGGGCACTTTCTTTGCCTCCCCCCCCCCCCTTTGCTCTTCGTCCTCTTTTCCCCGTTTTGCTGCCTAAGTAGCCATTGTTTTTTTAGTGTTGTTATTGTGGTTGTTGTTTTTAGCCTGAAGCTTTTGAGGCGGCTTAAAATTGGATTTGCATTTCTGCTTTGACATTTTGCCAGTTGTTGTTGTTATTGTTGCTTGTCTCATGTGCGTACTTATAAACTTGTCACTTTAATAACTTTTTGCTGGCATTCGGCTTTTGCTTTCTGTGTCTTCTTTTATTTTGGTGGCAAACACTTCAAAGGCACGTTTTAATTGCTGTCCTAACAGCTGGCAAAATATTTATTTTTTAAGCCATATACTTACTTTAATTTTTTGGCCGCATTCGCATTTTATTTTGCGGAAACGTGAGGAGAATCTTGAATGAGAAGTGCCCGTAGCATTTGCTTTTTATGAGTGGCGAGAGAAACATGAAAGACAAACCATTTCCACTAACAATGTGTGAAAATTCGCACGTTCGTCATAAATGGCAATAAAACACAGACTTGGCATACAATAGCTGGAAAATGAAAAACAATTTCAAATTCACGCAATTGGCAAATGTTATTTATAATTTGCCATTTGTTATGGCATCAACAATGCGGGTCCATTGTTTGCAACACGCGGAAGAAAATTGATGGGGAAGGAATCGCACAAAACTGTTTTGATTGTAAATAAAATTAAAACAGAAAAAATTTGAATTAGAAGAAAAAAAAATATTAGTTATAATAATTAAAAGTGGGTTATTTTGGAGACACGATAAACTTTAAAATAAATTATTGTCATGAAAATTTATTATGAATTTCTTACTTTTGATCAAAAATAATACAAACTTTAAGATATTTAGTAAAATATATATATAATATAATGTATAATATATAATGTTATAATTTTTAAATATTAGTAAAATAAATTAAATTGTTATTTTTTGGTAAGGTTTCATATTTCTTAAATAAAACTAAATTTTTATTTCTTAAACTCTATCAAAAATTTAAATTTTAATTTTTTTTCGTAAGTTTTTTCTTTTAGAGTAAAATGAATTTAATTTTGTTCTTGGAAAACAACAAATAAATTGAATCTTTTAATTTTTATTTAAAAAAATATAAACGTTACTTTTCTTGCCATTTTCGTGAGCTCTTTTGGCAATTGCAACCAACTTTGACTCGCATTAAAAGTTATTTCTGCCACAATTTGCAGTTTCATTAACAGCCGCTTTTCCTTTCGACAGCATTTCCTCATCTTTTCCTGTTTCTTTTCCGCTCCCTCTTATTTTTTATCAATTTCACGCCAAATGTAACAAGCACAACAAACATTTTGCAATTATTTACACAAATGCCTAATTGTTTGCATTTTCCAACGAATTTGGCAAGCGACGCACAAATATTGACAGCGGGAAAATTACAACTGAAGGAGGGGGAAGGGGGTGGGAAAATTGTCTGAGCTGTTGGAAATTATCATGTAAAGCGCATTGTCCCGTTACGCCTGCTGCAGCCTCTGTTTGTTGTTGGGCGTTTCAATTAAATAAATAGACTTACTTTTTTTATGGGGCGCCAAGGAAATTTAAATAACGAACCTCAAAAAAATCGCACATGAAAATGCGTGTGTGTGTGTGTGTGAGTATGGGTTGCCTGAACATTGAACCAGTTTTAAAACACACACACAACCAGAGAGAGAGCGAGAGAGAGAAAGGAAGAGAACTGGCTGCAGCTTTTAGTCAAGTCTCTGGTTGTACATAAAAAAAGTCAACAGACAAACAAACAACATGTAAATTATGAAAAATGTACTAACAAAGCAACATAAGCGAGCACACACACACACACACACACATAAACAAGTACCTACATTCACGCACACAGGACACTACTACATACAGTGATGGGAAAGATGTTAGAAACGATATTCAGTTTGACATACAAAAATTTTTTTAATAATATGGTGAATATGGAATTCCGTTTTATTTGTTAAATCTTGAAACAAGGCACAATTATGAAATTAAAAATTTATTTAATATTTATTTATTTTTAATTTTTCCCATTACCATAATTAGAGCTATTTTAGCCTGCTGAACAAATGTTTATGCAAGAAAAACGCTTACATAAGAGCCAAGAAATTAAAACAGCTTTAAAAACTCAAAGGCTTATGCCATAATATCGCTCGATACTATATGTTAGCTATTTGGCTTCAGTTTTTTATCAAAAAAAGGGAGATGAAATTTATTTTGTTTTTGTCAAAATAAGACATTTTGCATTTTTTTACTTTACCAAACTAATTTTTGAGATTACGTATGTATTTCCTCTACTCAATCAAGCATATTTTAATGCTTCATTGAATTACAATAGAAAATTCCAATGGGAATTATAATAAAAACTAGATGCCTCCATGTTTGTAATTCTATTTTATTTAGCACCTAAACATTAAACCAACTTTATGATTTACAATTTCAAGAGCATTGATTGATTGAATGATTGACTGTAAAATAATGCTTGAGACAAATGTTTTATAATGCCAACAACAGCTTTTCCATAGTTGGCCAACATGAAATTGAAAAGTAAACCCGATATAAATGTTGACATTTTTCTTTTGCCTTTTGCCGTTGGCATTTTCTTTTCTTTTTGCTCTATTCATTTGCATTTTCCCGTTGATTGTTGTTGCTGTTGATGTTGTTGTTGTTGTTGTTGTTGTCGTCTGTTGGGTCTGTTACAAATCCATTATTGCGTCTGGCGATTTCGCGCTTCTCATCATCGGTCAATGGACCATTGCCGTAAACTGGAATATTTTGATAGAGCTTGGACAATTGGCTCAGGTTGTGCAATTCGCTTTGGAAGAACGACAAACGTGGCCCAAATGGTCGATTTGGCATAAAGAGTTCGCTGCTTTGCTCTTCGTCACCGTCTCCCGCATTGCCGGCAATCAGATTGAGAGATGGCATCCAGTTTGGGTACGATTCAGCCATGGCCAATAAGATTCAATTGAACGCTGACTTTCTAATCTGCTTTTGAGGATTTTGTGATACTAAGAGTGTAGTTGTTAAAATTCAGTAAGTTTTTGATGGGTTTTTTTTTGAGATGTGTTGCCTTGAATTTCGAAACTTCTGTTTGAGTTGTGACTTCAAAGTGCTTGTCTACTGTCAATGACAGCAATTTAATAGCTAACTGGATTTTAGCTAGTATTTCTATTTCATTTTAAACAAAGCATATAATTTGTTGTAAGCTTGAACAGAAAGTGTTATTTAAAGTTTAGTATTAGAAAGTATTAGAAGTGCATCGCGATTTAGTATTAATCTTAAACGACATTTGCAGACTTTAGATTCAGTAAATAATAATTAAACCAAAACTATTTAAAAATTAAATTAAATTATTGTAGTTCTTAAGATAAGACATATGTAACTTTATATTAAGTAAACCACAACAAATTGTGACTAGCACATTAAATAATAAGTTTATACTTATAGTGCTAGGAATCCAAATAAAGAAATAATAAATAATAATAATAAAGTTGTCATTGCTCAGACATTAATTTGTTTTTTATAATCAAAAACATTAGTAAGCGCATGGCTTGGTTTACTAAAATATGTTTGATAAATTGACTTTTTTGAGACAACGAATTTCTAGAAATATATATTTCGTTGCTTTTCTGCAACAAAAGTTGAACCTTTTCTTGTATTTTAGATACCCGCAGAGCATTTACATTTAAAAGTTTAATAGATTTAGTTATTTTAAATTTATAATGTGTAGTCTTCTTTTAGCTTAATTTTGCTCAATAATTATTAAATTTAAATAAAATAGAATAAAAAGCTGCTTCTATTTGAATGCCCTGCACTGTGCTGTGTACGCTGCCAACAAATACACACACACGCATGTGTTGAATTACTGTGTCTCGTTAGCTTTTGCTGTTGTTGTTGCCTTTTTCACAGACACTTCAGGCAGTCATGTAGGCCGACAACATCCGCAGTGTGCCAGCTACCTGCCTTGATCCCCCCTATTACCCCCTCTATCACCGCTACCTTCCCCTAGAGGGAGATGGCTGCATAATGCTCACCTGTTTTGTTTATTTTGACTGTGCTCCTGCTGCAGCTCTGGCCGCCTGTTGTTGTTTTCGTATTGTAGAACAGCAGCTGCCGCATCGTGTTGTGCATTTAAAGCACAGCCCGGAAAAGTAGGCAACACTTTTTGTTCTGTGGCTGCTGATGCCTCATTTGCTGCACCGGGAATGGAATGTAAAGTTTCTTTGCCAACGAACAGCAAACATCAAAATACGAGAATACGTAAAATACAAAAATAAAACAAACTAACAAATGAACTCATTACAAAGTGTATCCGCTGGCGATTCGATGATTTTAAAACTCCACTGACCACAAGACAACTTTTGTCGACTGCAGCTTAGCAGCTTCGGCCACGCTTCATTAAATGGCCAACAAGCAGCAAATTAAATAAATATGCAACTGCACGGCAAGAAGAAGTTTAATTGCGAGTTCGACTTTCAGTTTGGGTAGGTGTTCCTTTTGTTTCTGTCTCTTTATTGGCAATGCAGCGCCAGCTAATCAGTTGAGAAAATGCCGAGACGTTGCTGCTGCTGCTGCCCAACAAATAACAAAAGGGCCAAGCAGACCCTTCGGGCCATTAATTAGCAGCTCGCACAAAACAAAGAAAACTCGCCAAGCGTTAAGCGAAAATGAAAATGAGACCCAACAACGTGAGGTCAAAAGTGGCAAAACAATATCCTATTATTTATGCCACAGTATAAATATTAATTTATAAATATACACAGAGAAATTGGAAAAAATGGACAGTGTTGGAAAAAGTTTAATTTTATAAACAAATAAAATGCAGAATAATTTCAGAGAGCAAATAATGATAAAATTTTAAAAAGTTTTTGAAAAAGTGTCAAGGTTCGAAATAAAATAAATTTTATTTTTCAAATGAATACAATTTTCTCTGTGTGTATAAATTTATAAATAAGGACGAAAAGCGCTTTATTATCACTCCCATTCCCATCCGCCCATCAGATAGAGTACTTGTCTGAATTGTCTCCCTTTAACTCCCCTTTTTGATGGCATCAATCAGGCAAATGACCTTCCAATTAATCGCATTCGCATTGAGATTGATCATCATTAAAGAACACGCACAGTTGCGTCATCTTTATACGACTCTGCTTTATTTTTGCTTGCAAGTATTTTATAGGACAGCAATTAAAGTCTTTTCAAAGTGCATAAAAACTCGCTGACAAAGGACTAATTGAGTTAACTCCGATTGTAAATGCAAGGCTGAGATAAGCAGCATCGAGTCTCAATAATTTATGGCCACAAATTAAAATGATAAATAAACAGAAATCATTGACAAGCAGCAGCAATCATTTTTTATCACACATCATTGCAGCTGGAATATGGCATACAAATATATTTTCAATTCATCAAAGGAATATATTTAATTTAACATTTAAACCTTTAAATTTTACTGAGAAATATCTTTAGTTAAGTAGGAAAAAAAGTTTATAATTTAATCTATTTTTATTGCCCATTTTAAAAATACTTTTTTAATTTCTTGTTGCTGTTGATTTCGTTTGCTGCACAGTCAGATAAAGATCGATAAAACTTAATAGAAAGCTATTTATTGTCAGATTTAATAGCAAGGAAACTGGTTTTTGGGTTTGCCACAAAATGGATTACTGTGTGTGTGGGGAAAGTATAGGAAATCGGGAACAAATTGGATAAGGTTAAGGTTACATTATTCTGAACCAGATGTTTAAGGATGGCGAATGCTTTTAAGCCCGCTCAGTCATGTGTGGCAGCATTTAGAGTTATTGTAGTGCGGCAACAGTTGTGGCCTTGCAATTTAACTAAAAGCCTCAATAAAATTTGAAAGGTGTTTTGGGCCAGGCCCAAAAAAAAAAGCAGAAATTGCGCGTAAATACTCGTGTACTTGCAGCTCTCGATAAAGTGCTTACATTTAATAGTGGCAGAGAGAGAGAGAGAGAGTGAGAGAGACAGAGTAATAATCATGTGGCATAAACATTTATGTTGCTACTTTCTCTTCGCCAACAGTTTGTGTGCAACGCGCAAAGCTTTCCATGCCACGCAAATCCAATTGAAATCGTTGCATGGTGCGGGGCAAATCCATTTAATAACCAACATAAATACTCTAAAGAAGCTTTACGACTTGAGTGCGCCACAGGAAACTATTTTCCACCCAGTCGCAGTCGGACAGACAGACAGACTGACTGACAGAGTGACAGAGACGACTATAACAAGTTGAAAGCTGAAGACAGTTCGACATGCTGAGCAGTGTTGAGAGAATTTCAAAGGCTAAAATTGCTTTTTGATCCACAAAAGAGAAGCTAGACAAGGCTTGAAAAATTATAGAAACTTTCGACAAAAATTTCAATTTTTATTCTGAAAGAAATGGTATATTATCTTGTATTTTATTCTTCACATGTAATAAAGTTCATCAATCCACAATTCAAAATTGAGTAGCTAAAAATATTATACATTATTTTAAACGAAATGACTTTACTTTGATTAGTTTTATATTAAGTTTGCAAGTAAATAAAATACAAAATTTTTTTATATTTCATATTTTATTCCAAAAATATAATAAGCTAAATAAATCTATGTGTAAATGTGACTTATCAAAATTTATTAATATATTTCTTATGCTGATATTGTATTCTTTCGTAATTTTAAGTAAACTAAATTAACCATTTTCCATGTGTACCATAAGTCATTATAGACTCTAATGATTTTCTTATATAAAAAAAAATATCTGGCAATCTGAAAAGTTCTTAAATAATGTATTTTAGCTTCTTATATTTTACACATTATTTATTATTACAACCTTGTCAAGTCTAGCTAAGAAATAGCTGAAATGACAACACTATTTGTGAGATAGAGAGGTGGAGAGTTGGGAGACAGGGAATTGTAACTGAAAGTTCAAACGAGATCTCGAGACATTCAACTGTGTATTTGCATGACAGTTTATTCAAACACGCGCTATTCTATCTATGTGTGTATGGGTCTTATATGCAAATGTCTGTGTGTGTGTGTGTGAGCGTGTGTGTGTGTGTGGGCGTGATTCCCACAGCGACACTTTATGAGCCAAGCAACAAATGCAAAAAGCAAAGCAAAGAATTTCAATTTTATCTGTCCCGCTGTTGCTTATTTTTATGCTGATTAACCTAACAACTCGATTTGCCACACACACAGATACACACACACACACACACACACACTCACACACACGTAATTGAATAAGAATATGACTCGTTACAATATTTTATACCAGACACAAAATTGCCCACAATCAGAGTCCGCACCAGAGCAACTGTTTCTGTCTCTGTCTCTCTCTGTGATTGTGGCCAACATAAAAACCAATAAACTAACCATAAATATCGGCACAGTAAACTGGCGCCAAGTGATTGTTATACCCCATAAACTAGACGTTCAGGATATATACATTTCCTGTTCATTCTTTGCCTCAGCGTGAATAAAGTACTTATGCTTACATTAATCATACGCCGTGTAGTCATTGTAGTATCTGTCAATTGACAAACTGACTGCAAACAGCCACAAATATAGTACAGGGTATCTTAGCTAAATGCATAATCAGCAACAAGTCTCTACAGAGCTTATTTATCTCCAAGTTTTTAATGTATTTTAATAGTCATATTAAGCATACGCCATGAAGTCACATTTTCCAATCATTTCTGTCTAAAATAAAATTCTACAGAGTAACTTGTGGTGCAGCATCTAAACTGTCACTATTTTTATTGCATTCCAGTTGTTTTTTTTCTGTGGATCAGCAAAGAAATATGTTTCTCCTTCTTTTTTCGGCTCTTTGACTAGTGCTAAAAATGATGTGTAATTGCGTTTTATTGGCATAAATAAAAGTTTACTTTTTGGGTGGGCAGAGAGTTGAGTTTTTGGCAGAACGTTTAAGTGGCAGCGCGTGTCCTTTTTTGTCTTAATTAGGAAGCCATTGCAAGTTGCAAGTTGCAGCAATTGTTGTTACTGTTGCAAGTTGCAGTTGCAGCTGCACTTGAAATATTTGAGCAATTCCACAAGATTTCTTAATTAAAAAGTTGCTCTATCGCTCGTCTCACATCTCTCCACATCTTAGCGAGCATCTGAGGTGTCAGCAACAATGAAAATATTTTCTGCTTACTACCAAAAGTGTTTTGTGTTTATTTGAAATGCCCTGTTATCCAAGTGACAACTAAAGGGGGCTTATTGAAATTTATTAGAATTAATAAGATTATTAATTTAATAAATAAAAGTTTAAATTCTCAATCTATTAAACTTTTATTTAATAAATATTTTTGTTGACCTGAAATTAAAATGCAAATAATTAAATTTAAAACAAAAAACTTGTTAATAATTTTAGTTAAATTTTTTTATCTATTAATGGAATATATAATTTATGCTTACTTCTAGTCTTTTTAGGATTTATGTGAAATTTTTGTAAATAAAATTGGATGATGGAAAGGTATAATAAAACTAAGTAAAACAAATTTAGAAAGTGGAATTTTGTTAAATATTCCGGTACGTATATAACTATTAATATTTATATTTATATTTTTATTTATATTTTATTTATTGTTACGTTTTAACGTTTTTTAATTTTTCTCTAGGGTAACCTAAAGTTGATCATCGCCCAGTTGATGCTGTTTAGTTGTTTATTTCAGTTTGCTGTCGCTCACGCCCTTTTCGGCAATTTGCTTTTGCACATTATTCTTCATTTACTTTGCAACGAAATCTACGAAATTTCATTTGCAGTTATGTTGTTATTTTGCCCGGCAACAATTTCGCTGCTCCATCCAACAAAATTCTGTTCCGGACTCGACTTGGACTGGACTGTAAACTCGAGTGAAAATATTTGCCAAACGCTTCAGTTTGGACGCATAGTCAAACAATTTGGCCTGGTCAGGAAAACGAAAAATATATATGTGCATACTCACTTACTCAGTAGTTGACGTGTTGCCCGCTTCACAGTTATTAGTGTGCACTCGACTTGGCCAGGCCAACAGTCTTGGTCTTGGATTCTTAATGCCAGGCCACAGACTTTTGTGCATGAGTGTGCTTAATGTTTTTGTTAACATTTGCTGTGAAAGTCTCTTCAACAATTTTTGGCACGCTTCGTTTGTTTTGTTGAAACTTGCCTGGGAAAAAAAATTCTATTGCATTTACATTTACGCAAAGAACTTTTGGGCAGGACCAAGTTTTGCCTAAGAAAAAATATATTGCAGATTCCAGGTTCCTACATCAACACCATGCATCATAAACAGTCGAAGAAGACTAAAGACTGGTCCAAAACTAAGACTCAAGTATGCTTCTGTTCATTTTCTAATAGACAAACAAAGACTTGGGCAAAGTACTCCGAGCAAAGCAAAAATATATCCTTGTAATTGCAGGTGATGTGAAAATGAGCAACAATTCTTTTAGTTTACTCTACTACTATAATAAGCATTTAATTTTTATTAAATCGTGTTTAATATTGTAAAGTAAAAAATAACAAAAAGAATCGAGTGGTCGAGAAATCTCGTTTAAAACTTTCAAAACTTTGTCAAAACTGATCGGAATGTCACTTTGATCATTTCAAATATATTAATTATTTTTAATATATGATTTCACCTATACTTAATATGTTTAAAATAATTATTTGCCGCAAGGTGTCGACTTTCGAAAGTTAAAATTTCGTTATATCAGGCCTCAACATTTAATTAACTTTTTATATGTTAATTAGTAGAAGACAACATTTTAAACAAAATATTTTGATGTATTTTTACCCCACTAAATTGTACATTAAGTTTTGACATCCAGTTTCTCATTCTTTAACCTTCGACTTATACATTTTATTCTTAGCTTTTTGTTGTTTCATTTTTGGAATTCTTACATTTTTTACATATTAGAGAATTACAGCTTCGTTGTGTGCCTAAAAATGTCTTGTTTTTAAATAAGTGACAGGTCAGTGCGTTCTGTGAAAACTTTTCAGCATTACCTATGAGTATGAGTATGAAATTGTTTGGCTGGAAATACTCGAGATATTCTCATATTATTAGCAAAACTTTGTCCTGCTTACGCATACCATACTTGTATGTGTGTGTGTATGTGTGTTTCAATAAAGCAACAACAGCACACGCAATGCGGCCACAAATTTGCTAAATTAATTCAATATTAAGCAATCAAATATTGTCACCACATCATCAACTGCTGCTGCGGCTGCGAATCAACATCAACAGTCATTCACATTCACAAACAGATGCACACTCATATTCACACTCACACTCAGACGCATATTCACACCCACATAACACACAATATCAATAGAAGTCGCATTGAATTAGACATCGCTAAATTGCACAGTAAATAGGAAAATGTATTTATACGATGAAACTGGAAATGAGTTGCGATGATACACATAGAGAAAGTAAAAATATTAAATATTTAAACTAAAAGTAAAGTAAGTAAGTAAACTCTAAATTTAATATGCAAAATATTTAATATAAATATTTATGCCAGATATATAAATATATTTAAATAATAAATAGTAAAATGAAAAATATTTAATTTTATTTTAAAATTAAAAACTTTATAACTTTGGCTTTATTATATTCAAATAATATTAACTTTGACATTTAAAAAAATAAAATATTTAACTATTCAATGCATAAAAATAATAAAACTGGTTTAAATTCTAAATTAATTGTGAGAAATATTTAATATAAATATTTTTGTCAAATATTTAAATGCAATACAATAAAAAGTTAACTGAAAAATATTTAATTTAATTTTAAAATTAAATAGTATTTAACTTTGGCTTTAACATATTCGTATAATATTAACTTTGATCTGTTTTTAATATATTTTTTAGTTAATCTTAGTGAGTTTTCTATTTAAATGTAATATGTAATGTGGGTGTAATATGAGGATGTAGTTATGAAATGAGTTGAAGTAAGAATGAGTTAATATGGTATAAGAATGACTTAGGATGAGTTGAGTGAATGAATACTCCTATTGGAGATATATTGAATCAATGAACTCTGAGGCACAATATCCTTTTATTTATTACACTTCAATTTTTCTTTCATTTTTCGGAAATTCTATGTGTGAAAAAGTCCCTTGCGCTCTTCTTCTTCTTCTGCCTTGATTGGCTTGGCGTTTTTATTAATTTCGTTTGCAGATGGCGTCGAGTGTTGGATTCCATTCTTTTTATATATTTTTTATCATGTACAAAGGGCACAAAAGCAGCGACAAAAGAATTTAATTAAACTGAAACTGCATTGTCTGGCCTGCAGGCTGCTTCAGTAGATTTCTCCGTACCGACCATGTCGGCGAAGGGATTAAGACGCTGCCCCAGCACACTTGACTGTCCTGCAAAGTCTTTTATCAGATGCCTACTCTCCCTCTCTCTCTCTCTCTCTCTCTTTCTTTTGCCATTCTCCCTACATTTTTCTTCACCTGCCTGTAATTGACGCTTCATGTCGCCCAGCAGTTAACACCTCTTTTTCTGTCTACCATTTCTTGCCTGGCATAATTTCAGTTGATTACACGACGTTGTGCAAACATAATTTGGAGTCAGGTTATAATTTTAAGCAATTAAGATTTGCATAAGAGCCCAGTTGTAAAATATGTGCATGTAACTGTCTCAACAAAGTCAACAAAGGTGTATTCCACAGATCCCTAAAAGCCCAAAAGCAAAGCCAAACTAATTTTCAGTCTTCTTGAAACCAGAAAAAAAATTATAGTGAAATTTCATATTGTAAATTAGGTGTTGGCAGATATAATATTATTTAAAATTTTCTGAATTAAATGAAAAAAAACTCACAAATATTATATTTGAATAACTAATAAACTTGTCAAAATTTTAAATGTATTTAAGTACCGAATTAAATAAATTTTATAACAACTTTTCGATTTTAAATATAATTACAAAATAAATAAAAATTTTGACAACAAAAGAACTGTTTTTAAAGGCAATTGTCATAGAAATCTTAAGAGATTTGCGGAACACACCAGATTAAAAAAGTTTTTAATTACACACACACACATACACACAGGCAGACTGACAGTTTTGCGTTTGTTTTGGCTTGCGCTGAAAAGCAGGCAATGTTTTTTGCTCAAAAAAAAGGAGAAAAAATAAAGGCAGAGAAACGAGTGTGAACATTTGTCAGGTATTGTGTGCGTGTTGTGTTGTTTCTTGTCATTGTGACAATCTGAGTCTGTTTGGGCTTTCTTGTAGGCACTGTAAGTGTCATACGCCATGTTGAGCACGCCCACGCAATTATTTTGACACTTGGCGTCTTTGATGTGCATTTAATTGCAACAAAAATATTTAGGAAATTTTCTTTTCTTCTGACAGAAATTTGTCAGCTGCGTCAAATTAATTTTGAATATGAAAATATTATACAAATATTTCTCTCAACTCAATGCGTAATATGAATATATTTATTTATAGTGCTTGACAGCTTAGCAAAACATTTAAGTCGAAAACAATTTCGAAGCACAGACAAAAGTTTTGATTGTCTTTGGCTTTGCCAACAAAAGTTGATAAACTTTCGAATCCCTCAAGATATTATGGTCAACAAATAAAGAGGCATTAAATATTTAAATGAAGCAAATGAAACGTCAACCTTTGCCTTGGTCAATTTGCAGATCTTTGTTTGCATTCGTTTTATTGAACAAGCACAAAGCACAAATTGCCGCAAAGGTTTTAGTTTGAGCTGTATGAAATAAACTTTTGTTCAATTTAATCTTAAGTAACTCGTTCAACCCAAAGTCAATTTAAGCAATTTTAATTAAATCACAGTCATTGTTATTATTCTCTCTCAGTGAGTTTTCCAAGTAAATAACAAACGGAAATTGCATAAATAATAAAATGACAGCAACAAATGTCTCACAAAGTCAACAATTGCGAATGGCGAATTGAACGATATGTAAAAGCCTCGATTTTTGGAAGAAAAACAGCAACTGAACTTTATTTAATGTGGCCTTCTTCTTCTGCTTCCTGTTGTTGTTGTTGTTTTTATTGTTGTTGCTGTTGTGGATTGCGGGTTGTGCAGTGTAGCATTTCCCCTCTCTTCCACGTCCGTCAGTTAAGCGCGCTCAACTCACTGTCGGAATCGGAACTCGTGTCATTTCCGCAAAAAGTTTAGCATGCTTTTAGGCTTGCCCGTTTAACACAGCAGCAGAGTGGGCGGGGGCGGAGCAGTGGGCGTGGCTCGCTTCTCACTAGAATTATCAATGGAAATGTTCCGGCAACTCAATTCGAAGCAATTCCGAAACAAATCGAGTGGTTAAAAGATTCCCTTTGTTATTCATTATTTAGGTTGCATTTTTTTATTTATTGTATATTATTTATAATTAATTATTTACTGCTTGCTCTAAAAATTAACTAGTCTTTTATTTAAATGAACTCTCAATATGTTTTCCATTTTTGTAGTATTTTATTACATTTTTTTAGTCCTTATTCCGAATTTCGAAATTATATTCTAAGTTTTCTTGTGACTCTTTTTGCAATGCACACAAAAATATTCAAAGTTCGCTTGAGGTAACAGAAAATGCTGAATATTTAGCGAAATTTAGGCGAATTCGTTTCTGGGAATACAGGCTTCGGTCGCTCCAGCTTGTTTGTGCCGTCGTCCAGTTGTCCAGTTGCCATTTGCCACTTGCTGCCTCCGAAAGTTGTTTAATAAATGTACTCACACATGCTTACAGGAATTGGGCATCGAATTGGCCTTCAGCATCTTCTATTGTTGTTGCTGTTGTTGTGATAATAAACTTGAAGCCTATGCGTAACTCATATCTTGTTGGCCAATACGAAAGTTTTTTAATAACAGCGGCATTTGTGTGTGCTTAGACCTCGGGCTGTAATTGCGATTAGCGGTGCAATTTGTATCTGTGTGTCTTGAATATTCGCTCTACTTCTGCTGCCTTCTGATTTATGAGAATTGTCTGCTAATTACGCACATTTCTCCTTCTCGCTCTCTGTCTCTCTGTCAGCTAAGTGGCGTAACGAGCTTAATTGTGAACTCAACTGGCTGCGTGTGGATGCTCATTAATAATTTTGCCTGTTTGTGCTGAATTTAATGAAGTTTGCATTCCGTTCAAGGTGCCAATGTCAACATAAAAGGCGAAACGCATCATCGACTCCCAAAACGATTCAACGCATTAAACGTGGCCGTCAACGCGGCGTATGCGCAATGCCACAGGCTTCTGCCAGCCTGATTATTTGCACCAACTTTTTATGATCGCATAAAGAGCAGGTCAACAGACAGAAAAACCTAAAGCCCCTCAGGCATTCAACTTTAAATGGCAAACGTTGAAAACTGGTATGCATGTGTTGAACAATTTCATTTTTCAAAGAGTTACACGTATGTATTTCAATATTAAATTTTTTATGCAGTCGAATGGGTTTTTGTTATGCGCTACTTTTAATCTTTAACTCTCAAACAGTATAGAATTTCAATTAAAAAATACCCTATATATTTACTTTTGGTTTTTTGGTAGTCAAAACCGTTGTTTGAACTGAATTGCCAGTGGCTAGGAATATCACTGCTAGTGACGAAAGCAGCACGAAGGGTGCGAAAGGCGACTAGCAATTTATACAGGAAGAATGGTAAATTTGCCCAAAATTTTTTTTTTTATATTATTCGTCACAAAATTGGATATCAGAAATTTTGGGGCATGAAAATGTTTTCGTGACGGGACTTTTACCTCGAAGAGAGGTTTTTTTTATAAGTGTTCATATTGACATGAAAAGATTCTAACAAGTATTGATGAGATCGATCTCAATTATTTACTCACAAAAATACACGAAATAAAATCAGTAAAACTTTATCAAAAGAAACATTTTAAAATTTGAAACCATTTTATTAAAAAAAAAAAATATCGAGAAACAAAAGATAAATAAATTAGGTATACATAATATACTATAATTTAATAACTCAAATATATGGTTTCTCTGCATCGATGCACTGTCGATATAAACATATTATATCTGAGCCCCTTCCAAATTGCCACAACAGAGTATTTTAAGCCTTCAGTTTGGTCAGCTGGCGGAAAAGCCGCACAAAGTGCAGTAAATTTTTATGGTCAAGCACTTTTTTGTTGAGGCTGCTGTCGAGTGAAACAATTTTATTATTGATACGCGGAGTCTCACATGAATCTCCGCTTTTTATGAGTACTATGCATAAAAGAGACTTTTGCTCTTTAAAGTGTTCGCTGTGTGATAATTATTTGAAAAGTGGCAAACGGCATTAAAATGAACTGCGTCAAGTGCTTAATAACAATTGACGCAGTCACAACGATAATTTGCGGTCATTAATTGCCACTTTGAGGTTGTGTGAAATGAGAAGGAAAATGTCGAGGGAAATATGTTACACAGAACTCCGTGTGTTCACGCACTAAATATGAGCTGTTGAAAAATGTATTTACTTTAATTTGATATATTTATTTTAAATCGATATTTTATCGATAACTTGAATTTATGTTTATTAACATTGTGAAATATGATTTATCGAACTCGATAATGTTAAGTTTTTTGGTATTTTTTACATTGAAGTAAGTTGGCAGCACGAGACTATAATATATAAAAAAAAGATCGTGATGAAATAAGACGCGAAAAGAATAGACGCAATACGATTTTAAGCAAGAAAACTGAAAACACGCGCAATCGCGCAAAGTATTATTTAAATAAACTAAATTAATAATACACCCAGTGTTTTATTTGACGACATCTGTATGTGTGACTAAAAAAGGATTTGGAGACGCATCGACCGACAGCAAAATATCGAGCGTCTTTCGAGCCGGACATATTAAACATAATATTCCATACAGGTACACCAACATGGTCTTTCGAGCCGGACATATTAAACATAATATTCCATACAGGTACACCAACATGGTCCTTCGAAGCCTAGCGAAATAGCATATGGACGTTAATGCCACATCGCAATTGATTTAGCATCTTACGACACAACAGAAGCTATTTCATCATCTTGTGTTAAGTGTGTATGTATATGCAAGTTTAAGTTTGTCAGACTTAGACACGCATACAAGCAACAGACAGTTGCACCGACTACACATACACACACATACACAGCGATATTTATATGCATACATTGCTGAGCCCATAGGCTTGGGTATACATACAATTTTGCAGACAGCAAAGACAGCAGACAGCGATAATGCCGCCAAAACGCAAAGTAAAGACGCCAACAACGACAGGCAAAGGAAAGCAGCAGACAGTTGCAGACGACAACAGACAAAATTCTTCCGAGCATGATGAATCTAAACTAATTTGCGACACTGTAGTTGCAGCGTCAACACCATTTCCAACATCGACGGGAAAAAAACCAGGATCATCACAATGCTCTAAAAAGTCGGCCAGGATGGAGCAGCTTGAAATTCAAATGGAATTTTTGGTGAAACAACAAGTTGAGCTTCAGCGACGAATGGAACAAGTTCATTCAAGCAGCGCAGGCAGTGCGCAAGACGATGATGCTCATGAAAACAGATCACAGATGGATCGCAGAACAAGTCAGTGGGTCGACGGACAGCCACGTAAGTTAGAATTCAACTGTAACACTGAGAACGGGAACACCGAATCGATGTACCAAAATGTAATGAAAAATTTTATGGCAAGACAGACAGTCGCGCAGGATTTGCCAACATTTTCGGGCGATCCTTTAGATTGGCCAATATTTTATGCTGAGTTTGTGAACAGCACAGGAACTTGTAACTTTAACGATTACGAAAATATAACTCGGCTAAGAAAGGCATTGACAGGCAGAGCTAGGGAAGCAGTACAGTCGCTCCTATTGTTACCACAAAATGTAGATAACATAATTGACATTTTAAAAGAGCGATTTGGCGATTCAAATCACATTGTACGACTACTGATTGACAAAATAAGAAATATCCCTTCAATTAAAGAAGATAAATTTGAAAGACTAATAAATTTAAATGATCAGCTTACAAATTTAGTTCACACTTTGTTTGCACTTGAAGAAATTGACCATATACGAAATCCGATATTATTTAATGATATCTTGGAAAAACTTCCAGTAACACAACGCATTGCCTTTATGCAACATTATCAGGATGCAAACAAAGATGAGCCGAAACTGCTGGTGCTACAAAAATGGTTAGGCAAAAAGAGTAAAGCAGTTCAGTCATTAGGCTATGGTCTAATCAAGTCAAAAGATACTACACTGACAATATCCGATGATAAAAGTCAACAAAAACAAACAACGACAAAATATTGTAATTTTTGTAAGCTAAGTAATCATTACATATCATCATGCGACAAATTTAAAAGCCTAGACATTGACAAGCGTTGGGACCACGTCTCAAAAAATCATTTATGTATTGCTTGCTTGTGCAAGAATCATGCAATGAAAAACTGCAAATACAAAAAGACTTGTAACATCAATAATTGTACCTACAGCCATAATACATTGTTACATAAAGACAAACAACAAAATTTGACAGGTCAGAATCTTAAATCAACTGAAAATCCAAATCTTCAAATTGAGACAGAGCAAAATTGTAATATCAATTTAAATCAGAGTAAGGTACTGCTTAAGATAATTCCAGTTACACTTATGGGCCCCAGAGGAATAATTGACACATACGCACTTTTGGACGAAGCTTCGACTGTTACATTAATTGATCAGCAGTTGGCTAATGACTTAGAATTAAACGGTCCGACATGTCCACTGAAAATGCAATGGACGAATAATGAGACTTATGAACAGGTTGATTCCAAAGTGGTCAGTGTACGCATAAAAGGAAAAGCCAATAATTCAAAAACATTTACTTTACGAAAAGTCAAGACAGTATCCGATTTAAATTTGCCAATGCAAAGTGTACAAATAAACGACATAGTTGACAATTGGAAATTCTTAAAAGACTTTAAGGATTGTGCTTATCATAATGCAAAACCAAAGATACTCATAGGTCAAGACAATTGGTCACTCATAGTCTCGCGCAAGATTAAGCATGAGTCATTTAGTGGTCCAGCAAGCAGTAAGACCCTTTTAGGATGGGTTGTTCACGGCAATGTCAATTCAAATAATAGCGACAATCGTTCCAATTTCATGCTACATATAACTGACTGTACAAATCAGAATGACGAAACTGACGATCTAAGTATTTTACACAACCTAGTCAAATCTTATTGGTCCATTGAGAATGAAATGACTTCTCCAAAAGACAATCCAATATCTTTAGACGACAAAAAGTGTTTGGATATTATTGACAAGACATTAATAAGAAAAGGCAATAGGTTTGAGTGTGGGTTATTTTGGAAAGACAACAACATTCAACTGACAGAAAGCTACAGCAACGCCTACAATAGACTAGTTTTGTTAGAGCGTAAAATAGATAAAGACGAGACATATGGCATGAAATATAAGGAAATGATTGAATCTTACATTAGTAAAGGCTACTTAAAACAACTATCTAAAGACGAATCCTTAATACAAACACCCTTGACGTACTATTTACCACACTTTGGTGTTATAAACATCAATAAGCCAAACAAGCTAAGAATTGTCTTTGATGCTGCGGCAAAAAGTCATGGTAGTTGCTTAAATGATTATCTTCTGACAGGACCTGACCTTTATAACGAGTTAACGACAGTATTAATGAATTTTCGACGGTCAAAGATAGCATTTGTGGGCGATATAAAAGAAATGTTCTTACAGATAAAAGTCAGACAAGAAGACAGACATGCACAGAGAATTTTATGGCGAGGACATGATCGTCACAAATCCCCAGACATATATGAAATACAAGTAGTTTTCTTTGGTGCAAAATGCAGTCCGTGCATTGCCCAACAAACTAAAAACCGAAATGCCTTAGATTTCCAAGACCAGTTTACACAAGCCTGTCAAGAAATAGTTTCAAAACATTACATGGATGACTATTTGGGTGGAGCTGACGATGTCATTAGCGCCGTTCAATTAATTAAAGACGTCTCATTTATCCATAGACAAGCAGGTTTTGAAATGTGCAATTGGATATGCAATTCACAGGAAGTTTTAGAGCAAATTACTGAAACAACCGAACGGAACACTGACAAGAAAATTAAGAGCCTGACAGAAGAGCGCGTTTTAGGATTGATGTGGGACTATGAAAAAGATGTCTTTGCTTTCAACCTAAAGTTTCAATCAATTTATATTGATATATTGTCCTTGACTAGACGACCGACTAAACGTGAGATTCTCAAACTCACCATGTCCATTTATGATCCTTTAGGATTTCTATCCAATGTCTTGATAGCAAATAAAATACTTTTGCAAGCAATCTGGGAAAGTGGCATAGATTGGGATGACAAAATAACAGAAGAACATTCTATCATGTGGGAAAAATTATGTAAGAACATTGCAAGACTAAATGAACTGTCTATTCCCAGGAAAATGACGACACTAAATATTGACAAATGTAATGTACAGTTACACATATTTTGTGATGCATCAAAATTGGCATATGCTTCGAGTGCATATTTGAGATTCAACGACGGACAACAAATAGAGTCCACATTAATACTTGCCAAGTCGAGGGTAGCCCCTCTTAAGCCAATGTCAATACCAAGACTTGAATTACAGGGAGCACTTCTCGCAGCACGACTCAGTAAAACTATTAAAGAAATAGTGAATATCAACATTGACAAGACATACTTATGGACAGACGCCGAGATCGTGTTATATTGGCTTAAGTCGAGTAGCAAACGATTTAAAGTCTTTGTATCACAACGGTTAGGCGAGATTCAAGAACTGACTAATATTAACGACTGGAGATACGTACCGACAAAACTCAACCCTGCAGACGAGGCCACAAAAATCCGAGACATTGACTTTTCCTTAACAAGTTCATGGTTTAAAGGACCACCGTTTTTATTAAATTCAGAAAATGAATGGCCAAAAGGAAAGTTGTCTCACAATTGCCAGGTTGATGATGAGCAGGTAACTGTGGAATACGTCCACGTTACTTCCATCGTAAATAATACGATTGTATTGCCAGACCATTCACGATTTTCCAACTGGTTGAGATATTTGAGGACAACTGCATGGGTCTTGAGATATATAAATAATTTAAAGCATTCAAATGACAAGCCCATTAACAGTGAGCTAATTTCAACAGAGATTGACAGTGCAGAAAATTTAATCTTTAAAAATATTCAACAAGAATGCTATGGTAAAGAAATTGATTGTATTTTAAAGAAAAAACCCATAGAAAAGATCAGTAAATTAAATGCACTGCCAATATTTGTCTCAGAGAATGGATTACTAAGACTTAAAGGACGTTTAGACAACATTAGTGACAAAGACCTTGATTATGATTCCAAAAACCCAATTGTTTTAGCCAAAGAACACGCAGTCACAATGCTGATTGTTAAGTATTATCATGTTGCAAATTGTCACATAGGAACCGACACTGTAATTGCCAATCTCAGACAAAGATTTTGGATAACCAATTGTCGCAATACCGTCAAGAATATAATTCACAATTGTCAATATTGTAAGAATAAAAAAGCACTTCCGCAAGTACCAAGAATGGGCCAACTACCTGAATGTAGAGTGACACCGACTGAACGACCTTTCCTAAAAATAGGAGTTGATTATTTTGGTCCCATTGAAGTTCTTGTTAACCGCAGCCACGTCAAGCGATATGGAGTTATTTTGACTTGTATGGCTACTCGTGCCGTCCATTTAGAGATAGCTGAAGATTTATCCAGCAATGCTTTCATGCACGTCTTCCGACAATTTTCAGGTCGACGCGGGGTACCAGAGGAGGTATATTCAGACAACGGGACAAATTTTATAAAAGCGAGCAAAGAGATCAGTGAGGTGACATCGCAATGGCCAATTGACGAGCTGACACAGTTTTTTACCTCAAAGAGGTGCAAGTGGGTATTCAACCCGCCATTAAGTCCCCACATGGGAGGAGCTTGGGAAAGACTTATTCAGTCAACCAAGAAATATCTTTCATTTATACTAAAAGAACGTTATCCGAAAGAGTATGTTTTAAGAACTTTGTTCTGCGAAATTGAATTTATAATGAACAGCAGACCTCTTTTGTATATCCCAGCAGATTCAATTGAATCAGCACCTTTGACGCCAAATAATATTTTAATTGGTCCGAATTACCGAGATTCATTTTACGCTAACGCTACCGACTCTGATTTAATTTGCATTAATAACTGGAAAGCATCACAGCGATTGGCAGATGTATTTTGGCAGAAATGGAAGAAAGATTACCGACAATATCTGTTAAGCAGCCGAAAATGGTCAAAAGACCAAGGTATTATACAAGAAGGCGATGTTGTATTGATCTTGGATTCTGACTTGCCAAGAAATTGTTGGCCAAAGGGCATAGTTATTAAGACTTATCCATCCAATGATGGCCGTGTAAGGATTGTAGACATTAAGACTCAAACGGGTATTTATAAGAGATCCGTTGTAAAATTAATTAAGCTTCAAGTAAAATAGATTAATAATTGAAGTATTGCTGAAAGCAATACTTGGGAGGAGGATGTTGAAAAATGTATTTACTTTAATTTGATATATTTATTTTAAATCGATATTTTATCGATAACTTGAATTTATGTTTATTAACATTGTGAAATATGATTTATCGAACTCGATAATGTTAAGTTTTTTGGTATTTTTTACATTGAAGTAAGTTGGCAGCACGAGACTATAATATATAAAAAAAAGATCGTGATGAAATAAGACGCGAAAAGAATAGACGCAATACGATTTTAAGCAAGAAAACTGAAAACACGCGCAATCGCGCAAAGTATTATTTAAATAAACTAAATTAATAATACACCCAGTGTTTTATTTGACGACATCTGTATGTGTGACTAAAAAAGGATTTGGAGACGCATCGACCGACAGCAAAATATCGAGCGTCTTTCGAGCCGGACATATTAAACATAATATTCCATACAGGTACACCAACATGAGCTCTGCTGTCTAGACTTGATTTCGCTTGCGGGTCGAAGCAAATAAATCTCTTATCCACAAGTCAGACCCAAAAAAGCCCAGCTCCAATTTCTGGCCAAAACGGGCTAACCAAATAAATGTGCTTTGGGTCAATGTGTGTGTTTTGTTGTTAAGTCAACACGTGTAAACAGAAAAGCTGAACAAGCTGAAAGGACAGAAGGACGAAAGTTCAACACGCGAAATCAGCTTAGCAGCTGTTTGACTTGTGATAACACTAAGAAATTTAATGCCATGTTCCACATAATGGCTTAAACTTGCAGTCAACACACACACACACACATATCAATACACACACAGACAGTCTGAAATAAGCGACAGCTATAAATTTGCTGGCATCAAAAGCAGCAATCGATGAGGGCAGCGGGGGGATGCAAGGGGGATAAATGGGGAGGGGACAGAAACATTTGCATGTGCAACAAGTGACAGTGCCTGCCACACTTATCGCCCCAGGGCAGAACATAATACTGAGGCTGATGTCGCTTCCAATTGCATTAAAGGTGTTAATTTCATCCAACGCTTTGGCAAAGCTCATTTGACATTTCGAGAAAGTGAAAAAGAAATACAGAAAGAAAGTGACAGATACATTTACACTTAGAAAAAATAAAGACTTGCTATCTATGCATTTTTTAGACAAAAATTCTAAGCCTTGTCAATAGAATATTTATTTATTAGTATGTTTCTTTTTTTTAATTTGTCATTTAAAAGAGAAAATACAGTTTTTCGGAAAGTTTTCTTGATTTTAAAAGACTTTTTTTTCAGTGTATTTGCACGAATTTAGTTGAAAAGTTTCTGCCTTTTTCGGGCAAAGTTTCATAGCCATGCTGTTAACACTTTGATTGCCAGCAACTTTTTAAAACTGGCCGACAGGCAAAACGCTCGATAGAGTTTCAGATTCCGATTCACATGCAAATGTTTTAAGTGCACCCAAAAAAAAGTTTAAATTATTTTCAAATTTGCCAAAACTATAAGGCCAATTTATGCAGCCAGACAGACTTTCAGTGCGCTACATTCACTTTTAAGTACGTATGGCAAAGAAGAAATATGATTTAAAAAAAATTAAACCCAAAAAAAAGTTTATCTGGGTGAATGATAAAAATTCGATATACTTTTTTAAATTACACTTTTCCCATTTTTTTTAATGCAATGCAGTTATGAAAAGCTTTATTCTCTTATCAATAAAAAGATGAAATTGTATTTCAACCACGAATATTTTTTTGAAAATAAAATTCTGCAATTTTAATATTCATAAAAATTTAGATTTTTATTTTAGTACATATAAGATTTTTTTGTTTAATTGAAATTGAAAATTACATTTTAAATGAGCTTCAAACATAAATTTTGAGTTAAATTAATATTTTAAATGTAGAAAATAATTTATATTTTGTTATTATGTGTTAATATCTGAAATATTTCTGCTAAGAGTATGATGATTTCTAAATAAAAATGCAATACCCGTTTCAAGCATGTTAATAAAAATTAAGAAATGATTTATATTTATTTTAAACATTTATTTAAACCATTATTAACATGAAGGTCTCTCCATTGAAGAGACTTAAGCATAATTTTCTTGCACTTTCCTTGGCCACTTAGAATCTCTTTTTGCTGTTGCGAGTGCCACTTGATTGTAGCCCAGTTAAGATCATCGCGTGTCTGTAGTGCATTTAACAGTCGAGTACGTCCAATTACCTGCCGGAGGGAGAGAGTGAGACAAAGAGAGTGTAAGAGAGAGAGAGTGCTCTTTACAGGGTCTTATTGGTCTGTTTAAGGCTTTAAGTGCGCTGTTATCGATGCGAGCAACTGAGTAAGTACAGCAGGTAGACAAACAGTCAGACAGACAGACATAAAGACAGACAGACAGGCAGGATGAACTATAAATAAATAAGATTAAGCATACTCGAGTGTGTGAGTGTCTGAGTGTGCGAGTGTGCGTTGAAATGAGTGCAACACTTGGAGGCAGCAGCAGCAGAAACCAGCAGAAAAATCTTAACCAGTCCAACAAGCAGTCGAGCATCCAGAAGCAAACGACGTGCCCGGACTTGAAATATGAAATAAACATTTCTTCCTCTTCTTCAACTTATTCTTCTATTTTCTTCCACCCGCAATGCGAGCAACAAAATAAAAAGTATTGGGTAAGCTCTAGTCGAGGAGAATCGACTTTTTGATGCCCAGTACTCGAATCTTTTAATCAATCACCAAAAATTTAGATAATTAAAATAAGGAAAGAAAAAATTAATAAAAAATTAATAGAATACTAAAAGATTCCTAATGAATTCTTTAAATTATGTAGTTGATTTATGATTAAGGTTTACAATATTTACGGAAAAATTCAGACAAAAATGTATGAAATAATCAAAATATAAAATAATGATGAAAAAGGATGAACCCGATCTCTACACATTGTCACAAACCCATAAGCCTTTGTAACTATTTTCATGCTGGGCTGAAAACATTTCCGTGTTGCACGAGTAACGTCGCAAGTTGCAGTTGCAGTTGCAACTGGAATCAGAATCCGAATCCGAGTCCGAATCAGCAACAAAATCAGCTTCTCAGTTGACTTTTCCCCCTCTGCTCTGCTCATAATTCAGGAAGTGTGTGTGCAGGACTCTTTGTCAGGCGACTGCTATTTTATAACAAGTGGAGACCAACTTTGTCCTCCAACTTATGTCCTCCGTGTTGCACAGTGGCAGCTTAATAAATGTCAAAACACAGAGCACAAACGCAGCCAATGGGACAATCAAAGTCAACCTATTTAATAAAAGCATTATTTTAAAATAAACATCACTAAATCATTTCTATTAAGGTGTTAAAACAAAAAACAAAATGTCATAAATTAGTGTTAAAGTCCCCAAAGCGCTGTCTCTTCAATTTTAATGAGCGTGTAAATACTCAAAAAAAAAGTGAATAAATTTAACAAATAGTCGCAATATTAATGCATGCAAACATTTTGATAATTAATATATTTAAATCAGTTTGCTAGCTGTCTGCTCGCATTGTTGTTTCATTTATCAGACATGTTAGCCGCGGTCACATTGACTGGGATTAATTAAAACTCGCTCAATGCTCTCACTATGTCATAAAAAAATATGTGTATTTAACATTTGCGACCACAAAATGTGTCAATGGCAAAAGACAACAAGGGAAACCAGTTCAATGGTGCTTTGATTCAAATTAATTTATAATTATATCAGAAATAACAATCAGTTAATAAACACCGCAAATTTCTATAGACCTACAATATTTCATACAATGAAAAACATTATTAAAATGAACTAAAATTTATAATTTTAAGCTTATATTTTTGATATAATTAAATATATATTTAAACTTGTCATACAAAAATTATAGCGCTGAAAAAAGCGATTAGTTCTGTAATCTTTATGGTTTGACTTTCTACACATTTTAATGAACATTTATATCAACTTTATTTGATAGAAAATAAATATAAGCAATATTTCATATTTTCTATTTAAATTGGCCATAAATCTTCTTACATAGCCCTTAAATGATAGCTAATTGATTTGAATTAATAATTTAATCAATCTGAGCTACCAATTGACTTCCCACCTTCTAAAAATTCTGTTAAAAAATGCGCTAAAAATACTGTTTATTAAATTTGATTATAATGCTGAAAAGCCAAACACATTAAAATAAAGAAAGCTTTATAATTGCCATATTAATTTAATATTATTATGATTATTGTTGATTATATTGTTGCGCTGTTGCTTTGTTGCTCGCGTGCGTCGCATTTAACAATTAGCAATAAATGAAGCCCCGACAAACAGTTGCAATTAGCGAACACACAAATTGCACTTAATTATATAATAAATTCAATTGACAGCTGCGCCTTTTTTCCAGTTTTTTCCCCATTTCCGTTTTGTACTTCCTCATGAGCTGCCATTAAATTTCTACTTTTATTTTATGTGTGCATAATTTGCTGCGCTTTATTTATGGGTTTTACTTTATCTTTATGAATGCACTTGTTTGCCGTTCATTTTGTTTAAATATTCCAATATAATTAACGTATTTGCCTCAACAAGTGCGTCGGACTAATTGGCTTTTACGGCTTATCTGATTGCGAAATTACATTAAATTTTACGACTCTCCGAGGCTAATAATAAAATAGTTTTAACTGTTGTCCTGAAAATCGATTCAAGTTCAAAGCTTTTACTTCAAATCTTACTCCAAAATCAAAGAAATAACTTTAATTCGCTTCAGGATAAAAGAGAGAAACCTAAAAACGTAATAAAAGCACAGAAAACACAAAGCAAAAGTAAAAAGTAAAACAAGCAAAATCACAAATTTAATCAAAAGTATATAACAAAAATGTATTGCTGAGAATTTCATCAAGAATTCCCTTTTACAGCAAATATTACGAATAGATTTCAATATCTGCATGAGTTGATCAAAAAACACAGAAACAGAAACAGTAACGGAAACTGCAAACAAGTTTCTTTTTGGCCAAGAAATGTATTCATTTTTGGGCCGTTTGCTAAAAAGTTTGCCCAACTAAAACAAAAAACAAAAAAAATTCATTGTTATGCGCAGATTTTGTTTGGATTTTGTTAAAATCGAACATATTCTGTTGCCAAGTCCGGGGCAAAGTCGAAGCCGAGGCAAATAAATACCAAACTGAGCAAAGCCCCACAAGCATTTACATAGATGCCTCGATTCCATTTTTGCATATTTCTCTCTACCTCTCTCTCTCTCTCTCTCTCTCTCTGCCAAGCTCGCGATTCGACCATTTTCAAATTTGCATGCAAATTTGTTTTTGTTCAGGTAACGCGCTGATAGCTCGCATCAATTTATCAGTACGATATCTACTATGGTCAGCTAACTGTCAGCGGGCATTATTTGGTATTTTGGAATTACACATACGCCCGGTTGACCACACAGACAGACAGACACACACAGATGAATGACGTCACCATAAGAGCTGTTCACGCATTTTTTGCGCTGTATTTAGCAGCTTACTAAAGCATATTAATTAACTTTAATACATTTAAGCCAAGTCCATACACACACACACACTCACACTCGGAAGCAAACACACTATTCATACACTCAACATAATTTTTACGCTAAATCGGAAACATTAAACAATATATATTGTAAAGACTAATTGCATCTTGCACTGAATTTTTAATATTTGTTTGAATTTTTTTTTTTTAATTATATTATTATGTGACTTAGTTGTTATGAAAAATAAATGACTTCAGGTTAATTTAAGTATATGAAAGTATTTTTGATATTAAATCAAGGCAGGGTTTCCTAAATATTATAAATCTTGTTTAAAGAACAAATTTTCAATATTTAAAATAGATTTTTAGCAAAAACTAAACATATTAAAACTTTAATGAAGTATTTTTTCTTATTTAGAAACAATTTTTTTCAATATTTTAAAATTTCTTCAAATATAAGAGTATTTTAATTTGTTTGGCGATTCACTAAAATATCGAAAAATCAATTCATAACTGTCATATTTTATTAAATTTTGAATTGCAGAAAAGTCTTACATTTCAAAATCGATATCTTAAAAAATCTTACTAATTCTTTCCGTATAAATTTTCTTAGTATTTAAAAGTAATATTTTATGGATTTTTGCTTAGATATAAAAAAAGAATTTTCTGAGTGTACTATGCGACGTATGCGTAATATTTCATTTAGGGCCTTGCCAAGAGCCTTCGCTCGTCTCTCGTCCTGGCAGCATCACTTCTTTTATCTGCGCTCCTTTGGGTCTGAGAGATTTATTGCCTGCTTCAAAGATAAAGTCATTATTATGGCATTATAAAAGATGGCAGCGCCCTGCGGCGCTTAAGGATATGAATCTTTGATGCATGTAATTGCCGTCGACCCTTATATGTTATGGGTCCTATCATTGATTCTTCTTACGGCAGCTGCTCTCATGCTCGGAATTATGTTAATTTTTGTTGCTGTAATTTTATCGCTTGTCTCGCACTAATTAAAATTTCATTAGCCACAAACACGACACGACGACGAGTTTCACATTTCGCCATTTCGCCGTTTCACATTTCGACAGCCATCAGGCAGACAAAAGATAAATGTATCTCAGATGAATGTATCTTGTACATATGTCAATGTATTTAGTATTACATCTGCTTCAGCTGTACATTAATTATGCATGCCAAAAACAGGACAACAACAAAATTGACAGCTGTCCCGAGGAAGCCAAGTCAGTTCACTCAAAGTCAAGTCAAGAAGCAATCAAAGCCAACGGCATTTGAACTTTAATGTAATCGATAAGTCCTGCACTGAGTGAGGGAAGGGTAGTGAAGTTGGCAGGGAAACACGTGTAAAACGATAGCGAAATTTGATCTGACCTCAATGCTTAGCCCTTTTTGCCTTTTTGCCTTTGCCGCCTGCGCATTTGGCAGCCATTCAACGAAACTTGAAGAAGAAATCATGCAAGCCATATAAAAGTCATGGCTGCTGCGTGGCGCCGATGGCGACAAAATGGCCGACGAATTGACCGGCAAAATGGCGTCGGCGTCGCACTTGAAGCGACACTTGAAGCGACACTTGAAGGTGCGCTTTAAAGGGCGATCCTCCAAAATTTGATTTAAATTTTTAACAATTTAATGAGGCCAAAACTTTTGAGACACGATATAATAAATTTAACTTAATAAAATTTTAATTTGTACAGTAATTTTAAACAAATCTTTTACAATTAAATGTCAAAATGTTTGCTGAAAGAGTTGGTAAAATTGTATACTTGTTGAATTAAATTAAATGGCATATTTAATTGTTCAAAAAGATATTGAAAATATTTTAAATTAATTGATACCTTAAATAAAATATCCCAAAAGAAAAATTTCTGTTGAATTCGCTCAAACCGAAAAATGGAATGGACCCCATAAGGGACCCCAGCTTGCTATAAACAAATCAAGCATTTCAGATAAACATTTTGAACAATACTCTTTCGCAATTTGCAATGAATCAACGATCAATTTAATTTTTTTTTTTATTAATTTTATGGTATATTATTTAAATATAAAACCCAAGTTTCTATTAAAAGACAATAATTTGTCTACATATTATATAAAATTAATTTTCGATACATGATATTAATATTTAATGTAAACCAGAGCAGAAAACAATTTTTTTGATTTCAAAATAATAGAGAATAAGATTAAAAATGACTTTACAATTAAATATAATGATATAGGTTTAAAGTCTGGATCATATAAATATTAATTAATTAAATAAAAAATATTTTGTTAGTCAAAAAAGAAAGCGTGTACACTTTTCGGTGTGCTCCGAGCATTCATTCAATTGCTGCTGCCTGTTTGACTCCAGACTTCTTTGTGTGGCGACTTCTGATTCAATTTCCTGGCTGCAACATTGCATATGTTGCCAGGTCGTGGCATGAATTTTATTGAAATCGATCGACTTTCACATATGCAGTTGATATTTGCATATGAGTGCGAGGAGTAAAATTCGCACAAACGAATGCCTGAGATTTATGTTAATTTATTGAATTCCATTTTCATTTTGATTCGCATCTTTCGATATATCGCAGTCAAAGTCCGTGTGCTGAAATTCTCGAATGCGCAGCAAATTCAATCAAGTTTATGCATAAATTATACACAGAGAAAAAGGCAAACTTGGGAGAGCGAGTGGGAGAGGGACAAAAGGTAAATGTAAAGTTAAGGCCGCTTCATAATAACAACAAGTTGCCACCGTTTCGTCTTGCGCTTTATCTTTATAATGGCCAAAGTTTTGCGAGTTCAACTTGGCCTTTTTAGCCCAGTACCATAACGGTACAAAGGCTTATGGACTTCGAAATCTCAGATTTTGTGAAATCGAAAGCAACCAAAATGTATTTTCGAGTACTTCGTTTGTTTCATATATTATTGTTATAAGTCATTAAATATTTTAAATATATTTTTTTGTTTCAATGAAGCAAAATAAATCTGAAAAAGATAAAACAATTAAAGAAAACTTCAGACAAAAAACGTTTTTATTCCGATGCAAAGAATTGTCTCTGTTTTTATTTAAATATTTATTTTAACATATAAATGTTTTCTGTTCATTTTATATATTATTTTTATTATTCATTAAATATTTACATGTATAAATTTTTATATTTCGAAAAATGTAGTAAAAATTGTAGAAAACTTCAGATAAAAAATGTTTTAATTCCGATGAAAAGAATTGTCTGTGTTTTTATTTAAATATTTGTTTTAATATATAAATATTTTCTGTTCATTTTATGTATTATTGTTCGAAAACTTCAGATAGAAAATGTTTTAATTCCGATGAAAAGAAGTGTCTCTGTTTTTGTTTTAATATTTCCCTTAACGTATCTTTGAAGACTGGCAACTGGGCACCTTATAGTCAATCACCTCGATTGTAGTATTGCAAGTTTTTATGCCTTTTCTTTCCCTTCAATAAGTTGATGCCGGGAATGATGATGGTCGTCGGTCACCGCAGGGTTTGTTGAGCTTCGGTCGTTAAAATCGTCGTCTCTTCAAAGGTCGCTCTGCTTGTTATTCATTAAGTAATTGAGGTGTATGTGTCTGTGTGTGTGATTGTGCGTGTGTCGAGGCTAAAAAAGAGGCCACCGCAGCTTCTTGTGGCTGTCCTTTAAATTATGTATATGCTAATTTAATTATTCTTCAATTTGCACAGTTTTATTGTGACCCGACTGAATTTTAAATGTGTTCACAGTCAAGAGTGTTAGTCAAGTTATTGTTGTTGTTGTTGTTGTTGTTGCAAGAGCTCTCCTTGTTGCATGTGGTACACGACGGTGCAACCTAGCACCACCTGAAGCAGCAACTTGAAGCCTCTCGCAAAACCCACAAGTCGAATTCCCGACTTCAACTTCCAGGCGAGAAAGTTCAGTGAACCAGGACATAAATCAGCTATGAACACTCTGGTGGTAAACTGCAATTGGGAGAGAGGTTTTTTAGAAAGTTTCTTAAGATTATCTTTATCTATCAAAAAAATGTTTTGACAAGTAACTATGTTTTTATTTATTATTGTGGAAAAATTTTTTTCTATAAAACTTTATTGTAATTACAAATTATATCTAAATATTTTGAAAAAGTGTCAAGGGTTAAGTATGGAAATGCTATAGTTGACAGTGTTGGAAACTAATAAATTTTTTCAAGAGAATAAAATTTTGAAGCAGCATCAATTTAGAAACAAATTTAAAATTCAATTATTGTGCAAGAAAATCAGTTAAATTTTGACAAAAACAATTTAATTGGACTATCCAAAAATCAAAGTAATTGAGAATTGACTTTCAGTCGCGTTCCATTTATATTGTTTCTAGTTATTATTGTAGGTTCTTATGGCTTATAGAAAAAATATAAAAAAAACAGAACAATTACAGTAAGTCAAGTAATTATTTTAACAAGAAAATAACTACCTATTTACTTTGTCATAACAGTTGCAAGATATTCAGACAGTTGTGCTTACCAGAAAACCGAGGATGTCCTTAGTGACCAGCGAGTCCTCCCCTGCTCCATCTGCCGCACCTTCAGTGGGCGAGTCAGACAGCTGCCAGATGCCAATCAATAGTTTATTCTGCTCTCTTTGCTGCACAAGTGCCACACGGAGGAGCAGCCACATCAGCGCCACTTGCCACGCCAGGTAGAAGGACTCGGTTCTTAATAGGTCGCCACGTGTCGGTGGCATTGACACTTCCAGGGAATCCGCTTCAGTCTGATTGCTCTGATGTGGCATGAAGCGTTGCTCGTCGTAGGCAAAGACGCCCAGGAACATGCCACAGCGGAGGCACAACAAGGCGTAGAAGCAGCAGAAGGAGACGCCGAAGTAGCATGCCACAGAATGCTGCAGCTTCTGCAGCAAAGCTTGCACCCTCAAAAGTTGATGCCACAATTTGAGACTCTTTTGATGCCGCAGCAGCAAATTCAAAGATTGCAGCAACGAGGCGTGCAACAAATGATAGAAAAAGTGAAGCGACAACAACAAAACAAACAGGAATCGCACTGCCCCCATTAAAAAATCACAAATGTTGTACACATCAAACATTTTCAGGGGCAAATCCAGCCAAAAGAGTTTCAGGCAACACACAAACAGCAGCAGCAGCTGAGAGATTCCCAGGAGTAAGAGATTCGTGGAACATCTGAAATCCAAGTCTTGCCTCAGCAATAATCTCAGCTGCTTGTAGCACAATTGAGCCAAGTTAACTGCCCGATAAAGCTGATTTCTCTTGGCCAAACAGACGATGAGCAGTATTAAAAAGATCGCATCATGACAGAGTTCACTGAATAAATCCGTGACATCAAACGGAGGCAGAGACTCCGGTTGCAGTTCCCTCAATTCAGCATAGATGTATTCCAGTTCCAGCAGGAAATAGGAGTGCACACAGATCAGGAGCAGGACAATTGTGCCAGGCAAGTAGTCCTTATACCAACAAGCCACTTTTGGTTCATAGCTCTCCTTGGATGCGTCAAAATGCAGTCTGAGAAAACCCACGCCGTGAAAAACCACTCGCAGTAGTTTTAAAAATGCGTAGAACAACTGAATGTTCCACATGTCGACAGTCAACTGAACTTGAAATATGAAAATGTAGATGGTTTATTAACATTCGATTAGTCGACTTTTTTATGGCCTTACATCATATTTTTTTATTTCTCAACTAAACGTTGAATTTAACAAAACAACTTACAAGAATATGTTCTTTCGAATTAATAATTAATTTGAATTAATTTTTTTGAATTTTATTTCTTTTATTAGTTCACAAACTTCTAATACTCTCTCAGATAGTGTATATTTTATTTATCTTCTCTCAACTAACAGTTGCATTTAATAAAACAACTTTTAAAAAAAGAATATTTTCTTTCGATTTATTAATCAAGTTTTCCTTTGAATTTTATTTGTTTTATTAGTTCACAAACTTCAAATACTCTCCCAGGTAGTGTATATTGATATTAATTACAGCAGTTTGTTTAATTTTCGACTAATTTGCGCCTAATTCACTCCAGTTCGTCATAAGTGTACCAGCGATAAACCTGACTAATGGTCGAGGTCACATTAGCATCGAAATCACTTGGATTGAGGGAGTTGTAGAAGTTAATTTGCAGGTGTGAGTACAGACAGAGGGGCAGGAGTGTCATGCAACAAAGTTGAGTGAGGAAGTTGAGCACTTGGGGCAGTGACAGTTGAAGCTGATGAGGTCCCAGGCCCAAACTGGCCAAAGGCAGAACTCTTTGCCGCAGCTGCGGGGCTGGCAGGTTGCTGGAAATCTGAGAAAAACAAAGAGGAAAATCATTTAATTAGGCAATAAAATCAGGAATATCTTTAAACTATTAAATTAATATTATTTTAAGGAATTTAATAAAAAAAATGTACATAATTTATAAATATTTAAATCATTATAAAAATTAGTTGACGAATTGTACTTTTTTTTATATATTTGGAATGTGCATTTAATTGCATAATCTTTTAAATTTTGATATATTTTTGTTATAAGCAGTAAAAAACTCCCATTCATGCAGAGAATTATTTCCGTTTTGATTTCTTTAAGAAATACAGCAGGGACTGCAAATAATAGTTATGAGTTATGAGATAAACAAGATTAAAATTAATTTAAATGATAAAAATCAAAAATAATTATAGTTTTTCAATTTTTTTTGAGCCATAACTTTTATTTTCAATTTTTATTATAAAACTTATAAAAACATAACTCTTATTTGTACATTTTTTATTATTTTAAAAATTTAATTGAAATATCTTTTGAACCAAAAAGCCACCTCATATATAGACCTACAGTCGAACTTCCATAACGCGAACTTCTATAACTCGAATTTTCTCTAACTAATAGCGTTAATAAACTTAAAATTAATAACTTTTTTTTATAATTATAACTTTTTTTTTGGACAACGGTTATCTGAGCTAGGGAGCTTCGACTGTAGTTTGTAATATGAAATAAATAGCACTCACCAACATGGTAATGATGTCCCTTTTGCGCTGTGGCTTGACAAAGGAGCGCAGGATGGGCAGGCCGAAGGGCATGGGCAGTGTCTGGTTCTTCAACAGGCCCCAGGACTTTAGCTGAAAGAACTCCAGTCGATCCTCGAGCCATAGCAAATTGTCGTGGAAAGTTCTGCGTTGCAGCTGCAACTCCTGAGCTGTCAAGAGGAGTGTAAGGAGCAGCGCGAGAAGCAGCAACAGATGCACCAACTGCAATCGTTCGATGTGGAGTTCACTCTTGACAACTCTGTGCATAAATAGATTACAAATAGTTGCCACAATCAGCGCCACAAAGCTGAGCAAATGCAGCGCAAAGTAGTGAATAATGCGGCGATGAATTCGGTGCAGAATCGCTTCCTGCTTCAGGATGGTTTTCAGTATGCCCAACTTGGAGCTGCCCATGTGCAGACGCAGAAACGCATTGAGAGCTCGATAAATGCTGCCCAGCCAGATGAAGTAGTTGCCCAGGAACACGAGTTGCATGTGGTAGATGAATGCGATGCCCGCGATGAAACAGAACTGATAACTGTAGTACTTGTGATATTGCCACACGAGCAACAAAATCAATTCCAGTGGCAGCAACAACGTCAGCACAGTGCCCTTCCTCAGAGTTACACACAACCAGGAGCCGAGAATGCGTTGCAGAGTGCGATGCACTTGGGCGCAATCGTTGAGCAGCCTGGTGAGATGTTGTCGCAGCTGCAGAAAGTAGACGTAGAGTGGAAGGTACAACAGCAGCAGCCACTGATCGTAGATCCAGCGCTGACTCAGCCACAAGTACGCAGCTGATAATGTGCAATTGGCCAGTGCTATCAGCTGCACATACAGCTGGTCGTCGAGTACGAACTGGGATGTCTGTGGCACAAAGCTGGCATTGAAGTAGCCCAGGTAGAGGCACAGTTTACCTGCCACCTGCCACACGCACAGCAAGTGGCACAGGCAGAAACCCTTCGTGGTGCGTAAGTGCGAACGCACCATCGATTTCAGCCACTTGCAACACTGGAACTGAAACTGAACCCGAAACTGAAACTGAAGCGTATTCAAATTAGCCCAACAGCCCAATAATTGGGCAAGGGAAATGCGATTAAAGGAAGGGAAGAGAGAGAGAGAGTGAAGAGAATCGTCGAGGGTCACTCGAAAACTAACGACAAGCAATATTTCATGCTCTGTTTATTTGCAAAGTTGCGGACCTTTAATAGTTTACTCCCTGATATGGCGCTATCAAATTGAGAGAGCACTTAAAATGGCATAAAGTCATAACGTTCAAATACTGAGGCTATGCTCGACTGTGTGATGCCCTGTAACAATGAATATTAAATGATTGAACTGGTAACATTTACCTACTATGTGTAATGCAAATGGGTCACAAAATGTAGATAAATCTATTTACAAATAGTTCTATAATGGGACCTTTATTAATTTTAATTTTTGAAATCTCGTATCTTTTTAATGTGCAACATAAATTACTTTATGTTTCCTGGTCTTATTTGTTTTCAAACTCAAACTTACATTTATTTATCGTCAAGCTGACAAAACAAAATAAATTTAAAGTAAAAAATATAACATTTTAAATAACAAAATAAATTAAAGTTAAATAAGAAAGTACTTATTTTTAAAGTAACGATTATAACTTTATTTAAATATTTAAGTTATCTGGGTGCAGCTAAAATAAAAACTAAAAATATTTTGCAAATATTTAATTTCGAATCCTAAACAATTTATTTTTTATCTTTTTATTAAAATTATTTTAATTTCCCTTTTCTATAATTTAACTATGATTTTCATTTTTTTTGTTTGCTGTTTTTAGTCTATGTTATTTATATGAGTTTAAGGTTGCATTTTTTTGCAGGCAAGCTACCCGCTTCAAACATTTCCAGGGTATATTCCCCAACTCTTTCCCTCCAATCTCACTCTTGCCACAACTCCACGCCCCAAACATATTCAGCTCACATCTTGAACCTCGCACTCACTCACTTCCTCAGCTGTCCCACTCTCTTCTCTCTCTCTCTCTCTCTCTCTCTCTATCTCTCTGTTACAAATGGTTTTATACGCACATCAAGGGTGATCAGAGAGAGGGGGACGCAGCACATACATGGGACATGTGGTCTGTGTATCTCTGTGTGAGTGTGCGATAAAAGCCGCATATAACAATGACGAAAAAACTGCATGTTTTTATTACAAATTGCAATTGTAAAAATTTTATACATGGCCGCGGCCACAGTGCCATCGTCCTGCTCATCGTTGTCGCATCGTGTCACATTCCAGGGCCTGCAGCACCTGCAAAAAAATATGGTGAGAGAGTGGAAGATATTGTAGGCAGGTCCTGTGTCCCGTGTCCTGTGATAGTGTTGCCACAAATAAACTTCCGCACAAAAATTGGGCTGCATTTCCGGTGGCAACCGAAACTTTTCCTCTTATTCATCATCATTTTTTTCTTTCCACTTTTTGCGTGACGCGCATAAAGCAAATGAATTTATTTTTTGGTGTGTTCGCATTCTCATATACATACATATATATTTTTGTTTTTCAATTTAAATACTCCGCCGGCAGCCTGGAAAAGCTTTTTTGCCAAACACTTTTCTTTCACATTTCTCGCCCCTTTCTTTTTTTTTTTTAGCCGATTTCTGATGCTATAAATTTTTGCATGTTTTCATTAGTTGTCAGCGCTGCTTTTGATGATTTATGCATGTTTTTGATGCCGTCCACTGTTCACACACATACTCACACACTCACACACACACACAGAGTGACCAGCAAAAACAACAAACTTATTAAAAATTTAGTTAGTCTGGCAAAGTTTTTAAACTAATGAAACACTGCTGCAGCTGCCCGAATATTGCCCCAGGCTAAGTACAAAAAAATAGATGAATAAAATGCTTTGAAATTACTTTATGTTTGAAAACTATATGCCACATATTTTTAGTCAATTTACAGTTTGATACCTTGAACTTTAATCAATTAATAATAGTAATAAAAAATGCGACAGCAAAATGGCAATGAGTTTCTACATGAAACTCTGCAGAATATTACAAGTACTATAAAGAAAACTTATACCTGTATTTGTCTCAAAAGATTAATTTAATTTATTAACTTAGGGGGCTCCATATATAAAAGGATATCTTACATAGAATTGAACTACTAATTTATATTACTTTTTTAATATTTTTATACTATGTTCTTCTCTTTTTTATAGCTTTGTTTTATTTATTTTGTGCACTGCAAACATATTCCTAAATAACATAATTATATTTTGATGATTTGAATGTCCTTTTCATTTATTTTTTAGCACCTTCTCGCTGCCATTGCAATTTAATTCTTAAATAGCGCAGCTTAAAAAGTCACGGGCAAAATTGTCTATTCAAACTTTGAGCTTATTATTATGATGATGCCGCTTATTCTTTATTCTTTTCAATCAGCTTGTCTAACGTTGCATGCCACATTCCCGCACGTTTGTTGCCACACAACACACACAAAATAGAGCTGTAGAATCCCGCGTTCCGTAGGCAGCAGCAGCAGACCTTTAACCTGCTCCCCTCTCCTCCCTAGTCCCACCAAGTGCCACGCCCACTTGGTGATTGCTCTGCTTACCAGCGTTCCAAGGGCTTCTTCTGACAGCTGCCGAGCTGCTAACGATGTGCCTGATGGTGATGGTGATGGTAATGTTGATACGATACGGTACGATACGATACGATGTGTACTGCCAATTCGAGGACACTGTTGTTGTTGCTTCTCCACTTTTACTCTCCTACACAGAAAGAAAAAGTACAGGACTCTGGCATAAAATCAATCCAAGGCGGTGTCAGAAGTAGGTTAATCCTAGATTTTTTTAAGCCAAGTAATTTTAATTTCATTTTCGCCAATTTTTTGACTATAATCGTTCTATAAAATTTGATCTGTGTTCAATGTTCAAATGTTTTAGGCTTTTTTGACTATTTTAATGCTGTATTTCTGCCTTTCCATCCGCACATTGTGTTGATTTAGCAATAATATCCTAAAATATACATGCTAAAATCAAGAATTTTGAGCTTGAATTTGAGAACGGAGTCCTTTTCTCAGTGCACCCTCTCGCTCCTACTTCTTTCTCGCCTGTTTCTCCCCACGCTGATTGCTCTAATGATTGTTTGTCAAACATGCCCAGGGTAAGCTGGCTTCCTGTCGCTGCGACGTCTGCTGTCCCCTGGCTACTCTGTCTGTGTCCTGTGAGTCCCGTGTCCTGTGAGCGGGGCTGCTTATTGAATTCCAGCGGCACGGACACGGGCTCTTGTCCTTTTCTTGTGGTGCGCACATGCACAGGATTTTAAAATGCCACATGAAAGTGGCACAAAGTGCTGCGACATGAATGCAAAGTTCTCTCCTGAAATGACAAAAGCAAAGGGCGTTAAAGCAACGCCACAAAAGCAACGAAAGAAACGGAACAAAGATGTGAGTTGTGAGCAATGAGAAGTGGGAAGAAGAGAAGTGAGAGGTGAGAGGTGAGAAGAAGAGCCAACTGAGATGCTTAAGCTTGACATTTTTGGGTTATGCTGCGATGAACCCAATGAACAGGAGAAGAAAAAAAAACAGAAACGAAAATGCTAGAAGCGAGTATGCTCGACTTTAAGAGACGCGGTAATATACAAATTCAGAATATTCTACAAACTAATACCATTAATATTTTCCTATAATTAATAAACATATTTTTATTTAATTCAGTTTTATTATCTTGAGTTTTGTGGTAAAAACTAAATAACAAAAGTCTGTGCTGTTCATTTATAAGCCTTTAACATCGCTCCCACTTTTTTCTTCTCTCTTACAAAATATACAGATTTTTTATCTGCACTATTTTTCGTATCAATTGAAGTTTAGTTAAGATTTTATATTCCAAAGCTTTGAAATTAATAACTTAAAAATCTAATTGCTTATTTATTATTTTTATTATTTATTATTTTTATTAGCAGAAATATATAAGATATGAATTGTTCCCAACATAATATTTCTAGTTCCACGAAATATTTAGTTAAATTTTAAAGCTCATTAAATAATTAATTGTGAATTTTCATCATAATTCTATAGTTTTACATGCCCTAACTTTCAATTAAAACATGCCTCCTTCTGCCTGTTACCTTCATTGCCACAAACTTATAAGCCTTCTGTAACTTTGTTTGGCTGCTGGGCCAAAAAAACACTCACGTTCGAGGCACATGCAAATCCTTGAACCAATCGACAGCCTGGCGATTGAGACCTGGAACAAATTAATCGTCAATCGCCAATCGCAAATCGGCAATCGCCATTTTTAGTCAGTCGCTGACCTGAAAATTCCCAATTTGAAAATAAATTAGTTTGCTGCGTGGGCAACGGCGACGGCGACGCAAATCTGAAGTGGGTCTGACAGCGGACTCCACTGGGAGAAAGGGTAAAAGTTGGGCAAGTGGAGTGAGAGAGAGGGAAAATAGAGAGCGCAGAGAGAGGGAATTTTACTCGCCACAGCAATAGAAATTTTAAATATTTAAGCCACGAACTTATCGATTCGTCGGTGGTAAAACTGTCGTGGTCTGCGGTGGTGCGTGTTCAAATGGTGGTGCTAATTGAAGTGGTTGCCTTTTCCTCCATCTCTATGTCGATGTGCCATCAATTACCCGCACTTCAGCTTGCTTTTGCCTGCTTCTTTTTCTACCAGCTCTTTACTAAAAGCATTTACACTGTCTGCCATCACATTAGCACCAAAGCCACCCGAAATTGTTATTGTTTTTATGTACCCATTTCCCCATCCTTCCAAAAAACTCATTACCCATCAAAAGGTACTGCGAATCCATCAAATTGTTGGAGAATATTCAACTGCTTTTAGAGTGCTAGAAACACGATGTACTCGTAGTTGCGATCTGGATGTTTTCTCAGCTATCTTCCTGCTGGGTAAATGTAATTAGTTTATTTCGTTGGCCACATGTGGCAAGTTTAGTGCAACATCTACTCTAAAATGAGGCCGAAAAGGGGTTTAATGTATATCTCGAAAGGCAGCTTGAACAAAAAAAAAGAAAACGAAACAATCAGACAGTCGATATGTTTAAAATTAAAAAGAAAATATAATTATTTATTTTATTGTTTGATGAATTGAAAATATGTGTAATTTAAATAAATAAATTTAGAAAAGCAAAAGTTTCGGTTCTTTAAATGTTTTTTTTTTTATTTATTTATTTATTATGACAAATGTTGTGCATTAATTGTTAAAACTTAAAAAAATGTTAAAAATTGATAAGAAAATGTAATTCTTATCATTTAAATAAATTAATTTAGAAAAGCAAAAGTTTCGGTTCTTTAAATGTTTTTTTTTTTTTATTATAACGACAAATATTGTGCATTAATTGTTAAAACTTAAAAAATGTTTAAAATTAAAATGAAAATGTAATTCTTTCTTTTATTGTTTAATTCATTAAAAATAAATATAATTTAAATAAAATAATTTAGATAAGCAAAAGTTTCCGTTCTTTAAATGTTTTTTTTATTTATAATGACAAGTGTTGTGTATAAATTGTTTAAACTTAAAAAAAAATTTAAAATCAAAAACAAAATTTAATTCTTTATTTTTTAGTGTTTAACATTAAAAATATATGTAATTCAAATAAATGAATTTAAAAAAGCAAAAGTTTCTGTTCTTAAAATGTTTTATTTTATTTATTTATAATGACAAATGTTGTGCATTAATTACATTTGAAATCCGGCTAAATTTTTTTAAACTTGCTTTTGATTTATCTGCCACTTGATGTGGCATGTGCTTATCTGCAGCTGCTGCCGCATGACAGTTGCTTCATTTGGTTGCATTGTGCTTTTATCCTTTAAGTATATTGGCCATAAATCACATGCACCCTCGTGAGGCAGATAGATAGTGAAAAACGTGGCAAGAAATACTTGCGATGACACATGACGCATTTATCTCTGCTGTGGAAACTTTCGCTGATGTTGCACAAGTTGCAAGTTGTCTCAACTGGATCTGCAGTGTTCCTTTCAACTAACTTAATCCTGATCAGCACTTTTTGCACTCTTTGCCAATTGATTCAGCAGATCTTTTGCCTTGGCTAAAAGCACTCAGCGGGCATTAACCAAATGTCTTCCTTTTTTTTTTGAGTGCCAAAAAAAGACCATGGCTTGTTTAGGGCAACTTGATTGAATGGACTTTAAAGTGTATTAGTAAGGGACAAAGACATATGGGTTGAATGTGTGTGTATAAAATATATAAATAACTGCTTGCGGGAAATTTTCTACTTGTTTCTATGCAAAGCACGTGTCTCCCCTCCCCCAGTACCCAAAAATGAAGAGAACTGCAGAACCCAATAAATCAAATGAGAGGCACTTAAAACCACTTTGAAGCATTAATATTTACACTTTGATTTAACTAGTTTAGCCTTTGATTAATCGTTAATTTATTTATTTATTTCTTTTCAGGCTAAAAGCCGCCGACACAACAATTAATTTAAAATTAAACATTAAAATTAAATATTATAATATAAATTTAAATTCAAATTAAAAATAAAATATAAAAATGTTCAGTCAAATGAAAAAGTGCACTTATTGATTAAAGTATTAAAGACCAAATAATAATTTAAAAATTTAAATAGTATATTTAAAAAAAACTCCTTTTTTTATTATTTTAATTTTTATATATTTGGTCTCCATTTAAATGGTATGTCATAAATCAAAAATGACTGTACTTATTTCTGTTATGCGTTTTTTCTCTAGCTAAATGCTCAATTTTCTGGCTAGAAAATCTATTAAATCAATTGAACCAAGAGTCTCTTAGTAAGGGAGAGAGAGAGAGAGAGAGAGGTGGCAACCTAATTTACTTACTATGGCTGTCCCATAGTCCATAGTCCATAGCTCATAGCCGTGCAACATGGCGTATTATTAACACGACTAATGAACGACTTCATCGCTGAGCTGTAAATGATTGAATTAAAATTCTCATTCTTGCATTGGGAGAGTTTCGGCCTCGACTAGGCATAAACAATTCAATTATTAGCCAGCCCCGCCCCCTTTCCTCTCGCCCCTTTCACGTTCTAAAAGATACGCAGTTCACTGCGCATGCAAAACTATTTGCCCATTTTGATGGCTGGAATTTCCATTTTTCATTAAAAACCATTTCTCGTATCAAGTGCAGTTCACTGGAAATTATTTTCAATTAACTGCACTGAGGGATGCCTAATTGGCACGCCCACTTGACGAGTGAATGCCACGCCTACTTATTCTCTTATCATATCTAAGCTGCATTGTGTGTGTGTGTGTGTTGCTGCAACTTTAATGAGCTAAAAATAATGTTCCTATTTGTGAGACATTGCAAAGTTCTGCCCTAGAAAATTTTGAGTTGGTAAAACAAAATATTTTCTAATATAATACTAATACTTTTTTACTTTTAAAAGTCCCAAACTTTTTAAACGTTTTATATATTCATGTTTCAGTCTTTCAGATCTTAATTTAAACTAATATGGTTTTAAATGTTTTTTTTTCTTCTGTATATTCTTATTATATTTTTAAATTTTACTATACATCTTAAAAAGCTTTTTGTCGACTGCTTTTAGACGACGTTCATACAAAGAAGAGGAACTAGTTGTAAATAAAAAAACTGTAACAATGAAAAACAGAAGAAAGTTTAATCACTTAATCTGAGAAGGAATCGCTCCTTAAAAGTGTAACACTTTTTCTGACAAAAGTCTAAGGGAACAAAGTGGGAAAGCATTTAGCATGCAGCTCAATAAATTTTGCAGCTTTTATTCCTCATGACTATGCGAGTGGGATGGGGAAAGGGGGATATTAGGCTATCAGGCCAGACTTGCGAACGGACAGTGAAACGAGTCCTGAATCCTGAAAGAGCACCGAATTGTGGAGTGTGGAGTGTGAAGTGTGCAGAGAGATTTTACGGAGTGCAATTTGTGCTGTGCAAAATGCAAATTTCCTCACTGATGACAGCCGCAATTTTGTGAGCCATTGTTGTTCCCTTGTTGTTGTTTGTGTATAACCATTGTTTGGGCTTAGCATGTGTGCGCAGACAAGTGCATACAGTGCTGGTCAATTGTATAGAAATGAACGGAAATGAGAGTCATTTGATTAACTTGTGAAAAATAATTAATATAAAATCTAAGTATAGATAAAGATTTTATTATTATTTTTAAATGTTTAAAAATTGTGTTCCAATAAAATATATGTACAGTAATATATAAATAAGTGTAAAAAATATTTTAAAAAAAAATTATTTTATTTTCTAAAATATTTCCTTTATTTTAAGGAAATGCCGCCTTTGGTTCTATGCACATGGACAGCGCTGTGCGATGCAGGGTAAAGCGTCAAGCACGTAACAATAAACACAGCAGAAAAAACAGAAAGAGGCGACCAAAGCAGAAGCCAAACTAACACAAAATTTCCTTGCACAGTGGCCCAACAATGGTTGACCAAGGTTAGTCCTAGCTTTTCCTAGTTTTCCTCTCCCCCCGTTCTCACCTCTTGCTCCTCTTCTAATGTTCTTCGCTGTCTCTTTCCCTTTGATTAACAATGATGTGCATTTTTTTTGCAAATAAACTTGAACACAGCACATGTGCTAAGGCACCAAAGAGGCGGAGAAGGGGCGTGGCGCGGTGTAGTAGCTGTGATATAAATTTTTGTGTTTGTGCACAACGTTGACATTTTCCATTTTCCATTTTCCATGCCGGGCAATTTGGCTCAAGTTGCATTTTATTGATTTATGACAATGACAGCATTCAGTTTCTATCACGAGTTTGAGTTACCCGAATTACATACAAAGAGACAGATCTGCGAGGGTAGCTCGAAAAGTAGCCTTTAGTAATAGTAGTACTTTTTTACATCAACTTAGTATTATAAATTAAGGAAATATGATATATATTCACAATTAAAATAAGTTATATATAATTTAAATTTGAGATTGAAAAGATTAAAATATTTAATGGAATATTTATTTATTTAGCTCACAATTTATTTTATTTGAAATCAAATTTGATAAAAACAATTAATTTTTAATACTTTCCATCTTCTTTTCAGTAGAATTCTCGGAATTAAAGGATTCTAAATTCTTATCCAAGTAATCCTAGCTAGTTCTTGGGCAGCCCTCGTGAGTGTGCAACACGCTTGTCATAATTGCGCATTTGGGTGCAAGACCTTGACTATGAGTGTAGTCAAGAATACGACTCACTCACACACACACACACACACACACACTGGCACATACTCGTACACTCGTAAATGGCGAACGGAAGCTTTTAAACAAACAGGATATGCTGTGAGCAGCTTTTGGGCCAACACAGGATCTGCGTTAGTGTTGTAGAACAATACTTGCAAGTCCGGCTAAGATGGAGGCCAGTCGATGTCGAAGACGAAGTGAAAACAAAACATTTCTTATGCAAAGCCTTTGATGTCCTCGTTGTCCTTGAGGGCCACACTGAGCACTGAGTGCAGGATGCAGCCAAGCGACTTGTCAATGACAGAAATCATTTTCGGCTAAACAGGCTGAGGCAAAGGGAAGTGTTTTCCTTTCTTCCACTGCTTCCGTCGTAAGTAACGTTGATGTAGCTAAAAGTTGAGTTCGGCTTCGAGTTGATTTCTTGCCAAATGGGTCAGAATTCATACACAAACTTTTGCTTAGGCCCCAAAGAAAAGAGCATACACAAAAATAATTAAGGGCCCTGAAACTTATTGACTTTTCTCCATGCCATTCAGAGCAAGTTAAATCTCTGCAGTGGAGCTGCTCAACTGCCAAATGCCCAGTACCCCATAAAATATTAGTAAAATTCAATTAAATCAAATTTAAATTAAAAGTTCATATACAGGGATGCCACAGAAATCGAAAGAGAAATTGAATTCCGCAGAAAGCAATTCCGCACGGAAATTTCCGATGTACCACAGAACTTCGAATGATTTAATGTTTTTTAGCAGTTTCACCAACCTTTTCGAATTAGGCTGCTAAGGGTTGACACCTTCTCAGATTAAATTACCCAAGGGTTTGTTTAGCAACTTTTTTAAGTTTATAATTGCAGTACAATAGGTTTTTAATTTTGTTGTCATTTAATTAAAATAATTTTATTTATTTATGCAATGATTGCTTTTGTTTAGGTGAAAAAAATTTAAAAGTAATTGGTGCGAAAAAATGAAAATTACTCGACAACTCTAGCAATTGTCTGCCATTAGTCTGGCAGCTCTTCGTGAAAAATGTTTTCACAAATTGCACAATAAGTTAAAGGTTTTATTCGGTAAAACTTGATTTACCTCAAAAGACCTATTTTTTTAATGCCTAATTTAAAGAAAACTGAAGTGGTTCCATATATTTTTTTAATTACCTTACTACGAATTCTGCCTAAAAATTGTGGCAAGACCCTGACTTCGAAAATCTAAATCGGACTAGGTGGCAGCATCGGACGCCTGTAAATTAAGCGCTAGTTTGTTCCGCGAAAAATTATTTTGCAAATTGACTTGTGGCACAGCGAAATGAAATTGAGATGAAATTCAAGCGAAAGCGATTTTTGTGGCATCCTTGAAATTATTCCCCTTAACATACATTTTTGATTGGATTTTTAAAGTATTGCATTGGTTTTTCTTGTATAAAATATCATACATGTTAAATAAACAAAAAATTTAGTTATAAAATATGGTTAAAATTAAACTAAATTAAAATTAAAAGTTAAAATACATTAATTTGCTATTGCAAGTGTCTTTTTTTCCTTTGCAATATTTACAGCCATAAAAAATAACAATAAAAATTGCTCTGCTAAAATCTCGGTGTTCATTTGGACAGACAGACATTGTCTCAAAACCATACGCCTGTTTACCTATTTGAGTACTGGGCTAAAAAGTTTGTTTTTCAAAATTCAGCGCACAGAGATAATAATAAGGCCGGGTTTGGGGTAACAGAAAAAGGACAAAGTCCAGGAAGTGGCTAACTGGAAACAAAAGAAAAAAAAAGAAAACGAAAAATAGTAGGAAGATATAAAAAGGGACGCTCGATAAATAAATAAAGTAGGTATGCTGCAAGGATACGAACTGTAGGTCCTTTAATGCCAACAACATTGCTGCACTTAGCAGGCAATTGCGGGATAATTTAATTACGTGGCAGGTCCTGTTCAGGGCTCTGTTCGCAGCGAGGATAACAGGATAATGATAACGAAATAAGCTAGCCAAAAGGCTTACTCTCTGCCCGAGCAGCAATAAAAAACTGTGCGGTGAAATTAAATGAAAAATGACTTCGTCCTCGTCCTGGTGCTCGGGCTCATTATAGAGCCGTGTAACTGGCCGATAACAACAATATCGGCCAGGCTTATATAAATTGCAGGCCAACTTAATTGAGTTGCCAGCAGCGAAACAAAAACTCCATTCAACTTTATCTCTCTCGCTCACTCTCTTTGTCCATCTGCCAGTGTGTGTGTGTGTCAGAGTGTTGGTGTGTAAAATGGCAAACGGAAGTGCAAAACTTGTCGCCGGATGTGGACAGCACAGGTAACAGCTAACAGCTGGCTCCATTCAGTTAATATACCTGACCAGAAGCAGCTGGAATTGAACATAATTAGCGTGCAAATTATTCAAGCAGCAATTCAATCGACCGAAAAGGATACTGATTTATTCAAGTTTCGTTGTTGCTAATTAATTGCAACTGCTTTTACTCAGTTTCAAAATTAAATCGCAATGTCTATAATTTCTTAAAATTGATCATTTAAATTCGTTCTGCATTTAAATAAACAGGGATGCCAAAGAAATCCTTTTCGCTTGAATTTCATCTCAATTTCAATTAGCAAAATAATTTTGGGCGGAACGAACTAGCGATAAATCCGCTGGCGTCCGATGCTGCCACCTAGTCCGATTTAGATTTTCAAAGTCAGGGTCAGAAATGCCACATTTTTTAGTCAGAATTCGAAGTAAGGAATTAAAAAAAAAATATATAGAACCACTTTAGTTTTCTATAAATAAGGCATTACAAAAATAGGTCTTTTGAGGTAAATCAATTTTTATCGGAAAAAAACCGTTAACTTATTGTGCAATTCGTGAAAACATTTTTCACGAAGAGTTGCCAGACTAATGGCAGACAATTGCTAGAGTTGTTAAGTAATATTTATTTTTTCGCGCCAATTACTTTAAAACCTTTTCAGCTAAACAAAATCAATTATTACATAAATAAATTTAATTATATTAAATAAATAGATCAAAATTAAAAACCTTTTGCTCTGCAATTATAAACTTAAAAAAGTTGCTAAACAAACCCTTGGGTAATTTAAACTGAAAAGGTGTCAACCCTTAGCAGCCTAGTTAGAAATAGTTGGTGAAATTGCTAAAAACATGAAATCATTCGAAGTTCTGTGGCACTTCTGAAATTTCCGTTCGGAATTGCTTTCTGCGGAATTCCATTTCGCTTGCGTTTTCTGTGGCATTCCTGATAACTAATATTTTTCAAATAATTAACTGCCTTAAGATATCAGGGAATATAACTTCTTATAATATATATGGACACATATCCGGTTTTAGACTATTACTTGTAGCACTAGGAAATAGTCAATAAATAAATAAAAAAGTAATAAGAAATAAAAATCTTGAGTAATTACTTCAGTGATTATACATTTTATGCGAAGGACATTGGCCTTATACTCAAACTCCCCCTTACAAATTTGTATAAACTTTCTCAACTTGTGGCAGCTGCAGCTGGAGAGCTTGAGGCGTTGGCCAATCGACGAGCGGCAGTCGATGGGCCACTTGCAACTTAACTTGGCTTGCCACATTACGGGTAACAAGCACATGCATGTCAAGCACATTGCAACCACACTGACTGCTAAGTTTGTTGCCCCAGCTGCAGTTGCAGTTGCATTCCCAGCTGTCAGTGGGTGTGCGTGTGTGTGTGTTGGCCTCAAGTCAGCGCCTTGGTGGCCTCATTTCAGTGCCGGTTTCTTATGTAATAATTAAGTGAGTGCCAAGTAGAGTGAAGCGTGAATCGCAACGTGGCGACGACGTTCTCATTTAACAATTTTATTTTCTCATTTACCGACTTTCCCGTTGTTGCCGGCAAATTCATGCGTAACGTCGATGAGTTTCCCCAAGACTGTAATTATACATATGTATGTGTGTGTGTGGGTGTTAATTTGAGAACGGGAAAGGGAACGACTGTGTGTAAACGTCGCACGCATGAGAAAGTGCCACAAGTGGCCAGGGAAAATGAAAAAATTTATAAGCAAATTTTTAAAATTACAAAAATTGTAACGCGAAATCGTTGCAAACTTTGTTAATCGAAGCTCAGTGCTGAAAAGTATGCTACATTTTCAAATGTTCATATTACTAGATTTCAAAAATTGTTGGAAAATATTGCAATGGACTTTTTCAGTTTTTTAATATGTTACAGGTATGCTACTATATTAAATTAAGAAATAATAAAAAAAACTATGAGAATTTTTTAAAATGTCAAAACAGTGACTAGAAATATTGAATACTCTCAGGCAAAGAGTCAAAGAAATGGAACTGAACATTTTTTGAGGTTTGCCGCCCTAATGTTCATTTATGCGAGTTATAAATCGATATGCTTGCAATTTGTACTCTATATACATTCAAATGGTTGCTCGACAAATGACTAAATCAAGCATGCACAATATTTCAACTTGAGTAACTTGAATAGGACGCGTTTATGACGTGGAGTTTTTTCCCCTATTTTATTGTCAGCAGCTAGAAGAAATTTTCCCAAGTGGCACGAAAACTAAACTGCCACAACACGCATTCACTTATATGGCCATCAAAATGCGAGTACTTCAAATCAAATTTAAACATTTATCCTACGCATCGACGAGTGTGAGTGTGAGTGTGACTGTGAGTGTGTGAATACACTCATGTTGCTATCTGAGCACTTTTTCGTATTCTGCACTTGCATGGCAAGTGTCTGTCTACCTTTCTCCCTCCCCCTCTCCCTCTCTCTCTCTCTTTCTAGTTCCCTCTTTCGCTTCAGTTAGACACGTACTTCCGCTCATAAGCCAAAGGCAACCTCGGCAAGGGCGCAAAAATATTTTTAACATTGTAACGAGATAATATTTTTGCAACACACTCGCACGATAGTCGCAGTTTCTTTTTTTTCGCCTCTACTAAATGATATTACCTGTAGCAACATCAACATGACAGGCAGCAGGAGTTTCAGCTGGAACGACGTGCACAACTAACGGAAACAGGATGTGCTGGCTTGGCAGTTGTGAAGTGCTGTTTAGGCCAGGCCAACGAGACTACAACATTGCACAGTGGTTCACTTGGCTCAAATAAAAATAAATAACTTGAATATATTGACATGAAATATGTACGGCACTTATTTAAGAAATTATAGTCAATGAAATATTAAAATTTGTTTTTCATCTTTAAAAAAATACTTAAAAAAATATTTGAAAAATAATTGTTTGTTTGCACTTCTAATAAATGCATTTATTTTTTACAATTTTATTTATTAGTTTTATTAGAACACAACATTTTAACAAAATTATGTAAATGTTAACTCTCTAAAACATTAGCTGCATAATTTTACAACAAAGAAAGTTTGAAATTTATAATTGTTAATTAATTTGTATTTATTTTTTTGATTGAAAATAAAAAGCGAGATGTCTATCATCTTTTTTATTTTTTATTTTTTAAGAATATTTGTTTTCCAACGTTTTCATACAATACAAAATACAAATAACTATATTCTTCATGAAGTAAGTAAGTTAACGTATATGTTATCTCCATTTGATGACAATATTAGATATCATTAAAATCCAAAAATTATTTTATTTGCTAGCTCAAAAAGTTTCCAATTTTTGCCAGTTGTTGTTGAAAAGCGTTCCACAGTGCGTAGTCGAATGTGCGAAACTTGCCCATAGGCATCATCGAGTGCCACGTTTTATGTCTTGCCAATGCCTGGTGGCATGTGAAGCTGCTGCTGTCTCCTACAAGTCACTATTCTCACGAATATACCCGTATGTAACATACTCCTATGCATGTCTGTAGTTGTTATGGGCCGCGGGCGGCACTCACATGGAAGAAAACAGAACGTAGCGTAACCACGCATTCTCAATCTACCCTCAGTCAGTGCACACTCGAGGCCCTTGGGCAGCCACAAAAGCAGCTCCTCCAACTTCTGACAGCATAAATCGTTGCCTTTTCCTCAATACGTGTACACCCAGAGAGAAAATATAACGCACAGTTGTTATAAATACACTATATTTAATTTTATCACTAGACACTTCTCTGAATCTTCTTTGAATGTTCTTTGGCCATTTGGAAGCCGCATTTCAAACGATGTTTTTGAACACACTTTGAAACAAATCCTACAAAGTATGTGAATACTTTAACTTGATTTTACACCTAAGATTAAATAGATATAAAGCAGAAAATATTCTAGTTTAAGCTGCCATATGGTAGCAGTATACTTATATATTTATTTATTTATTTATTAACATTAATAGTTAAGCTTGAAAACTAAAACACTTGCTAATATAATGTACACAAATTTAATATAAATTGGAAAATTGTAAAAAAAAAATAGCGGAAAATATAGTTAAAAGCCCCTTCAGACGAGCGCTTTTTCACCGACACTTTTTGTCATTTTTTGTCAAAAAGCTGTCCGTGTCGCGTAACCACACAAAATTTCAAAGCGCCGGTGAAAAACCGAAGCTCACCGATGGAAATGGAACACGTTCTATTCCATCGGTGAGCGATAGTGATCGATACGGACAGCTTTTTAACAAAAAGTGTCGGTAAAAAAGTGCTCGTCTGAAGGGGCTTTTAGTACACATTACTTATCTCAGAATGTTTTTCTTTGGGTGTATGTGCGTGTGTATATTTAGGTAGAACAATAAAGCCATATTGGCAATTTAATGTGCTGCGAAAACAACAATTGAAAGGCATTTAAATGACAGCACGCATACGACACGTAGTCCAGTGCAGTGCATTCTAAGCAGCTTTGCTCTTAACCATCTGCAGCTGAGCTATAATTTTCAAATCGAATGCCCGATAAGCACGTAAGCAGCCTGAGCAGTAGCTACCTCTCTCACTCTTCCCCTCGCTTGCTCTGTCTCTTTCTTTCACATCTTTGGTGCAGCTGCTACTTGGAAATGCAGCTGAAGGAAGCTTTGTTTGCTGCTTACTTATCTTTGTCGATATGCTCAACACGTTTGTACACACATTTACACTCACTCAGACACACACACACACACATACACTGACACATGCACACTCTAGTTCACACATACACATAAGCATATTGAGTCATAACAACTTCATTTTTAACTGCATTTGCAGCTTACCAAAAATGAAAGTCAAGTTAGCAGCCAATTTAAACATTTCGTTCTTTCTTTTATCCTGTAAAATACAAAAATAAATATTTGTATAAATAGTTTTATTGATATTGTATAAAGAAGAATATAATTTGCTGAAAATATTACTACAAATTCATTCAATTCCTGGTTGGCTTCTGGGAATTCAATTATTTCCCTTTCCTTTCTCTCTATTTATGTCTCTCTCTGCGTTCTTTGCAGTCCTTAAACATTTTTTTCTGTTTTCTGAAAAAAAGCGAGGTTCGCTTTCTGGTTTTACCTGCAGCTGCTGCTCTTGTTGCAACCGATAAAAATGTTGGGGCAGTTGAGGGAAAAGCAGGGGAAGGAGAAGGGAAGCTGAAGCATCTCCGCAGCCCCAAATTTGCATATTTGCGTTGCAATTTTCGTCTGAGCTTGTAAATTCGGCTTTATATGCAAGGTGCAAATCTGTTTAGCGTCCCCAGCGTGAAATGCAGGCATTAAAATGCATTTATGCAGAGGCCAATGGAAAAACTGGCACAGAATTAAGTCAACGGCGTGTGAAGTAGCTAAAAGTTGACATTTCTACAGATAAAATATAGCTGAACTAAATGAACAAGACTTTTCCGCCTCATTAAAAAACAAGCAGAAAAAAAAATGCTATACTTTGTATTTTAATTTTTCTCAACTAAATTATGAATGGGGCAACAAGCTATAAAGTGAAATCTGTGGTGAGATTTACATAAGTCATTATGCTAACCGTTAGTTTTCATTTGATGGCTTATGGATGTCCGAAATATGCTCGTAAATGTCGAGCAGCTTTCTAATAAGAACTAATCAGTGTCTGGCCGAATCAAAGTGTGTGTAAAAAATGCAAATGGCACAACATTTATGGCCACATTGTAAAATGAGCGATAAAAAACACATAAAATCGACATTGCTTAGTTTGAGTTTGGCTCAAAAGTGCGAAGGCAAATGCAGAAATCTCACTTTATTATGCCAGTTTTATTTGTTGTTATTTTCGCTTGTGAAATTGGCAAAAGATAAATCATAAACCCACAAACCGCAAACAATGAAATGAATTAATTTATGTGTGAAGACACGGCGTATACGCAATGCTAATAAATAATGTAAGCATTTGTGAAAGACGTGCTAATAGCTGAATAAATGAGTGAGAGAAAATCTTGCTAATGCCGTTGACACACGTGATTGACATTACGTATACGCCACGTAAAGCGCAATTGACTTTAATTGCTGACGAGGAAATCTTGCAGACTGAGAAGTTTCATTCGTTTTTGGTATGAAAGCCACTAAAAGTCTTTCCCATTGCTTTCAAATATCTCAGCTTTTCAGTTTGTGCAATTTAATTTTCAGCCCACTTGATTCTTAAATGACTTGGCGACAAAGAGAAGAGGAAAATTTGAACAAAAATGTCTCTATTAAATTGTGAAATATATATTTCTGGGCATAACAACTCCGCTGTGGAATTCTTGGCTGTTATGAAATGCGTGTAACATGCTTGTAACGGATGTTGTCCTGATGTTGCTGCAGTCACCAGAAAGGATAAGCCTGAATGGCCACTGTGCATACATATACACAGAACAGCAGGACAGCTGCAACTTTCAACTTTCAGCTGCCATTCGAAAGGACGCTGAATGCGTGTGCAATCTGGCAATAAATATTATGCATTTACTATACGCTTTAGCCAGCTACGAGAGTACTTTGATTCAGGCAAGAAAAGCAGAGTAAGATCAAATTTTTTTTTTTTTTTTAATATTAATAAAATTATATTATATTATTATTAATTATAACAATATTAAAATTATTATTTAATAAACTCACTATTAAAATTTATTTTATAATTAATTTACAAATGCAAGGAAAGTGAGAACTTACCTTAAATATGTTCAGACCATACCTGTTAAATTTCGATTAGAATTACTAATCAATTAGCTTATTTTTGGAAAAATTCGTTCTGATTATTACGGATTAGTTTTGATTTTTTTCTGATTATTTTGACTACTGTGATTGTGAAAATTAAAAATAATTGGATTTTTACTAAATAGTCATAAATATTCAGAAATAATCAAAAATAATCACAAATAATCAGAAAAAATAAACCGAAATACTCAAAAAGATTATTTTTTATTATTTTTTCTGATTATTTTTAAATAATTGTAATAGTTTTAAATTTTTTTTAATTTTTTGTAATCGTAATCATCGTCATTTAATCATTAGTTCGACTTTTAACAAAAGTAATCTAATTACTAATGATTATGATTACTAATCATTATTTAACAGGTATGGTTCAGAGAACAATTTCAGCTTTTATGCAATTGAAAATGTTCGATAAGAGCATCAAGTATTCGTTGTGCTTGTGATCGCCAAATTGACTTTCTTAAATGTTTGCTTGAGACCCGCAGCTGTTCACATAAGCCGGCCAATGCGTGTACTTTCTCCTGACGACCATGTCGGAGGTGGCGTCTTTTTGGCTTTTATGGGCGCTGCATTTTGTAATTAATGGGCATGGTCCTGCCAACTCCCCACCCCCACTCCCCACTCCCAGCTGACTATAGTCCTGCTGCGGCAATTATGCATACAACTCGTATTTTTGGGGGCTGTTCGGGGACCGTGTTGCGTCCGGTAGCATCATGGCTATAAATGCCTGTAGATGGCTTTTATAAGCCATCCGTTAATCTCTTACTGTCTCATTTTCTCTCTCGCTCTGGCCCAGCGACTCATTGAGGTCCTTATTTCTGCACAATAAACATGAAATGAGTTGAACCTTTTATGTACATTTTTTTCTCATCTGCCAGTTACGAGTTCTTTCCTCCCTCTTGGAATATTTATTAAGTGCAATTACGAGTTTTTCTAACCCAATTTCATTTAGTTGGTTTACGCTTTTGTAGTTTATCTCAGCTATTTATGTTGTTAAGTAGCTCTTATGTACTAAACAGTCCTTCTGTCGGTCTTATTTGGCATTTTCCATGTTGTTCTTTTAATAAATTAATCAGATACAAATAAGGAACACTTTTAATTACATATTTTAACTGTCAAATATAATAAAATTGAATTGAAAATCAGTCAGTCATGTTATTTTCTCAACGCAAACATAAAAGAGTTTGTCACAAAATTAATTCAAATTCCCGAATTTGCTAAATGTTTAAAACTCTTACCCTCGACTGCTTCTGGGCTTACTTACAAGTTGGTAATTCAATTTGTACATCAGACGAATGAGTGAGGACAACACGTATTGTTGTTTTTCTTCCTTTCTATTATCGTTTATTATTTTGGCAACTAATTAAGCAAACTTTTTGCATTTGCTATCTTTTGTTTGGTTTTCGTTTTCGTTTTTGTCTTGGCTTTGGTTTTGGTTTTGGCCAAGATATCACGTTTGACGAGCCGTGTCAGGAAAAGTGGAGGCGCAAAAAAAGGAAAAGGAAGAGGAAGAGCTGCCTCAATTTTCTACGTGCACACCATAAAGTTTATATGTAATTTTGTGTGTTTTTACAAGCACAGCTCAGAACTTGGCCGAATGTCATTACAAGTTTACAATTGTGTTAGGCCGACTTTTTGCCAGCTCTGGAGTTCTGGAACACATTAATAAACCATAACTAATGGCCATGCGAGCTGTGCGACAGATACTCGTAGATATATACATACATGTATATTATGCAGAAAATCTTCTTTAAACTTGGAATTTCCTTGAATTTCCCTTGGCTTTAAACGTGTTTCGAAGGCCAAAAACAAAGCAGCTAAGCTGACAGCTTGAATTTCGCACAATAAACTGGAAACAAAACAAGAAAAATCGAATGAAGCGCATAAAAAGTAAAGCAAACAAGTAAATGAAATTTCCGCTCGTGTGCCAAGCTAGGCCAGGCCAAGACGGAGCAGGCCAGGATCGAGCAGGCAGTCGGGCCAGCCATTGTCAGAGGAGCCTTCAAAGCAAGCGTCAGGACCTGGCCAAGAACAGCACCCACTTCCTTTAGTGCACTAAGAAAAATTAACTGTTGTAATCGCTAATATTACTATTGGACTTGTTGTGACTAGCGCCCAAATTTAAAAGCTTGCTTAACATGCTTGTCGCGCTAGGAAGAAAGTACAAAATAAATACAAGTACTACCGAAATACTACCAAATACGCGTGCCAAATTTGAGCCCGATCGGAGTTCATTTGATTTACCCAAAAACGGGTCAAAGGTCACCCCAAGCCATTTGTATGAAATAAATTAGAAAATTTAAAAAAAAAATAAAAAATTTAATTAAATAAAAAAAAAAATATAAAACTGTCATTTTTAAAATGGAATTTTAATAATGCAATTTTAATATTTAATTTGGATATAGTCAATGCTTTATCAAATAAAATATCAAAATTTTAGAAATAATATTTAGCAGCACATTCGTTGTATTTTTTAGACAAAAACTAAGAACTTTTTCTTGCGCAGAGAAAAATAATGTTTTTTTATCTTTCGCTAAAGGGTTCTAAATATACATACATATCCCTTTGGTCTGTACAGTCAATATTTCTTTAGTATTCTTTTTATCTATCTAATCTCAAAATTTCAAGATTATCTTAAAATTAGAACTACACATTCCGAAATACATACGATGATATTTTCTCTTTGCCATTATTTCTTCCTCTCCTTCAACGTTTCTTTCTCTATTTTTTCTTATTGTCTAATCTCCAAATTTCATCAGGATCGAATAATAAATACACAAGTTATTTATAGTTCTCCATGTAATTTCCCATCCTCAGAAATTCAGTATTTTCAAAATTAAAAATCATTGAATTAATATAATTCATTTTTGAATTCATATTTCCACTTTAAAAATTAACACCTCAACTCTTATTAACCACTTAATCGAAACACATTAAAAGTGAACTTACCTCGAGTTTTTTTCAGTGTAACAACCGGCAAATATGTTGGCTGTCTGACAGTATCAATAGCTGAATGATGCCTCCTTGTGTATTGTATTGTTTGTGTACAATTTAAAAGTGCCGGAAATATGTTTAGCTTTATGAGCTCGTTTTCAAATTGTATTTTGCTGCTGCTGGTCACGCCCACTTCACCCCACGCCCCTCTCTCCTCCGCCCGAGGAGCTTAGTGTAAATTACAGTTTTGCCCAGGGGCTAAAAAGTTATTTGCCAGCTAACTAACTACATATAACATATATATAACATTTTAGATAATATCTTTTGATTAGTGGCAACCGCAAAAACTTTAATTAAATTCGCACACGACTCTCTGTGGAAACTTTGTGCAGCATTTGCCCTGTCACCAGATAAGTTCAACGACGCGTAACTCTAGTCCTGTTCCTGTTCCTGCCCCTCTCCCACCTCTCGCTCCTCTCGCTCCTCTCGCCCCTCTTTCTGCTCCCTCTGGACACGCATGTGTTGGCCACAACTGGTAGCTGCCATTGTTGGGCTGCCGACTTTAAGTTTTTGCGAATAGAAAAACTTAATAGAAAACTTTGCAGCGCTCAAAGTTATGTTAACTTGCAACTCTTCCAAGTCCTGCGACTTCTCCGGACTTGTCTCGAGACTCCAGTGCTGCCAACTCTTGGCCAAGTAAAAAAGGCTAAATTAAATAGATCAAGCTTTCAACTCTAAGGAAAAGCCAAATTTGACGAATAAAAAGCTATTTGCTCAACTCAGCTCACCTCGACTCTTCTAATGAATTAATTAGTTGATTTTCCGTGCTCAGCTGTGTAAAAGAATTTTTATGTAAAAACAACTTTAATTTATTCGTTTATTATTATTATAGTTTATTCTTTATTCAGTTTTTTTTACTTTAAAGATGTTGGGGCTGTTGCACAATATGTAATATACTTATGTAACCCACTGTTGGCCACAAATTCAGTTGAGTGGAAGAGCACACGGCAAAGGCAGAAGCATTCAGTGTGACAGCAGCAACACACACAGAAGCACACACCCACGGCACACACAGATACACAACGTACTCGTAACTCATATCGAATTGCACCATTTGTTGTTTGTCTCCCTAGAGGATATGGAGTCCGCTCTGTTGTGTTGCTGTTGTTGCTGCTGTTGTTGCTGTTGTTGCTAGTTGTTGTTGCTGTTGTCCACTGATTGCTATTGCCCGATGCACGCTGAGTCCTCGCACTGAATTCATGGCATTTTTTATCGTTTGACGCTTTCGAATTTGATAAATTTATCACAGCTTAAATAAAATCATAAGAATTTATGCAAATCAAAAATTACTTTCATTTAGATTGTGTAATGGACGTCACAGTAGATTAACCACGTCCACGTTTCCCCCCAAAAAATCATCAAGTATTACTTCGCTCGCACTCTTTGAATTTGGGAGGAGAATCGTGGACATCTCTGTCTCTGTGCGCGATTTCAAACATTACGCGATCTTCACATGGGTTTACAGTAAATGAGTAGTACAAAAAAGCTACAAAATCAAGAATTCATTAAATACAATTGAAATATGCTTAATCTAATCCTAAGTTTCATTCGTTTGGCACTTGCTAAGTTTATGTTTTGTTTTGTTTTGCTTGTTTGTGTCTATTTGGAGCTCTTCTTCTTGCTCTTGGGTATTTGTGCCCACAAGCGGAAGAAGTACTCGTCGCGTTGAAGCAGCCTGCCTCGGGCGTAGGAGTGAATATCGGCATCCATGTTGTGATCCCGCAGCCACGAGGATGTGTTGCAAGTGCTCATCTCCGTACGCGGCTCATCCGGCAGACTGGCGTGACCTAAAGAGCCAGGAAATAAAAATAGAAAATTTGTATATTTAAAATATATGAATACGGGAAGCACCAAAAATGGGAGTCAAAAATTATGAAATAAAAAACAAGTAAACTTGTAATGAGGACATAGAAATTGTAAAATTAAAATTGGCAAAATCTTAAATTACTTTTCATTTCTCTTTTTTTCTCTTTAATGTCTTATGTCTGTTAAGTTTCAGAAATATGTTACTCTAACGAACCAACTAGCAAATAAAATATAAAATTTTGTCATATTCCATATTTTATATTTTTAATTATTTGGAATTATTTTTTTTTTAACTAAGTTTTTTAAACTACAAGTTTGACTGACATTCATATTCTTAATATATTGTTTTGTTTTAATAAAAAAACCAAAATTATAAAAGTTACTATTGAAAAGAATTCGCTTAATAAAATCAAAGTGTATCAGGGGTGCCAAAGAAATCGCTTTAGCTTGAATTTGACTTAAATTAAAAAAAAAAACTAACGTCAGAAAAAATAACAGCCTTTTTTTCTTATATGGATTTACTGTCATTCCCCTTACGCAAAATGCTCTCTCTATATAAAATGTTCAGCTTCTGCATTTTTCTTTTATTACTATTTCAATTATAATCAAATCATCCATTATTTGTTCCGACTCTGTTTTACGTACCCGCTGTCATGACTTTGTAGGGTTCCTCTGACTCCAAAGGTTCGCTCAAGCCAATTTCATTCTTGGCGAATATGCGAATCATGTACTCGTGATTCTCCTGCAGATCTCGAATCTGGAATTTCTGCACACCAGCTGGCACACGTCCCACCTCAATCCACATGGACTTCTTCATGTCCCGTATGGCAATGTGATACCCGAGCAGTGGCGCACCTCCATCCGACTCGGGAATACCCCATTCAAACACGTGGGCATTGGCGGCGATAACTCGCGCTTCCAGTGGAGCAGTTGGTGGCGAAGGTACAGCTTCAAAATAAGTTAAAATATAAGTAATTGTCATGAGCATAGGGATTAATCCAACTTACTGGCATGTGTCTTCAGCGAGATGCTCTCGGTGACGGCTGGAGCACCTAAACCAGCCTCATTCTCGGCCGAGACACGGAACCAGTACTCGCACTTCTCCTTCAGATTGTCTATGGTGTAATGCAGCTGGTGTGCATCCAGTGTAATCACCTTGGTCCAGCTGGTCGACGTCGAAGATTTCTTCTCCACGCAATAGCCTGCAGGTTAAATTAGGAATACATAATTTTATCATTTCTAAATAATGAATGAAATTTAAAACCATCATTAATTATAAATTATAGAATCTAGAATGGAATTTAATTTAAATCTTTTCTACAAATTTATAAAAATAATAATTTTTTTATTATTTGTAATATATTTTCTATTTTAATAACTGCATAACGATTAAATTATAGAATCGATTTTTTTCTTTAAATTTATAATTATAATATTTTTTTTAATTATTTGTAATATATTTTCTATTTTAATAACTTCATAACGATTAAATTATAGAATCGAATTTGATTTAAATCATTTGTGAATTAGAATTTATGTCTCTTCTACAAATTTATAATAATAATACAAAAATAAAAAAACCAATAATAATTAAAATTATTTGTTTTCTATTGCTTATTAATTTATCAATAATTATTATTTAATTTTTCTTTTTTATAACAACAATCCTTTAAAAATATATAAAAATAAAATCGTATCCTCTTCCAGGATATTTTCATATTTTTGCGATATATTTGTGGCGGTTTACTTTCTTTAATTTAAAGCACTTATTTGCCAATAGTTTACCTGTGATTTCTGAACCTCCATTTCTGGCAGGCACCTCCCAATCGAGGGTGACACTGCGTCCAGTCACGTCCGGCGCCCTCAGATTCTGCGGTGGCGATGGCGGCGCTACAAGGAGATTTCATTATAGGTCGAATTGTTGACAAGTTCTAAAACTATTCTAACATACCCTTGTTTTCTAATTCATTGGCTGGTGCGTAAGCAAAGCGTTAGTGGCGTTAAGTAAAATGCAATTGGCAAAGCAATAAAGCAATAATCAGTATACAGCACGTCAAGTAATTGTGTTGACAAAAAGGAAAATAAGTTTTAGTTTTTTTTTTCAATATAAACTATGTAAATTTTGTTCTTTGATAAGAGCATTACTTGACGTACTGTGAGATTGAATGACGGCAACTTACTTATCTTGCGGCCCACGACAATCTTCTCCGTGGTCTCGAAGGCCTCGCTGGTGCCGACCTCGTTACGAGCGTAGATCCTGAATAGATACCCCTTGTTCCTCACCACCTTCTCCACGTGAATGTTGGTCACAGTGCCCGTCGTGGTGCCCACACGGCGATAAACGGTCTCAGTCTCTTCCCGGATTTCCACAATGTACTCGATTATCTTGGAGCCTCCATCGCTCTCCGATGGCTCCCAGGCTAGTGTGAACGATGTATCATTCATGCCAGACACCGCAGTGGGACCACGTGGAGGTGTAGGTTTCTCTGCAAGACATAGCAAAATTTATTATTTATAATAGCCACAAAAAAGCGAATATTTTTAGGTTTAAAATAAAATTTAAAAATTAATTTAATTTACTCATTTTTTTATTTAAATTAAAGATTTCTTTTGATATTAAAATTTCAGTTGAGAAATATGATTTAAATTTGATTTTAAAATATGTATGATTTATTTTTTTTTTTTAAGAAAAGTTTTTAGATTTGTGTAGATTTTAAAAATAATACACGTACCAAACTTCTTGGTTATTGTGACAGTCTCACTCTCCGTTGGCTCGGACTCGCCAATTGGATTGATGGCCACAACGCGGAACATGTATTGGGCATTCATGGAAAGCTTTTGAATGGCATACGAGTTGATCTCCTTGTCGAAGTCGGAGACCTTCATCCACACGTTGTTCTGAACGTCGCATTTCTCCAGCGTATATTTGCTGATGTCCAGGCCACCATCGTCAATTGGCGGCGTCCATTCCAAGGTAATTGAATCCTTCTTAATGTCCTTGACCTCCAAGGATTGGGGCCTGCTGGGCTTGTCGATCACTTGAACCGTGCACTCCACGTGTGTTGAGCCCGATTCATTGCTGGCCGTGACCTGGTTGTGGAGTTGTTAAATTAAAAATCAATCAATAAAGATCTTAACAAAAAAAAAAGCGGAACAGTCGAGTGCACTCGACAGTAATATACCCTGAGCCTAGGCCTCGGCATGCCGAAGATTTGATGCCCATGCATTTCAATATAATTTAAATGAGTGATTTTAAACATTTTGTACGTTATCTTTTAATTCTAAAAAAATTTATTAAAAGTAAATATACTTTTAAAAACGAAAAATTTCGTTGACCTATTCAGGAATCGAAACCCCGCCTCTCGCGCAATTCAAATAAACGAAAAATATAAAATAATTAGAAATCATTTGCATCGACCAGTCCGAGATTCGAACCGCGGTCTCCCGTTTCGCGTGCCTAGCACCTATCACTTGGACCACTCCGCCACTTAGACTGATGCTGTCAAATTCGATTTACATTCTCGATGTACATTCTGGCAGAGTAAACGTAAACTGAATTATTGACCATTAATTCTATTTATATCTGCCAATCCTTATAGCTTTATATCTTCACTATTTATGGCCCAATCGTGTTGAAAGTTGGTGATTAGTCTCTGGGCATGATCCTTAACCCGTTGGTGTTAAACAATTTAACTAAATTAAAAGTGATATAAGTTTTTGATGAATAACGCCCCCCACAATGGGCGTGGCAAACTTTTAACATAAACTGATATTGCCTGACATAATAAGGAGTCTTCATTCCAAATTTGGTGGTCCTAGCTCTTACCATCTCTGAGATCCGATCGTTCATACGGACAGACAGACAGACGGACATGGCTATATCGACTCGGCTGTGGATGCTGATCAAGAATATGTATACTTTCTGGGGTCGGAGATGCTTCCGTCTCCCTGTTACATACTTTGCACAAACTTAACATAACCTCCCTCAGGGTACAAAAATCGATATTGATATTGTTACCTTGTAGCGTCCAGAGTGCTCGCGTGTTATCTTCCTAACGGTATATGTGGAGCTTGTCTCGGTGGTCTCGATGGTGATCTCCTTGGTGGACTGCTGCTCGACGGTCTCCTTGTGCCAGGTGACAGTTGGCCGTGGGTAGCCACGAACTGTTGTTGGAATGCTGAGAGTGCTGCCAGTGCGAAGCTTCTGGGACAGATATTTGTCCTCGATCTCGATGTGTGGCTTCTGCTGCAGCTTCAGTCGACAGGATGTCTCCACGGAGCCCTTCTCATTCGTCGCCACACACGTGTAGGTGGCTTCAGTCTCAATTGTTGTCTTTTCAATAGTGTATTTGGCAACACGATTCTCGTAGCGAATGCTGCTCGACTCGATGACTTTGCCGTTCTTTTTCCATGTGACACTTGGCTCTGGAATGCCGCCAAAGACACAGGACAAGGTCACCTCCTTGTTCAGTTCACTGACCATATCCTGCAGAGGTTCCCGCACACTCGGCGCCTCAGTTTCCACCTTGGGCACGAGCCTGATGGGCGGTGAAATGGGCGAGGGCGGCGAGGGGCCAACTTCATTAACCGCTATCGAACGGAACACGTACTCCGTGTCAATCTTCAGTTTGCTAATCGTATAAGTTGTATCCTTAATCTTGCGTATCTCAGTCCATCTGTGAATGGGAAATCATTAATCATTTATAGAAAGACTAACAAAATTTTAAACTGCTCACTTTTCCTCCTTAACATCATGATACTCCAGGATGTATTCGATAATTTCTGACTTGCCGTCATCCTCGGGCGCCTTCCAATACAAGGTTATCGAATCGTGCATCACCTCCAGAGGCTGTGGAGTTCCAGGTGCCGTGGGTTTGCCTACAATTTTGACAAAGGTTACAATTTTTTGCAGAGACTAATGCATTGAATTATAGCCTTCTTAAGGGTATTTTAATTTTGTCAGATGATTTGTAAAGAGTAGTGGCAAGCTCCATAAATTTTGGATCAATAGAAAATTTCAATATAACTATTTCCCTATTTGTCGATAACTGGTAAATCAGCTAAAAAGATATCTCAACCAAACAAAGCTTTTAAGTTGATTTCTGAACAAACTTGTCGGAAATCGGACAAATTCATCATTCAGCTTTCTCAGGAAAGATTCATAAGAAAAATTAAATTTATATTAGAAAAACTGACTATGGAATATTGCAGGGACTGTAATCATTATAAGTTTTATTAAATAAATTATGAAATAATGACTAATTTTAATTTTTATTGATTTGCTCACAAAATAATGATTCAATTTGAGTTATACTTTACTACTCAACCAATAATCATTATTTTTGAGCAAAAAAAATAAAACTTAACGAATAATCATTATTTCATGAGTTTTATAAAATCTATAAAACTTGAAATTTTTTTAATAATAGTGAAAATTCATAAATGATCCTTAAAGATGAATATTGGTATCTTTCTCTCTGTCTCAAAGTTATAATAAGTGAATGATTTTTCGATTTAAAAAAAAAAACAAATAATCATTATTGCAGTCCCTGGAATATTGAAATATTTGTAGATAATCAAATAAGGAATTTTTGTAGCTAAATCAATTTTTAAATTATTTGTAGATATTTTTCTGAATTTATTAAGAAAACGTAAAATAAATACTATTTTAGATTTTTAAATGTTGTTATAAAAAAGGAAATTTAGTTCTTGTAAGGAAGTCTTTAAATATTTTTCAACTAAATATTTTGGTAGAACATTTTCAGATAATTATTCTACAAGGGTGTGAATGCCTTCGGTCTGCCGAAGAGAACTTGACTTTCGTTGTTAATTAATTTTGGAGTACTTACGCATAATGAGCAAGTGTAAGCTGGCCTCGGCCTCGCCCACGGGATTGACAAGCTTGACAGTGTAGTCGCCCTCGTCATCGTCGACGACCTTTCTGATGGTCAGACTGGCAGATTGTTCATCGATGGCTGGGATTGTGCGCTTCGTCCTGGGAATGACAACGTTGCGCGTGGTCCATTCGGCATCGGGAGTGGGGACACCTGAGTACTTGACGGTGAAGGTGACGTCGTCGTGCTCCTTCACTTTGATGGTTTGATCCTTGTCAGAGGTAATCACGGGTGGCATCTTAAGCTCCTCAACGCACAGCTTAGTGCTGCTGGTGACATTTTCGGCAATGCAGCTGATCTCGCCCGCATCCTCATCATCGGCATCATGGATGACCAGACGCCTCACGGTGCCCTCAACGAAGACCTCATGCTTCTTATTGGGCTTGATGGGTTTGCCCTTTTTGCACCACGTGACCTCCACGTCGGGCTGCGAGAGCTCCACGGTGAACTCGGCATCTGTGGATTTGGTGGCCAAAGTCACGTCCGGCAGACGAACTATAAAGTCCACCAAAGGCTCCTCGACGGTGAGTTTCGCTTTCGAGGTTTGTTCTCCCACCTGTATGGAATACTCGGCCACATCTTCGGGCTTGGCTTTGAGAATGCGCAGCGATTGTTTCTTGCCATCAATTGTGAGTTGAACACGTTCATTGAACTTGATTTCCTTGCCGTTCTTGAACCACTTAACCAAGGCATCGCCCTTGCTCAGCTCAATCTCGAAGGTGGCATTCTCGCCCTTGGTCACCGCGACATCCTCCAAGGGCTTCACAATCTCTGGCGGCAGCTCAATGACTGTCAGCTCGGCACTGCACTCCTGTCCCTCTATTTTGCAGGTGTATTCTCCCTCGTCGTGGATGGTTGTGTCCCGGATGACGAGACGTCGCGATTTGCCGTCCTTGATGAACTCACAGTTCTTGTGCTCGGGCGTGATCTTCTCGCCGTCCTTGAACCAAGTGACTTCGGTTGCCTCCGTCGTCAGCTCGACATCCAGGATGGCCGTGTCCTTTTCGGTCACCTCATAGTCCTCCAGCACCTTGATGAAGTCGGGCTTGCGCTGCAGAACCTCGACAGTCGATTGCGTCTCCTGCTTCTTCACCTTGCACACATAGGTGCCCGAGTCCCGCAGATTTGTGTTCCTGATGACCAACTTGTGTGTCTTGCCATCTTCGACCACCACGCGATGATCCATGCCGCTCAACTCCTTGCCATTGAAGAACCATTTGGTTGTCACCACGTGCGAGGTCTCGCATTCCAGCGTCAGGGATTGCACTTCCTCAATCGTGATCGTCTTTTTCAGCTTCTTGGTGAAGGTCACTTCGTCCACCTCGACAATCACCCGAGCACCGTGCGATGTCTTGCCAATCGGGTTGCTGGCAATGCACTTGTAGTCGCCCGAATCGGTTTCCGGATTCGCATTCTGTATGATCAGCTCAATGTTTTCACCGTCATAGACCTGCTGCACCCGTTCGCTGGGGAACAGGGGACTGTTGTTGAACAACCATTGCACCTCGGGCACGGGATTGCCCGTCACCTTGGCCGGCAGTCGAATCTCGCCCTTCTGCGGCACCGACTGCTCCTCGAAGCGTTCCACGAACAGCGGAGGCTCCGCATTGCCGCTAGTCGCTTCTAAATACACACAATAAAATATAGGTTAATTATGGAAAAAGTGGCGAAATTATATGAATAAAATAAAGAAATAATTTGGAAAAAGTCTACTGCATTAATATTTGAAAAAAGGCTTTGATATCTCTGATTTTGATTGAATTTATTGTCGCATTAAATATAGATTTGCATTTCAAAAAATTTAATTGAGTAAAATGAGAAACATCTAGAATTAAATGACCATAAATAATTTTTCAATTCAAATATTTAAAACATATATGATTTTTATAACATAACTTCTAATTTAAATTAAATATTTAAATCAGGGATTAAAACCCTAACCGAAATCGTAACCTTTTACTGGTTAAAACCGATTTAAATTTAAAACCGTAACTGAAACCGTAAAAGAAAAAAAAAATATTCATTTGACCGAAACCCTAAAACCGAAACTCTGTAAGCCGGAAAAACCGCTTAGTAGCCGTTTTATTAATAAGGGTTAATTTCGGGTTTTCAAACATCAAAATAAAAAAATATTTTAATTTTGAATTTTGATTTTAATTTTCTAATGTTTAATTTTGAATTTTTATTTGTGATATTCATGATGATTTGATAAATTAAATATTAAAATTGGTAAAATGTAACTAAACTACTTCAAACTGAAGAATATGTGAAAGAAATGTGTGAATGAAACCTTAGGAAAATAGTGCCTTTTTAATAATTATTGTGAACCGAAACCGTACCGGTATTTCAAAACCGAAACATACCAAAACCGGTTTACCGTTACGAAACCTTTATTCAAAGATTTTGCGTAACCGATAACCGAAAACCTAAATGCGAACATAACCGAAACCGTAATTGAAACCGATATTCGTTTCGGTTTAAATCCCTGATTTAAATATTTTTAAATTAATATATTTAATTTATATTTATTAAATTATATTTTTAATATTTTTTGTAAAAACAAAAAGTAGAAAAAAGAAACGTGTTCCCACAAAAGTACATAGAACATGTAACCTACCTTCGATTGTTAGATTGGCAGTGGTTTCGACACTGCCCAAGGGATTGACGGCCTTGACCGTGTACTCGCCCTTCTCGGACTTCTTGGGCGTGATCAGGGTGAGAGTGTGCGTGTCCTTGTCGGACTTGGCGTTCTTGATGGGCTTGCCGTCCTTGTACCACGTTACCTTTGGCGGAGGATTGCCCACAATTTGTGTGGAGAGCATGACGCTCTCTCCCTCGCGTATCACCATATTTCGCAGTGGTTCCAGGATCTGAGGAGCTTCCTTGTCGGCGGTTCGCACCTTCAGTGTGATGGGCAAACGGGATTCGCCCTCGCGATTTGTGGCAATGACTTCGTAGGTGCCCTCCTGGGATTTCTTCACCTTGGTGATGTGCACAACACTGCAGTACATGTGCATGTCGGATTCGGTAACGACTCGAATATTTTTAATCTCCTCCTCGTCGATGTCCTCGCCATTGAAGGTCCAGACAATCTCTGGCTCTGGTACCGCCACGAGACGGCACTCCAAAATCACATTGCTGCCCTCGTCGACATATTGAGCCTTGGGTTTGCGGGAGAACGTTGGCGGTATTCCCTCGAGAATATCGGCCAAGGAGGATTCCCTCGACATGCTTCTCCGCGACAAGGCCGTCGCATCTGAGCCGTGATCGGACAAAGGACTCTCCACCATCAACTCGGTTGTGGTGGACGTAAAACCGGCGGCGTTCTTCGCCACACACGTGAATTTGCCAGCATCTTCGGGGAAAACTTCGCGAATTATTAGGGTGGCCACGTTGTCGTCGTCGTAGAACATTTGGAAGTCCTGTGAGGGCTTGATGATGGCCGTTTCCCGGAACCAGGCAATCTGCGGTCTCGGATTTCCCTCGACCTTGCACTCAAACTGCACGGTATAACCGTCCGGAGTGTGAATCGGTTGCAGTTTCTCAATGAAACGCGGCGCAATCGGTTTATCCTCAGGGCCGGGTCCTTAATTTTCACAATCACAACGACATTAACAGAATGTAAGTTAGTAACATGACGGGACAGTTTGCGAACCTTGTTAGACATTGACGTTTAAATTATTGTGCTAAGACTTACTTTCAAAGACAGGCAGCTTGTCGATCTTCTCATGCAACTTGTTCTGCACATATTGGGCGTATTCCTCGGACTCCATTAGATATTGGGCAGGTACCCAGCCCTCCTCTTCAGTGATGCTCTTCTTCACGTACCACCACTCGGAGCTGTGACGACCAATGACCAGAACCTTCTCACCCTCGACCAGGTTGATGGCCTCGTCGTTGTCCGCAATGTAATTGCAGATCGAATACATCACGTTCTCAGCATTGGATTCTGAAATTATTTAAGAATATTAGTCAATAACTAAACCGAGACCGTAAGAATACACATTTTTAAATATAAATTATGCTTATAACCAGGCATTAAAACCCTAACCGACCGAAACCTGAAAACCGAAGTAACCGTTTAGTAACAGATTCATTAAGAATGGTTTATTTCGGTTTTACATACATAAACTCAAAAAAAGAAATCAAATAAAAGCAATATGCAGTTGAACTTTTAGCTTATTAATTTTTTAAAAATAAATTTAATTCTTGAGTAAGGAAAACCTAATAGAATTATTAATGATTAATGTGTTGTTCATTTAATAAAAAATCAAGACGATATCACAAATACAAATATTATGTTTTGACGATCAGAGATTCGCATTGCGTTGCGTAACCGATAACCTAAGACCTAAACGATAACCTATAAAAAATCTGATCTGAATAAAATATTGTGAAATAAAAATTAAATTTTAGTTTTTTTTCAAAAAATAACTATTAATTTCAGTATTCATAATAAAAAACACCTCTACACAAGGTAAAAGTCAAGTGACGAAGGCATTTTAAAGGCCCAAAATTACTGATATTCAATTTTGTCATGAACGATGTAAAATTTTAAACATAAATTATTTTAAAATGGCACATCAACAATAATTTAATTTAATTAATTGCTCACTCACCTTCCACATCCATTTCTCTGGTAATGTTTAGAGAAGCTCCATCTGTTGCAAAGTGAAATAGAAATACGTTATTTATGCAATTTATATAGTTATCACAGAGTTTGTATTAGGGAAACGAAAGGTTGTGGAAAACAATGGATCGTTATGCGTTAGCGACTAACATTTATGTTTATTTTGGGGTGTTTTACCTCATCTTTCTAAGCTATTGCCATATAAGCAGATGTTCAAATTAAACCGATTGAGAATTTATTGCAATTTTATAATTATATATTTGATTATTGAATTGACTAATTAAACATAACTAAAAAATTACGTACCTTCGTTGAAGAGTTGTTGAATGACTTTACGCTTCTTTTTGAATGTGAGAGAGTCTTCGTCGTAGGTTATGGAATCCCGCTTGGGATGACGAATGCCAATCAGGAATTGCTCCTCTTCTTCATCTTGAACAGAGTAGCTTGGCTTGGGCTGCTTCTTCGGCTTCAGCTTGAAGTCAACCTCGTCTGGAGGCAGCTCTTCCACCATGTATTCTTCTGGTTCCTCAACTTCGTCAATGGTATCTTCGTCGTCGCGTATCTCCTCAATAATTGGACCTTCACCATCATCATAGTCTTGTATGATCTTGATCTTTGCCTCCTCAGTTGCTTCGGAGTATGTCTTCTTAATTGGCTTCTTCAACTTGACCTTGCCAGACATTGATATTTCCTCCTCGGCATAGTCATCCAAGGCAATGTTGAACTCTTGATCCACATCCTCTTTGGTCTTTGTCGACTTTGCGCGGAAAGTAACGTTCTCAACATCTGAGAATTCTGGAATCTCCACCTTCTTGCGACGCTTCAGTTTCTTGATCGTGTATTCCTGATCATCTTCTTCGGTAACTTGCAATGGTTTCGGTTTCGGCCGTTGGCTAACCACGAATTCTTCAACATCATCGCCTTCTTCGTATTCTTCTTCCAGGCGTTTGATGGACAATTCTGCGGCAGCTTCGTCATGGGTTGTTGGTTTAACTGGACGCTTCTTAAGAACTGTGGCTGCTTCTTCGACACCCTCGGTAATCATATGTGGTTTCTTGAATGAGAGACTGAATTCCGTTTCTTCCAGATCCTCAACGGTCGGCTCGAATGGTTTCTTTGGCTTCTTGCGTATTACAACGGCCTCTTCAATGATTTCTTCCTCTTCGATCTCAACAGGTCGCTCTTCAATTACTGTTTGTTGAAGCTGTAGCTCATCGGCAGCTTCTTCCACAGGCTTCTGTGGCTTTTTCTTCTTCTTCAGCTGTACAGTTTCATCGGACGTTTCTTCGGAAATCTTCTTTTCCTTTGGCAGTTTGACATCAACCGAGAAATCTTCCTCTTGCACCTGCTTGGGCTTCTTCGGCTTCAGAGTAACCTCAGCAGCCACTTCCTCTTCTTCTTCCTTAGGTACCTCTGATTTCTTCAGTTTAAATACTGCAGCATCCACTTCTTCTTCTTCTTTAACTGCTGGTTTTTCGGGTTTCTTTATTTCAACCTCTTCGACAACTTCTTCCTCCACAACAATGGGCTCTGGAATAGTTTCTTCTTCCACCTTGACGGTCAATTCTTCAGCAGCATCCTCCACAACTGGCTTCTTGGGCTTCTTCTTCACTATTTTGGCTTCTTCCTTGACTTCTTCAACCTTTGGCTTGGGTTTCAGAGTAACTTCAGCTTCAGGTTCCTCAGTAACTTGGACAGGCTTTGGTGTCTTCTTTGGCAGAGTTACTTCCTGTTCTTCTGGGGCTTCTGGTTGAGTTTCTGGCTGAGTTTCACTGACCTTGAATTTGTATTCAGTTGGCTTTTCTTCCGGTTGCTCTACAGGCCTTTCTTCCGGTTTCTCTTCAACTTCCTCCACAATTTCAATAACATCTGGTTCAGGCGCCGCTTCTTCGGTAATAGTTACTTTGAGCTCTGCAGCTGCTTCTTCTTCCTTTACCGGCTTCTTTGGCTTCTTTTTGATTTTAGCTTCTTCAGTAACTTCCTCGACGGGTTGTTTTGGTTTTATTTCGAAAACTGCCTCAGGTTCTTCCACAATCTGTGGCTCCGGAATCTTCTTCTTCTTCTTAATGGTAACTTGTTCCTCTGGCAACTCTTCAATTGTTTCCTTTGTTGCCTCAGTCTCTTTAATTCTAAACTTAAAGTCAGCGGGCTTTTCTTCCTCCTCCACAAAGTCGATTTCTTCTATTTCCTGAACCAGCTCTTGAGGTTGAGAAACTTCATCAATTACTGTTATCTTGAGCTCTGCAGCTTCTTCTTCTTCAGGAATTTCTGGTACGATGGTAACGCTTTCTTCCGCCTCAACTTCTTCAACAGGTTTAGGAGCGGTAAAGCTTACTTGAGCCTCGGGTTCTTCTGAAACTACTGGCTTGGGTTTCTTCTTACGGATCACCTTAACGTCTTCCTCCAGAACTTCCTCGACTACTTCCCGAGGTGTTTCTTCAATCACTCTCACCTTAAGTTCTTCATAGGTTTCAGGCTGTGGTTCTTCAATTATTGGTTCTTCTACCGTTGGCTCTTCCACAGGTGCAACAGGTTTTTCAGCAACTGTTTCTTTCACACCAATCTCATAGGACTTGTATTCAACAGGAGCTTCCTCCTTTGTTTCTGTTACGACCTCTTCAATTTCCTGCACTAGAGGAACTTCTTGAGGAATTTCTTCAGTGATCTGAATCTTCAGTTCTTCTGCCTCGACTTCCTTAACCTTCTTTTTAGGTTTCTTTGTCTTGATTTCTGCTACTTCAGTGACTTCTTCAACGGGCTTGCTTTCTTTCAGAACAAACTCGGCCTCTGGCTCCTCAGTAGAAATCAGAGTTGGCTTTTCTTTCTTCACTGTGAACTGTGCAACACTTGGTTCTTCCGGTTGGGCGGCTTCCGTTTCCAATACCCGAATGGTATATTCTTCCGGAGTTTCTTCAATGGGAGCCCTTTCCTTTTGAACAATTTCCACTTGTGGAGCTTCAACCGTTACTTCTTTAGGTACAGAAGACTCTTCAACAACCTTGATATCGTGAGTAACAGCCTCTTCGGTCTTCTTTGGCTTCTTGGTCTTCTTAGGTTTGATTTCAGCCTCGACTTCAGCGACTTCTTCGGGCTTGGGTTCCGTCATTACAAACTCTGCTTCAAATGTTTCAGGTTCTTTTGGTTTAGCAGTAAATACAGCTTCCTCTGGTATTTCTTCTTCGGGCTGTTCTGTCTTTTCGATAACCTTTTCTGCCTGAGTTTCACTGACGGTAATTTCATAAGAATCCGGCTTCTCAATTGGCTTTGGTGCCGGTTTCTTCACCTTTTCTACAGGCTTTTCTTCCAACACTTCCTCTGGTTTCTTTTGAGGTGCCTCTGTTTCCTTAATTTGGAATTCGAATGATTTCGGCTTTTCTTCTTCCTTAACTTGTTCTTCTTCATGTTGAACAATCACTTCTTCTTCCTTTACATCGGGTTGAACTTCCACTTCTTTCACCACATGCTGCTCTACTTCCTTAACTTCTTCCACAGGCTTCTTCTTAGACTTCTTTCTGACTACGACTTCCTGTTCTTGGCTTTGTGGTTCAGTCAATTTCAATTCAACTTCAAATTGTTCGGGTTCTTCTTCAGGTTGTTGAACGGGAATCACAACCTCAGCACTTATCTCTTCTACTTCTGGCTGTGTCTCCTTTGGTTCCTGTAGCTTGACTTCGAATTCCTCGGGTTGCTCTGGCTTTGGTTTCTTCTTTCGGGTCACAACCTTTTCTTCTACAACTTCCTCAGTTGTCACTTCTCGTTCATCAAAGTCAACCACCCTGACCCGGTGTTCTTTTGGAGCTTCCTCGGGCTCCAACACAGTTGTCGTAATTTTGTATTCAACAGGAATATCCTCAGGTACTTCGACAGGCTGTGGAGCTTCCTCAACGATTTCCACTTCAGCTGCAGGAATTTCCTTTGGCTTCTTTTGCTTAACCTTAACTTCCTTAGGCTTTTCCTCTTCGACTGGCTTTGGAACTGTAACTTCCTCGTCCTTGACTGAAATCTCAAATTCTGTTGGCTTTTCTTCAGTTGTTTCTTCCTCCTTTTGTTGAGCGGGCTTCGATTTCGTTTTCTTGGGTTTCTTCACTTCCTCGTCAGGCTGAACAATCGTTTCTTCAGGCTGAGATTCCTCAACTGTTGGCTTGGCAACAACATCTTCATCTAATTTTTCCTTGGCAGGTTTCTTGACAGGCTTCAACTTAATTTGAGAGTCAGTTTCTTCTGGAGCTTCACTTTCCGGTTTACGGAATTTAACCTCTTGCTCAGGGATCTCTTCCTCTTCCTTAGGCTTTCCAGGTACAATTTCATGTATAATCGTTTCCGGTTCGGGTTTCGTTTTGTCCTTGGGCTTGTACTTAGTTTTCTCTTTCTTCTTTGGCTTTTCAGGCTTCTCTGGATGCTCGACTTGTTCAAGTTCCTCGGGAACATATTCGGGATGCTCGTAATCAGTTGGCTCAAATGGTTCCACTTGAATATCCTGCTCCTTGGGCTGTTTTGGTTGTTCCTCAATGACAACCACGTCCTTTTTCTTTGGTTTCATTTCCACCTCCTCTACACTTTCCATGGGCTTTTGGGGTATCTTCTTGAGTGTAACATTTTCTGGAGCCTCTTCCTCCTTGGGTTTCTTTTTACCCTTGCCAATTTTGAGTTTGACATCTTCAGGACTTTCCTCAGATTTTGTTGGCTTTTCAGGTTTCTGATATGGTTTCTTCTCTTCAGCTTCCTCTTCGCTGCTCACGTATTTTTCATACTTCTCCAGCTCCACCTTCTCCAAGTCATCCTTTATTTTCTTGATTTTCTTTGGCTTGCGGGGCTTGAATTTGAGCAGCTCTTCGGCTTCTTCAATATTGCGAGAGAGTTCACCATTTTCCTTAACTGCACCGATGTCTGTCAGCTTGGGCATTTGAGGTACTGGCGGATACTCGACCATAGTCATGCGTGTCTTCAATCTGAATTTAGGAAGCTGTACAGATTGATCTTCAGCTGGCTTTTCCTTTCGTTTGCCAGGCTTCAACTTGACTGTCTTGGGAACTTCCGCAGCATCAACGATTGTCACCTTTGTAGGTTTATGTTCCGTCCTCTCGATTTTCTGTGGCTCAAGGTTTGCAAACTCTGGTTTCAGTTTCTTTGGTAAATCGAACTCAATTTTCTCGTATTTCTCCAATTCGGTTTTCTCAATCTCTTGTTCCAGCAACTTTTGAATAATGTCATCATGTTCATTGGTCTTCTTTTTGACAATCTTCTTCTTCTTTGCCTTTGGCTTTGTGACGTCTTCCACAGTTTCTTCTGTTGGTTGTTCTTCCTCCTCTTCGGCTTCTTCAACGATGGGCTGAGATTCTTCGACTTCGACAACTTCATCGATAACTCTCACTTCCAAAATCCTGTCGGGCTGCTCTTCTATTTCAATGGGCTCTTCATCGATTACGCTTATGTGATAATCCTTATGAGCCTCTGGTGCTTCACCTGTTTTAAAAATGCACAGGTAGTTAGTAATTTTCAATTCTTCTAGCTTAAAAGTGATCCGTGCATTGCTTTCGCAGAAGAATGCAAGCAAATCGAAGAGCTTGATAAATATTTATATATTTACAGCAGTTTATTTTTTCGAAAATACTAGAGCACTTGTCCAATATAAAGGAAAATTCCTGAATATTTATAAAGTTTATACATATATAAGTACATTGAAACAGTTAGTCATTTTACAGAATACTTTTATTAATTTAAATGTGGAATACGATTTTTAAGTGTGCAAACAAAAAATGTAGTATAAATTGGATTACGAGTAAAAACCAGGGATCGTAACACATATTGGTCTTAAATATAAACTATATTATAAATTTATTTTTAAATAAAAGCAAAATAATTCAGGAAATTTCGCATTTAATATTTTAATATTTTTGATTGCTATTTTAAAAAACTTGGTTTATTTTTATTTTTTTCCAAATTTTAATATTTGTGGGATACAAATTGAAGGTAAGAGTTTATTCCGTTGCTTTCGATCCCTGGTAATAAAAAACATGCATTGAGGTTAGGAGGTTTGGTTGGTTATTGTGTTTACAAGGGTATAGAATGTAATCGGCCAAATATTTCAACTGAAATAATGCTCAAATTAGCGAGCATAGAGACAGTATATAAAAGGAGAGAGAAACAATTTTAGAGAGTCAGAGAGATAGAGACAGAGTGAAAGAGAGAGAGAGGGGAAGGTATAGGCGCAATAAATGGAATTCAACGTAGTTTTCAAAAGGACATTAACAAAGGCAAAAGACACAGACAAAGGAGCAGGTGCTGCGGTGTGCGGCGGGAGAATTGTAAGGCTTCCATAAACTCTCATCTAATAACTTACTTGTTTCAACGCTTTTAACTGTATCTGGCTTTGCTTTCTTATGCTTAACTGTTTTCTGAATTGTATCTTTAGTGTCATCTTGAGTAGATTTATCATCTTGTGCGCTTGGTGTAATTTGTGCTGTGGCTGTGTCCTCGGGGTGTGCAATTTGTTTTGGTGTAACGTCTTCAGTAATGTCTTCAGTTTTTTCTAAAATAGTCTCTGTTGGTTCGTCTGGTTTTTGTTCGATTTTGTCAACAGGTTTTGGCTTAATGGCTTTGGTCTTTTTAGGTTTGGTTGATTCAAGATCTGCTACTTCTTCTGGAACACTTTCTGTTGGCACTTCTTTCTGTTGCTTTGGCTTTTCCGGCATTTCAACCTTTTCATACTTTTCCATTTCAGTTTTTGGTATTTCTTCTTCTATCAGTTTCTTAACATAATCATCCAAATCATCCTTTTTAATTTTCTTAACAGTTTTCTTTGGTTTCTGTTTAGGTGTTTTAACCTCTGCTTCTTCTGGTTGGCTTTCAGATAATTCAACCGGTGCTATTTCTGGTTCCTCGTCGACGATAACAGTAACAGAGTCATTATCTTCACTTTCAATTGTTGTAATTTTGAAGGTGGTGTCTTCCTGAGGTCCCTTCTTTTTCAAGACTCGCTTAGTTGTTTTCTCCTGAACTGGAAGTCCCTCTTCAGTGAGTTTTTCTTTGATTTCCACTTCTTCGGGCTGTACTTCTACCACTTCCACAACCGCAGGCTTTTCAGGTGCTTCTTCTTCGACGATCTTAACTTCAGCGAAGGGCTCTGACACTGATTCTTCCTTTTTGGGCGATTCTTTTGCCTTTGGTTTTTTGTCTTTCTTTGGTTTTTCAGTGGGAGAGTCTTCTGCTACACTAATTTCCATAGCTTTAGTCGGTTTATCCTTGGGTAACGGCTCGAATTCAATCTTCTCATATTTCTCTAGCTCAGTTTTAGGTGTTTCCATGTCTATTAGTTTTTGTATGTAATCGTGAATATCATCCTTCTTAATTTTCTTTGTTTTCTTCTTGGGTTCTTTAGGCTTTTCATCCTTTTGCTCTGGCTGTACTGGCTCGTATTCTACAACTGTAATCACCGCTTCTGGTTGGTCATCAGTAACGACTTCAATAATTTCAATAACTTCATCAGTCTCCCCCTTCGGACGCTTTATCTTCCGTTTAGTAGTAACCACCGTATGAATTTCACCAGCGTCATCTGTGGTTTCTTCAGCTTTCGTTTCACTTTCGATAACTTCCACATTGAACGGAATAGTGTCTTCGGGTTCTTTAATACTTTCGATTATAGAGACTTCGTATTTTGATTGTTCTGGAGTTTCCTTTACCTTCTTTGGCAACTTTTTCGGTTTCTCCTCAGGCTTGGACTCTTCTTCAGTGAAAGTAACACTATATTCTGTAGTATCTGGCACTTCAGTATCACTCTCTTTTTCTACAATATCCAAAGGTTTGTCAAGAGAATCCTCCTGTGGTTGTTCTTCCACAACTTTGACTTTTTCCTTAGCAGGCTTCTTTTTCTTCTGCGGTGTTCTTACTTCCTCAGGCTCTTTGGTTTCCTCTTCAGGCTTTTCTTCAGTGGGAACTACGTCCTCTACTTGAACAACATCAGCCTTGATTGGGGTTTCTTCTGGTTTAGTTTCAACAATTTGTATACTGTCATCGACAGGCGTCGACTCTTCTATCTTCGGTTCGGTTTCTTTCTTTTTAATTTTCTTTGGTTTTGAAATGGGTTGCTTAGGAGCTGTGTCTTCAGTAACATCGACAACATCTTCTGTCTCTTTCGGCACATCTTCTTCAATAACTGTTTGAATAAAATCATCGACATCGTCCTTTTTAATCTTTTTGACTCGCTTTTCCTTCTTTACTGGCTTTTCTTGATCTTCGACTTCGCTTGGACTGGAAGTTACAATTGTTACCTCAGCTTCGTCCGTGTCCTTATCTCTGACCTCAGTTATTTCATGAATTACTTCTTCGGGTCCCTTCTTCTGCTTTATTTTCTTTGTTTTAACTTCCTTGATTTTAATTTCACCATTCTCATCGGGCATTGGTTTATTTTCAACAAATTCTTCAAGCACTGTTATCTCAAATGAAGTTTCTTTTGGCTTTTCTGGCTCAAATTCTTTGACAGTGATCCTCAATTGTGATTCCTCTACAGGACTTTCTGATGGTTGTGTTTCATCCGTGGGCATTTCCACAATTGATGTTTCAGTGGTTTCTTCTGGTTGTTCTTCTGTAACCTTTACTTTCTTGACTGGCTTCTTCTTCATTTTGACAGGTTCATCAAAATCTATCTTTTCGTATTTTTCCAGCTCCGATTTTGGAATATCCTGCTCAATGAGTTTTTGAATGTAATCATGCAAATCGTCCTTTTGAACCTTTTTAGTCTTCTTCTGCTTCTTTGGTTTTTCTTCTTGGGGAATTTCATCGACTTCGCTCTTGGGTTCCTCGGTAATAACTGTAACTTCGAATTCTGGCAAACCATCCTTAACAGTTTCCACAATTTCAATAATTTCTTCCTTTGGACCAATTTGCTTTTTGATTTTTCGCTTAGTAACCACTTTTTGCGTAGTTTCGCCCTTGTCGTCTTTTTCTTCAGTCAAATCTGTCTTCGATTCTATTTCTTCTACATGGAAAATAGGTTCCTCAATTGGCTGTTCCTCTTCCGGTTGTGATACAACAGATTCGAGCTCTGAAGAGTCGATTAGATCAATTTTCTCTGTGGATGATACCTTTATCAGATAGCCTTCATGTTCAGGTTGCTCAGACTCCTTGACTGCCATAGCCTTGGGTTGTTTTTTCGATTTCTTTTGTTTCTTTTCTTCGGTAGTGATATCTTCTTTGATATCTATCGTGAATTCAGGATGCTCTTCTGGACTTTCGACAATTGATTCCACCAGCTCTTCAGGAACTTCCTTTTCCGACTCCGGTTGAACTTGCTCAAAATCTTCATGCTCACTAATTTTGTATTGCTTGGGAGATTTTCTCGGTTTCTTCGGTACATCTTCTTTAATATCCTTAATTTCATCCTCAATAATTTCTATTGGTGTTTCTTGCACAAATTCGTCAATGACATTGATAATATATTGCTCAATATCAGCCTTCTTAAGTTTTTTCGGTTTCTTAATTGTTTTTTGCTCAACAACTGGATGTTCTTCGGATAAGAGAGGCTTTTCTTCTGTTAATTCTACGACTGTTACTTCCGCCAACGGCTGATCCTCGCTGGTAGTTTCAGTTATCTCAAAGACAAATTGTTGGGAGCCCTGCCTATGCTTAACCTTACGTTTCTTCACAGTGACGTCCTTCAGAGTACCGTCTTCTGTCGGCTGTTGCACAACTTCAGTTGTTTCAACCACTTCGTCTAAGACGATGGGAGTTTTCTCCACCTTTTTCTTTTTAGGCGTCTTTTCTTTCTTAGTTGGTTCTGTCGGCGTCTCAGAAATTTCTTCTGTGTATTGTGTAGGCTCTACGATTTCGTCAAATACGTTCACTAAATACTTGCTAGGCTCCTCTGGAGATGAAGGCAAAGTTTCAGCTTTTTCCAATGTAGGCTGTGATTCTTCCTCTTCATACTCGGGCTCTACTTCCGCAACATCAAACTCATGCACAGTTACAGAAAGTCCATCAATGATTTCCACACTCTTTTTGTGATGATGTTTGACCTTTTTCTTAGGTTGTTTGGGCTTCGAATCCATTTCCGTTGGCTCATATTGCTCTAGATCTGTTTTTGTGATTTCCTGTTCAATTAGCTCTTGTATGTATTTATCCAAATCGTCCTTAACCGCCTTCTTCTTCTTCACCTTTTGAATAACCTTGACGGGCTGTTGACTTTCTTCTGTTGGAATTTCTTCTGAAGGTAATTCAATGGTTGTGAATTCTATATCAGCCTCTGGTTTGTTTTCTTGATAGGTTTCGGTTATCTCAATCAAATATTCTTTTGGACCTTCCTTCTTCTTAAGCTTTTTAGTTGTCTTAACCTGCTTAACTTCTTCTCCCTCTTCGTTGACAATATCTTCGATTGTGGTTTCTGGAGCAAGCTCTTCAATACGAATTATCTGATCCAAAGATTTCTTCCTGGGTTTCTTTTGCTTGACGGGTTTTGTAATAGGAACTTGAGGAACTTCCTCATCTTCAATCACCTCTGCCAATTTCTCTTCTTCCAAAGGTGCTGAAAACTCTTCTACAATGCTGATAACATAGCTTTCAACTTCTTCGCGCTTGAGTTTCTTTGGTTTTTTGATTGGTGTTTTTGGTTTTTGAGGTACTTCAACTATCTCCTCTGAATCGTCCTTTTCTGTGATTTCAACAATAGTTACTTCCGCCAAGGGCTCGTCATTGCTAGTAGTCTCTGTTATTTCAAACACTTGCTCGTTTGGACCTTGCTTTCGTACGATCTTACGCTTTTTCACTTGAACCTCTTTGGTTGTGCCATCCGCTGCAATTTCCTCTGTGACCTTCACAGTTTCCTCAATATCTTGAATGCTAACTGGTTCTTGTTCAACCACCTCCACCTTAGATTTCTTTTCCCTCTTCGGCTTTAGCTTTGGCTTTGCCTTTTCTTCTTCCAATTTTATTTCAAAGTCTTTTACTGATTCTATGGTGTCCTCATCCTCGACTTCAGTAACAAATTCTGGAACTTGTTCTTCTTCTTCTGGCTCGAATTCTTGTAAGGTGAATTCATGCACAATTTGTGGAACTCCATCAACTATTTCGGTGGTTTTCTTGTGGTGCTTCCTTACCTTCTTAGGTTTCTTCGTTTCAGGGGTTGAGTCTATTGTGGTTGTTTCGTAAGTCTCAAGTTCTGTTTTCGGAATTTCTTCTTCTATCAACTTTTGAATGTAACTGTCCATACTCTCCTTTTTGGGCTTCTTCTGTTTGACAATTTTTATTTTGTGATCCTTGGGTGTTTCAGTTTCTTCCTCTGGAGTTATTTCTGTAGTCTGAATAACCAATTCCGCATCGGGCTGATTTTCCTCGAAAGTTTCAATAACTTCAATGAGGTATTCTTTTGGTCCAACCTTCTTTTTAAGCTTACGCTTTGAAGTTACTCTTTCCACTTCCTCTCCTTCTTCATTGATAACTTGTTCAGTTATTGTTTCTGGTGCCATTTCCTCAATACGTATTACATGTTCAGAAATCGGAACAGATTCAGGTTCTTTAGGCTGTTTCTTTGCTGGTTTTTTCTTAGTTTTTGGTACACTGTCAGTAACTTCAACCGAATACTCATCATGTGATGGAACAGCGGGTTGCTCAACTTCCTCACTGGTATATTCTACTTGATGAGTTTCTTGTTCGCTTTCCAACGGCTGTTCCTCAGTTACTTTGACTTTCTTTGGCTTAGGTAACTTCTTCTTCTTGTCCTTTGGCAATTCTGTTGTGGTCTCAACCATTTCTTCCTCTGGTTTCGTATCGGAATCTGTTACATCATCAACAACTGTTGTTCTGAAACTAGTAATATCATCTTCAGCCAAAGGCTCGACTTGTGTCTTTTCCGAGACTTCTTCAGATAGTTTTGCCAGAAGTTCTGTTGGTGCTTCCTCAACCACACTGACAATGTATTCTTTGAGTTTATCCTTCTTCACCTTCCTTACAGTTTTCTTGGGAGCTTGTGGCTCTGTCTGATCAGGTATATTGGTACTATCCTCTACGATTTCAGTTGTTATAACTACAACCTTTGCTTCATCGTACTCACCATCTGGTCCTTCAGTTTCCACAATTTGGATTTCATACTGCTTGGATCCCTTTCTGGTTTTCACCTTACGCTTTTTGGTTATTTTCGTTTCAGTTTGAACAACCTCTTCGAGTACTTCAGGAGTGTCTTCGGTATATTCCTCTAAAATAACTATTGGCAGCGTTTCATTCAAATCCATAATTATATCATCTACGTTGAGCGGTATTACCTCAGTTGTCATTTCCAAAACTTCCTTTGGCTGAGCCTGTGAATCAATAGTGCTTATTGTAAATTCATCATATTCTGGAGTAGTTTCAGGTTGCATTTTGTGTTCCTCTTTTACTGTAGGTTCAGGTTTAAGTTTCTTAGCCTTCGGTTTCTTAGTTGGCTCTTGATGACTGATATCAACTTCAAAAGCTTCACCTTCTTCGAAAGTTGCCTCGACCGGCTTGCTCTTCTTCTTCTTCGGTTTCTTTGGCTTGGCATCTATATCAGTTTTTTCATATTTCTCTAGTTCAGTAATTGGGATTTCAGCATTTATCAACTGTTGTATGTAAGCATCCAAATCGTCTTTCTTCATCTTCTTTGTTTTCGTTCTAGGCTTCTCTGTTGGTCTTTCGGTATCTTTGCTATCCTCTGGTTCCATTGATCTTATAGTTACTTCGTAAAGTGGCTCCTCTCCAGGCGTGGCTAAAGTTTCGACAATTTCCAAAATTTCCTCATCATCACCTCTCTTATGAAGAATTCTACGCTTTTTAGTTTTTTCAGATGGCTTATCGGTGGGAGTTTCTTCTGGTTGCAGCTCACTTAGCTTAACCTCGTAGAAATCGCTCGTAGTTGTATCATAGAAGTTTTGTTCAGGCTCTTCTTTTAGTTCAGCTACGAATTCGTCTAATTCTTCTTTATTCATACGCTTCACTTTCTTTTTAAGTATTTTCTTTTCCTTCGGCTGATTGTCGTCAGTTTCTGAACAAGTAACAGTCACCTCGTAAAGTTTATCATCGGCATCATTTGGAGAAACCTCGACAATTTCGACAAGATTCTCTTCACGTTCCGTTTTAACCTTTAATTTACGCTTCTTCTTAGGTTCCTTTACTGGTGCCACACTATCTTCTTCTTGTTCCACTGGCTGTTCTTCGGACTCCAATTCAATCACTTCATATTTAAAGAATGGTTTCTGATCGTCCTCTTCTTCGTCGTGTTCAAGCACAAACGGTTCAAAGCGAAGCTTGTCGTCCGAATCTTTTGGTTTCTTAGCCTTCTTTTTCTTTTCCTTTTCTTCAGTTATCTTCTTGGGCTTCTCACTTATTTCCTCGCCTTCGTTATCGAACTTGACTGGCTTTAGTTCAACGGTTTCAATGTTCTCAACATTTTGTGGAATTTTACCCTTACCGATTTTCAGTTTCCTACGTTCATCTTCAGTTTCTTCTTTATTCTTCTTTGAACGCTTGTACTTAGGTTTATCTTTCTCCTCATCCTCCGGCTGGGTCTCATCATCAACAGTTTCTAGATTTGGCTCTTCCAATTCAGCCTTAACGGGCTTAGTGTGCTTGAATTTCTTTGGCTTAAATCTTAAGACTTCTTCAGCCTCTTCAATATTGCGAGAAAGTTCACCGTTATCGCGATTAGTTTCCAGTTCAATAACTGTGTACGGGAAGCAGTATGGCGAGTAAGGAATGAACCTTATTAAACTCTTAAGCTTCTTATTTTTGAAGGAAGCTTCGCTTGATCTTCGCTTTTTCTCCTCCTGGGGTCGTTGTTTCGGAGTCTTGAGCTTAAGCATTTGGGGAAATTCGGCCACAGAGCTTATTTCAATCAATTTTGGCTTTTTAACTTCGATTTTTTCAATTTTCATTGCAGTTAGTTTCATTGGCTTAATGGAAGAATCGCGTCGCGCCCTTTGAGGAAGTTCCATTTCCGTACGTACATATGGACTCAAAACTGTTTTGGGAATCTCCTGATGTATAAGGAATTGAATATACTCATCCATGTCATCCTTTTTCGTCTTAACCATTTTCTTCTTCTTTGGTTTGTCTTTCTTTGCAACATTTGTCGGCTCTATCTCGTCAACAGTACTTTTCTCCACAACATCATCAACTAATTTGTCTTGATCAACCTTAACCTTGCGTTTCTTTTTGATACTGTCCTTTGGTTCCCCTGAACCCCCTTCTACTACTTCCACAGTCTCGTCGATCTGTTCGAATTGAGTTGGTTGTGTCTTTTTTTGTTTGGGCTTCTTTTCTTTAGTCGGTGTTTGTATGATGTTGTCTGCACTTACATCTTCGGGTTCTGTGATAGTGTACTCTTTGTTGTATTGGTCTGTTTGAGAGAAAATTATGTGTTTTTGTGTGTTAGCACTAAACTATTTGGTTAAAATTATATTTGCATTTTCTATAATGCGTTACAACACATAAACTTTTTACTTGGTATAAAGTTTAGTGTTTAATATACTTGCATATTTTGTTAACTCAAATGTTGATCTATATTTGTAATGTACGCATTACGCTTGTTTTTTTTTTTGTACAAATACAACCTCGTACTTAGGTATGAGTGTTCCAAAGAACATTGTTAGTAACTATTATGCCAAAGTTTTCAAACAGAATGTCTTGTATTCGAGTATTTTTGTTTTTGTCTTGTTTGTGTTTTGTTTTCGTGTTAATGAATTTGAAGCTACAAGTATTTGTGTTTCACTTTTATACAAAACATTTAAGTCGCAATCTCAATTCAAGTATGTTGTTGAGTTTAATTTAGTTACCTATCACGCACGTTTTTGAGAAGATTCGCTTAACTCTAGTAATTTGTTTCTCTAGTACGTGTATTTGGATTGTAAGTGTTTTTAAAAATATTTTAAGAAAATCACCTGTAGGCTCGCTGACTTCAGTAATTTCAATATTGGATTGTGTAGTGTCTTCCATAATGGGTTCTGTGTCACTGAGTACTTCCTCAACAACGATGCCTTCCTCCTGAGAAATTCTTTTATTTTCTGTTTGAATTGTTGTTTCTCCATCTTCGTTTTGTACAGATTTAAATGTTGTTATGTATACTGGGTGTTCCGTTTCAGTGTGTTCTGGTTTATCCGCTGTGTTTATGTTTGATGTATATTTTCATTAATGTAGAATGATTGGAAAAATTTGTTATTAACAGTCGACAAGTATAATTATTTTTAACAAAAATTAATTAACCAAAACAAAATAAAATAAAATAATATTAAATAATAACATATTTTTTATAGGCAAAATATACTGCAATAATTAGATGATAAAGTGGAAAATAAAAAAGTTTGCCCTATAGATAATATAATAATATATAAAATGAAAATAGCGTATTCTTCACTTTAAGTTTTCGTGTTAAATGTGGTGTATGCTTAGTGTAGTGATTTGTGTTCTTACCCCTCTGTTGTTTGTGTGGCTTTTGTTTTTTGTGTTTAGGAAGTTGTTCATCAGCAAGTTTACTGATGTCAATAATGTCAGCAATGTTCTCATCACTTACAACTCGTACAAGTGAGTATGGCTCTTTGCCTTCTTCTTCGATAGTCTGAATTTGGTAGTATTCATCTTCCTCGGGACCTTGTTTTTTGAATGTTCGTGTTTTGGTTGTCTTTTTCCTAGGTTTCTTATCTTCCGAAAGTTCTTCAATTACAGTTTCTTCTGGTAACTCTTCAATCGGAATTGGCAAAGTCGAAGTTTCTTTTACTGGAACAATTTCAACGTGCACAGTAGTCATAGGCTGCATGTTTTCCTCTTCAACAGTATTAACTGTAGTAACTTCATCCAGGTTTTCATCAATATTCTTTTTAAATGCTCGTGTCTTAACAGTTTTCTTCTTCTTCGTTCCGTCGGGGGAGATAACTTCTATTTCAGATACCTGTTCTGGTAACTCTACCGACTTTTTGTCGGTATGAGTCGGCTCTGTTATGGGAAGCTCATTGATAGTTATGGAATAGATGGGTTCTCCTGATTCCTGTTCAGTAATATCAATTTCCGTCACTTCCTCCTTAAATTCATTCTTTGGCTTCTTTATGATACGTTTCTTAGATTTTATAACTCTTTGTTTACCGTCTTCATCAACAGTTTCCGATTCAATAATCTCATCTGGCAGAACAACAATCTCTGCAATCTTTTCTTCGGGAAGATCAGGGAAAGGTGCTTCAAAGTTCTCAATTGTTACGGTCGTCTGTGCTGGCTTCTCGTATTCTTCAACAGTTTGAACTTTTGTGACCTCCATATGCGGCCCTTGCATTTTTTTAATAATTTTGGTTTTAATAACCGTTTTAGTTGGAGTGCCATCCGGCTTTTCAGAAAGAATTACAGACTTTCTTTCCGGTAATTCGAACACTGATACATCGTCCTCAGGTTTATGAACAACAATTCTCTTTTTAAGGTTTAGTTTTTCACCGAAGGGGCTCTTAATATCTGATTCCTCCACAGTAATGGTAGTCATGGGCTTCTTATCCTTCTCTTCGACAGTTTCGATCTTGGTGACTTCTTCTTTATCACCTTTTACCTTCTTGATAACACGTGTTGTAATCTTCTTCTTTTGCGGCGTTCCATCTTTATCAACGGTATCAACCACACGAACCTCCTCGGGAAGCTCCTTGACTTCTTCGGGATTTTCTTCTTCCACAGGAATCTCCTCGACTGTCACAGTGGTTTCGGGTGCTTTGTCATCCTCCTCGACGGTTTCGATCTTGGTGACTTCTTGTTTGTCACCCTTAACCTTCTTGATGACACGAGTGCGGATCTTCTTCTTCTTTGGCATGCCGTCTTCAGAAATCGTTTCCACAACACGAACCTCCTCTGGAAGCTCCTTGACTTTTTCAGACTGTTCTTCCACAGGAATCTCCTCGACTGTCACAGTGGTTTCGGGTGCCTTGTCATCCTCCTCGACAGTTTCGATCTTGGTGACTTCTTGCTTGTCACCCTTAATCTTCTTGATGACACGAGTGCGGATCTTCTTCTTCGTGGACTTGCCGTCTTCAGTAATCGTTTCCACAACACGAACCTCTTCTGGAAGCTCCTTTACTTCTTCAAGTGTTTCTTCTTCCACAGGAATCTCCTCTACTGTCACAGTGGTTTCGGGTGCCTTGTCATCCTCCTCGACAGTTTCGATCTTGGTGACTTCTTGCTTGTCACCCTTAACCTTCTTAATGACACGAGTGCGGATCTTCTTCTTCTTTGGCATGCCGTCTTCAGTAATCGTTTCCACAACACGAACCTCTTCTGGCAGCTCCTTGACTTCTTCTGGAGTTTCTTCTTCCACAGAAATCTCCTCGACTGTCACAGTGGTTTCGGGTGCTTTGTCATCCTCCTCGACTGTTTCGATCTTGGTGACTTCTTGCTTGTCACCCATAATCTTCTTAATGACACGAGTGCGGATCTTCTTCTTCGTCGGCTTGCCGTCTTCAGTAATCGTTTCCACAACGCGAACCTCTTCTGGAAGTTGCCTGACTTCTTCTGGAGTTTCGTCTTCCACAGGAATCTCCTCGACTGTCACAGTGGTTTCAGGTGCCTTGTCATCCTCCTCGACGGTTTCGATCTTGGTGACTTCTTGCTTGTCACCCTTAACCTTCTTGATGACACGAGTGCGGATCTTCTTCTTCTTTGGCATGCCGTCTTCAGAAATCGTTTCCACAACACGAACCTCCTCTGGAAGCTCCTTGACTTCTTCAGACTGTTCTTCCACAGGAATCTCCTCGACTGTCACAGTGGTTTCGGGTGCTTTGTCATCCTCCTCGACGGTTTCGATCTTGGTGACTTCTTGTTTGTCACCCTTAACCTTCTTGATGACACGAGTTCGGATCTTCTTCTTCGTCGGCTTGCCGTCTTCAGTAATCGTTTCCACAACACGAACCTCTTCTGGAAGCTCCTTGACTTCTTCTGGAGTTTCTTCTTCCACAGGAATCTCCTCGACTGTCACAGTGGTTTCGGGTGCCTTGTCATCCTCCTCGACTGTTTCGATCTTGGTGACTTCCTGTTTGTCACCCTTAACCTTCTTGATGACACGAGTTCGTATCTTCTTCTTCGTTGGCTTGCCGTCTTCAGTAATCGTTTCCACAACACGAACCTCTTCTGGAAGCTCCTTAACTTCTTCAAGTGTTTCTTCTTCCACAGGAATCTCCTCGACTGTCACAGTGGTTTCGGGTGCTTTGTCATCCTCCTCGACCGTTTCGATCTTGGTGACTCCTTGCTTGTCACCCTTAATCTTCTTGATGACACGAGTGCGGATCTTCTTCTTCGTCGGCTTGCCGTCTTCAGTAATCGTTTCCACAACACGAACCTCTTCTGGAAGCTCCTTTACTTCTTCAAGTGTTTCTTCTTCCACAGGAATCTCCTCTACTGTCACAGTGGTTTCGGGTGCCTTGTCATCCTCCTCGACAGTTTCGATCTTGGTGACTTCTTGTTTGTCACCTTTAACCTTCTTGATGACACGAGTTCGGATCTTCTTCTTCGTCGGCTTGCCGTCTTCAGTAATCGTTTCCACTACACGAACCTCTTCTGGAAGCTCCTTTACTTCTTCAGGAGCTTCTTCTTCCACAGAAATCTCCTCGACTGTCACAGTGGTTTCGGGTGCCTTGTCATCCTCCTCGACTGTTTCGATCTTGGTGACTTCTTGCTTGTCACCCTTAATCTTCTTGATGACACGAGTGCGGATCTTCTTCTTCTTCGGCTTGCCATCTTCAGTAATCGTTTCCACAACACGAACTTCCTCAGGAAGCTCCTGGACTTCTTCAGGCTGTTCTTCCACAGGAATCTCTTCAACGGTTACAGTGGTTTCGGGTGCCTTGTCATCCTCCTCGACAGTTTCGATCTTGGTGACTTCTTGTTTGTCACCCTTAACCTTCTTGATAACACGAGTGCGGATCTTCTTCTTCTTCGGCTTGCCGTCTTCAGTAATCGTTTCAATAACTTGAACCTCCTCAGGAAGCTCCTGGACTTCTTCAGGCTGTTCTTCCACAGGAATCTCTTCAACGGTTACAGTGGTTTCGGGTGCCTTGTCATCCTCCTCGACAGTTTCGATCTTGGTGACTTCTTGTTTGTCACCCTTAACCTTCTTGATGACACGAGTGCGGATCTTCTTCTTCTTCGGCTTGCCGTCTTCAGTAATCGTTTCCACAACACGAACCTCTTCAGGAAGCTCCTTGACTTCTTCAGGCTGTTCTTGTACAGGAATCTCTTCAACGGTTACAGTGGTTTCGGGTGCCTTGTCATCCTCCTCGACAGTTTCGATCTTGGTGACTTCTTGTTTGTCACCCTTAACCTTCTTGATAACACGAGTGCGGATCTTCTTCTTCGTCGGCTTGCCGTCTTCAGTAATCGTTTCCACTACACGAACCTCTTCTGGAAGCTCCTTTACTTCTTCAGGAGCTTCTTCTTCCACAGAAATCTCCTCGACTGTCACAGTGGTTTCGGGTGCCTTGTCATCCTCCTCGACTGTTTCGATCTTGGTGACTTCTTGTTTGTCACCCTTAACCTTCTTGATGACACGAGTTCGTATCTTCTTCTTCGTCGGCTTGCCGTCTTCAGTAATCGTTTCCACAACACGAATCTCTTCTGGAAGCTCCTTTACTTCTTCAATTGTTTCTTCTTCCACAGGAATCTCCTCTACTGTCACAGAGGTTTCGGGTGCCTTGTCATCCTCCTCGACTGTTTCGATCTTGGTGACTTCTTGCTTGTCACCCTTAATCTTCTTGATGACACGAGTGCGGATCTTCTTCTTCGTCGGCTTGCCGTCTTCAGTAATCGTTTCCACAACACGAACCTCTTCTGGAAGCTCCTTTACTTCTTCAAGTGTTTCTTCTTCCACAGGAATCTCCTCTACTGTCACAGTGGTTTCGGGTGCTTTGTCATCCTCCTCGACAGTTTCGATCTTGGTGACTTCTTGCTTGTCACCCTTAACCTTCTTGATGACACGAGTTCGTATCTTCTTCTTCGTCGGCTTGCCGTCTTCAGTAATCGTTTCCACAACACGAATCTCTTCTGAAAGCTCCTTTACTTCTTCAGGAGCTTCTCCTTCCACAGAAATCTCCTCGACTGTCACAGTGGTTTCGGGTGCCTTGTCATCCTCCTCGACTGTTTCGATCTTGGTGACTTCTTGCTTGTTACCCTTAATCTTCTTGATGACACGAGTGCGGATCTTCTTCTTCTTCGGCTTGCCGTCTTCAGTAATCGTTTCCACAACACGAACCTCTTCAGGAAGCTCCTTAACTTCTTCAGGCTGTTCTTCCACAGGAATCTCTTCAACGGTTACAGTGGTTTCGGGTGCCTTATCATCCTCCTCGACAGTTTCGATCTTGGTGACTTCTTGTTTATCACCCTTAACCTTTTTGATGACACGAGTGCGGATCGTCTTCTTCTTCGGCTTGCCGTCTTCAGTAATCGTTTCAATAACACGAACCTCCTCAGGAAGCTCCTGGACTTCTTCAGGCTGTTCTTCCACTGGAATCTCTTCAACGGTTACAGTGGTTTCGGGTGCCTTGTCATCCTCCTCGACAGTTTCGATCTTGGTGACTTCTTGTTTATCACCCTTAACCTTCTTGATAACACGAGTGCGGATCTTCTTCTTCTTCGGCTTGCCGTCTTCAGTAATCGTTTCAATAACACGAACCTCCTCAGGAAGCTCCTGGACTTCTTCAGGCTGTTCTTCCACAGGAATCTCTTCAACGGTTACTGTGGTTTCGGGTGCCTTGTCATCCTCCTCGACAGTTTCGATCTTGGTGACTTCTTGTTTGTCACCCTTAACCTTCTTGATAACACGAGTGCGGATCTTCTTCTTCTTCGGCTTGCCGTCTTCAGTAATCGTTTCAATAACACGAACCTCCTCAGGAAGCTCCTGGACTTCTTCAGGCTGTTCTTCCACAGGAATTTCTTCAACGGTTACAGTGGTTTCGGGTGCTTTGTCATCCTCCTCGACAGTTTCGATCTTGGTGACTTCTTGTTTGTCACCCTTAACCTTCTTGATGACACGAGTGCGGATCTTCTTCTTCTTCGGCTTGCCGTCTTCAGTAATCGTTTCAATAACACGAACCTCCTCAGGAAGCTCCTGGACTTCTTCAGGCTGTTCTTCCACTGGAATCTCTTCAACGGTTACAGTGGTTTCGGGTGCCTTGTCATCCTCCTCGACAGTTTCGATCTTGGTGACTTCTTGTTTATCACCCTTAACCTTCTTGATAACACGAGTGCGGATCTTCTTCTTCTTCGGCTTGCCGTCTTCAGTAATCGTTTCAATAACACGAACCTCCTCAGGAAGCTCCTGGACTTCTTCAGGCTGTTCTTCCACAGGAATCTCTTCAACGGTTACAGTGGTTTCGGGTGCCTTGTCATCCTCCTCGACAGTTTCGATCTTGGTGACTTCTTGTTTGTCACCCATAACCTTCTTGATAACACGAGTGCGGATCTTCTTCTTCTTCGGCTTGCCGTCTTCAGTAATCGTTTCAATAACACGAACCTCCTCAGGAAGCTCCTGGACTTCTTCAGGCTGTTCTTCCACAGGAATCTCTTCAACGGTTACAGTGGTTTCGGGTGCCTTGTCATCCTCTTCGACAGTTTCGATCTTGGTGACTTCTTGTTTGTCACCCTTAACCTTCTTGATGACACGAGTGCGGATCTTCTTCTTCTTCGGCTTGCCGTCTTCAGTAATCGTTTCAATAACACGAACCTCTTCAGGAAGCTCCTTGACTTCTTCAGGCTGTTCTTGTACAGGAATCTCTTCAACGGTTACAGTGGTTTCGGGTGCCTTGTCATCCTCCTCGACAGTTTCGATCTTGGTGACTTCTTGTTTGTCACCCTTAACCTTCTTGATAACACGAGTGCGGATCTTCTTCTTCTTCGGCTTGCCGTTTTCAGTAATCGTTTCAATAACACGAACCTCCTCAGGAAGCTCTTGGACTTCTTCAGGCTGTTCTTCCACAGGAATCTCTTCAACGGTTACAGTGGTTTCGGGTGCCTTGTCATCCTCCTCGACAGTTTCGATCTTGGTGACTTCTTGTTTGTCACCCTTAACCTTCTTGATAACACGAGTGCGGATCTTCTTCTTCTTCGGCTTGCCGTCTTCAGTAATCGTTTCAATAACACGAACCTCTTCAGGAAGCTCCTTGACTTCTTCAGGTTGTTCTTGCACAGGAATCTCTTCAACGGTTACAGTGGTTTCGGGTGCCTTGTCATCCTCCTCGACAGTTTCGATCTTGGTGACTTCTTGTTTGTCACCCTTAACCTTCTTGATAACACGAGTGCGGATCTTCTTCTTCTTCGGCTTGCCGTCTTCAGTAATCGTTTCAATAACACGAACCTCCTCAGGAAGCTCCTGGACTTCTTCAGGCTGTTCTTCCACAGGAATCTCTTCAACGGTTACAGTGGTTTCGGGTGCCTTGTCATCCTCCTCGACAGTTTCGATCTTGGTGACTTCTTGTTTGTCACCCTTAACCTTCTTGATGACACGAGTGCGGATCTTCTTCTTCTTCGGCTTGCCGTCTTCAGTAATCGTTTCCACAACACGAACCTCTTCAGGAAGCTCCTTGACTTCTTCAGGCTGTTCTTCCACTGGAATCTCTTCAACGGTTACAGTGGTTTCGGGTGCCTTGTCATCCTCCTCGACAGTTTCGATCTTGGTGACTTCTTGTTTGTCACCCTTAACCTTCTTGATAACACGAGTGCGGATCTTCTTTTTCTTCGGCTTGCCGTCTTCAGTAATCGTTTCAATAACACGAACCTCCTCAGGAAGCTCCTGGACTTCATCAGGCTGTTCTTCCACAGGAATCTCTTCAACGGTTACAGTGGTTTCGGGTGCCTTGTCATCCTCCTCGACAGTTTCGATCTTGGTGACTTCTTGTTTGTCACCCTTAACCTTCTTGATAACACGAGTGCGGATCTTCTTTTTCTTCGGCTTGCCGTCTTCAGTAATCGTTTCAATAACACGAACCTCCTCAGGAAGCTCCTGGACTTCATCAGGCTGTTCTTCCACAGGAATCTCTTCAACGGTTACAGTGGTTTCGGGTGCCTTGTCATCCTCCTCGACAGTTTCGATCTTGGTGACTTCTTGTTTGTCACCCTTAACCTTCTTGATAACACGAGTGCGGATCTTCTTCTTCTTCGGCTTGCCGTCTTCAGAAATCGTTTCCACAACACGAACCTCCTCAGGAAGCTCCTTAACTTCTTCAAGAGTTTCTTCTTCCACAGGAATCTCCTCGACGGTTACAGTTGTTTCGGGGGCCTTGTCATCCTCCTCGACAGTTTCGATCTTGGTGACTTCTTGTTTATCACCCTTAACCTTCTTGATAACACGAGTGCGGATCTTCTTCTTCTTCGGCTTGCCGTCTTCAGTAATCGTTTCAATAACACGAACCTCTTCAGGAAGCTCCTTGACTTCTTCAGGCTGTTCTTGCACAGGAATCTCTTCAACGGTTACAGTGGTTTCGGGTGCCTTGTCATCCTCCTCGACAGTTTCGATCTTGGTGACTTCTTGTTTGTCACCCTTAACCTTCTTGATAACACGAGTGCGGATCTTCTTCTTCTTCGGCTTGCCGTCTTCAGTAATCGTTTCAATAACACGAACCTCCTCAGGAAGCTCCTGGACTTCTTCAGGCTGTTCTTCCACAGGAATCTCTTCAACGGTTACAGTGGTTTCGGGTGCCTTGTCATCCTCCTCGACAGTTTCGATCTTGGTGACTTCTTGTTTGTCACCCTTAACCTTCTTGATGACACGAGTACGGATCTTCTTCTTCTTCGGCTTGCCGTCTTCAGTAATCGTTTCCACAACACGAACCTCTTCAGGAAGCTCCTTGACTTCTTCAGGCTGTCCTTCCACAGGAATCTCTTCAACGGTTACAGTGGTTTCGGGTGCCTTGTCATCCTCCTCGACAGTTTCGATCTTGGTGACTTCTTGTTTGTCACCCTTAACCTTCTTGATGACACGAGTGTGGATCTTCTTCTTCTTCGGCTTGCCGTCTTCAGTAATCGTTTCCACAACACGAACCTCTTCAGGAAGCTCCTTGACTTCTTCAGGCTGTTCTTGCACAGGAATCTCTTCAACGGTTACAGTGGTTTCGGGTGCCTTGTCATCCTCCTCGACAGTTTCGATCTTGGTGACTTCTTGTTTGCCACCCTTAACTTTCTTGATAACACGAGTGCGGATCTTCTTCTTCTTCGGCTTGCCGTCTTCAGTAATCGTTTCAATAACACGAACCTCCTCAGGAAGCTCCTGGACTTCTTCAGGCTGTTCTTCCACAGGAATCTCTTCAACGGTTACAGTGGTTTCGGGTGCCTTGTCATCCTCCTCGACAGTTTCGATCTTGGTGACTTCTTGTTTGTCACCCTTAACCTTCTTGATAACACGAGTTCGGATCTTCTTCTTCTTCGGCTTGCCGTCTTCAGTAATCGTTTCCACAACACGAACCTCCTCAGGAAGCTCCTTAACTTCTTCAGGCTGTTCTTCCACAGGAATCTCTTCAACGGTTACAGTGGTTTCGGGTGCCTTGTCGTCCTCCTCGACAGTTTCGATCTTGGTGACTTCTTGTTTGTCACCCTTAACCTTCTTGATAACACGAGTGCGGATCTTCTTCTTCTTCGGCTTGCCATCTTCAGTAATCGTTTCCACAACACGAACTTCCTCAGGAAGCTCCTTGACGTCTTCAGGCTGTTCTTCCACAGGAATCTCTTCAACGGTTACAGTGGTTTCGGGTGCCTTGTCATCCTCCTCGACAGTTTCGATCTTGGTGACTTCTTGTTTGTCACCCTTAACCTTCTTGATAACACGAGTGCGGATCTTCTTCTTCTTCGGCTTGCCGTCTTCAGTAATCGTTTCAATAAAACGAACCTCCTCAGGAAGCTCCTGGACTTCTTCAGGCTGTTCTTCCGCAGGAATCTCTTCAACGGTTACAGTGGTTTCGGGTGCCTTGTCATCCTCCTCGACAGTTTCGATCTTGGTGACTTCTTGTTTGTCACCCTTAACCTTCTTGATAACACGAGTGCGGATCTTCTTCTTTTTCGGCTTGCCGTCTTCAGTAATCGTTTCAATAACACGAACCTCTTCAGGAAGCTCCTTGACTTCTTCAGGCTGTTCTTGCACAGGAATCTCTTCAACGGTTACAGTGGTTTCGGGTGCCTTGTCATCCTCCTCGACAGTTTCGATCTTGGTGACTTCTTGTTTGTCACCCTTAACCTTCTTGATAACACGAGTGCGGATCTTCTTCTTCTTCGGCTTGCCGTCTTCAGTAATCGTTTCCACAACACGAACCTCCTCAGGAAGCTCCTTGACTTCTTCAGGCTGTTCTTCCACAGGAATCTCTTCAACGGTTACAGTGGTTTCGGGTGCCTTGTCATCCTCCTCGACAGTTTCGATCTTGGTGACTTCTTGTTTGTCACCCTTAACCTTCTTGATAACACGAGTGCGGATCTTCTTCTTCTTCGGCTTGCCGTCTTCAGTAATCGTTTCAATAACACGAACCTCCTCAGGAAGCTCCTTGACTTCTTCAGGCTGTTCTTGCACAGGAATCTCTTCAACGGTTACAGTGGTTTCGGGTGCCTTGTCATCCTCCTCGACAGTTTCGATCTTGGTGACTTCTTGTTTGTCACCCTTAATCTTCTTGATAATACGAGTGTGGATCTTCTTCTTCTTCGGCTTGCCGTCTTCAGTAATCGTTTCAATAACACGAACCTCTTCAGGAAGCTCCTTGACTTCTTCAGGCTGTTCTTGCACAGGAATCTCTTCAACGGTTACAGTGGTTTCGGGTGCCTTGTCATCCTCCTCGACAGTTTCGATCTTGGTGACTTCTTGTTTGTCACCCTTAACCTTCTTGATAACACGAGTGCGGATCTTCTTCTTCTTCGGCTTGCCGTCTTCAGTAATCGTTTCCAAAACACGAACCTCCTCAGGAAGCTCCTTGACTTCTTCAGGCTGTTCTTCCACAGGAATCTCTTCAACGGTTACAGTGGTTTCGGGTGCCTTGTCATCCTCCTCGACAGTTTCGATCTTGGTGACTTCTTGTTTGTCACCCTTAACCTTCTTGATGACACGAGTGCGGATCTTCTTCTTCTTCGGCTTGCCGTCTTCAGTAATCGTTTCCACAACACGAACCTCCTCAGGAAGCTCCTTAACTTCTTCAGGCTGTTCTTGCACAGGAATCTCTTCAACGGTTACAGTGGTTTCGGGTGCCTTGTCATCCTCCTCGACAGTTTCGATCTTGGTGACTTCTTGTTTGTCACCCTTAACCTTCTTGATAACACGAGTGCGGATCTTCTTCATCTTCGGCTTGCCGTCTTCAGTAATTGTTTCAATAACACGAACCTCCTCAGGAAGCTCCTTAACTTCTTCAGGCTGTTCTTCCACAGGAATCTCTTCAACGGTTACAGTGGTTTCGGGTGCCTTGTCATCCTCCTCGACAGTTTCGATCTTGGTGACTTCTTGTTTGTCACCCTTAACCTTCTTGATGACACGAGTGCGGATCTTTTTCTTCTTCGGCTTGCCGTCTTCAGTAATCGTTTCCACAACACGAACCTCCTCAGGAAGCTCCTTGACTTCTTCAGGCTGTTCTTCCACAGGAGTCTCTTCAACGGTAACAGTGGTTTCGGGTGCCTTGTCATCCTCCTCGACAGTTTCGATCTTGGTGACTTCTTGTTTGTCACCCTTAACCTTCTTGATAACACGAGTGCGGATCTTCTTCTTCTTCGGCTTGCCATCTTCAGTAATCGTTTCCACAACACGAACTTCCTCAGGAAGCTCCTTGACGTCTTCAGGCTGTTCTTCCACAGGAATCTCTTCAACGGTTACAGTGGTTTCGGGTGCCTTGTCATCCTCCTCGACAGTTTCGATCTTGGTGACTTCTTGTTTGTCACCCTTAACCTTCTTGATAACACGAGTGCGGATCTTCTTCTTCTTCGGCTTGCCGTCTTCAGTAATCGTTTCCACAACACGAACCTCCTCAGGAAGCTCTTGGACTTCTTCAGGCTGTTCTTCCACAGGAATCTCTTCAACGGTTACCGTGGTTTCGGGGGCCTTGTCATCCTCCTCGACAGTTTCGATCTTGGTGACTTCTTGTTTGTTACCCTTAACCTTCTTTATGACACGAGTACGGATCTTTTTCTTCTTCGGCTTGCCGTCTTCAGTAATCGTTTCCACAACACGAACCTCCTCAGGAAGCTCCTGGACTTCTTCAGGCTGTTCTTCCACAGGAATCTCTTCAACGGTTACAGTGGTTTCGGGTGCCTTGTCATCCTCCTCGACAGTTTCGATCTTGGTGACTTCTTGTTTATCACCCTTAACCTTCTTGATGACACGAGTGCGGATCTTCTTCTTTTTCGGCTTGCCATCTTCAGAAATCGTTTCCACAACACGAACCTCCTCAGGAAGCTCCTTAACTTCTTCAAGAGTTTCTTCTTCCACAGGAATCTCCTCGACGGTTACAGTTGTTTCGGGGGCCTTGTCATCCTCCTCGACAGTTTCGATCTTGGTGACTTCTTGTTTATCACCCTTAACCTTCTTGATGACACGAGTGCGGATCTTCTTCTTCTTCGGCTTGCCGTCTTCAGAAATCGTTTCCACAACACGAACCTCCTCAGGAAGCTCCTTAACTTCTTCAAGAGTTTCTTCTTCCACAGGAATCTCCTCGACGGTTACAGTTGTTTCGGGGGCCTTGTCATCCTCCTCGACAGTTTCGATCTTGGTGACTTCTTGTTTATCACCCTTAACCTTCTTGATGACACGAGTGTGGATCTTCTTCTTCTTCGGCTTGCCGTCTTCAGAAATCGTTTCCACAACACGAACCTCCTCAGGAAGCTCCTTTACTTCTTCATTCTGTACTTCCACAGGAATCTCTTCAACGGTTACAGTGGTTTCGGGGGCCTTGTCATCCTCCTCGACAGTTTCGATCTTGGTGACTTCTTGTTTATCACCCTTAACCTTCTTGATGACACGAGTGCGGATCTTCTTCTTCTTCGGCTTGCCGTCTTCAGAAATCGTTTCCACAACACGAACCTCCTCAGGAAGCTCCTTAACTTCTTCAAGAGTTTCTTCTTCCACAGGAATCTCCTCGACGGTTACAGTTGTTTCGGGTGCCTTGTCATCCTCCTCGACAGTTTCTATCTTGGTGACTTCTTGTTTGTCACCCTTAACCTTCTTGATGACACGAGTGCGGATCTTCTTCTTCTTCGGCTTGCCGTCTTCAGAAATCGTTTCCACAACACGAACCTCCTCAGGAAGCTCCTTTACTTCTTCATTCTGTACTTCCACAGGAATCTCTTCAAAGGTTACAGTGGTTTCGGGGGCCTTGTCATCCTCCTCGACAGTTTCGATCTTGGTGACTTCTTGTTTATCACCCTTAACCTTCTTGATGACACGAGTGCGGATCTTCTTCTTCTTCGGCTTGCCATCTTCAGAAATCGTTTCCACAACACGAACCTCCTCAGGAAGCTCCTTAACTTCTTCAAGAGTTTCTTCTTCCACAGGAATCTCCTCGACGGTTACAGTGGTTTCGGGTGCCTTGTCATCCTCCTCGACAGTTTCGATCTTGGTGACTTCTTGTTTGTCACCCTTAACCTTCTTGATAACACGAGTGCGGATCTTCTTCTTCTTCGGCTTGCCGTCTTCAGTAATCGTTTCAATAACACGAACCTCCTCAGGAAGCTCCTGGACTTCTTCAGGCTGTTCTTCCACTGGAATCTCTTCAACGGTTACAGTGGTTTCGGGTGCCTTGTCATCCTCCTCGACAGTTTCGATCTTGGTGACTTCTTGTTTATCACCCTTAACCTTCTTGATGACACGAGTACGGATCTTTTTCTTCTTCGGCTTGCCGTCTTCAGTAATCGTTTCCACAACACGAACCTCCTCAGGAAGCTCCTGGACTGCTTCAGGCTGTTCTTCCACAGGAATCTCTTCAACGGTTACAGTGGTTTCGGGTGCCTTGTCATCCTCCTCGACAGTTTCGATCTTGGTGACTTCTTGTTTATCACCCTTAACCTTCTTGATGACACGAGTACGGATCTTCTTCTTCTTCGGCTTGCCGTCTTCAGTAATCGTTTCCACAACACGAACCTCCTCAGGAAGCTCTTGGACTTCTTCAGGCTGTTCTTCCACAGGAATCTCTTCAACGGTTACCGTGGTTTCGGGGGCCTTGTCATCCTCCTCGACAGTTTCGATCTTGGTGACTTCTTGTTTATCACCCTTAACCTTCTTGATGACACGAGTACGGATCTTTTTCTTCTTCGGCTTGCCGTCTTCAGTAATCGTTTCCACAACACGAACCTCCTCAGGAAGCTCCTGGACTGCTTCAGGCTGTTCTTCCACAGGAATCTCTTCAACGGTTACAGTGGTTTCGGGTGCCTTGTCATCCTCCTCGACAGTTTCGATCTTGGTGACTTCTTGTTTATCACCCTTAACCTTCTTGATGACACGAGTGCGGATCTTCTTCTTTTTCGGCTTGCCATCTTCAGAAATCGTTTCCACAACACGAACCTCCTCAGGAAGCTCCTTAACTTCTTCAAGAGTTTCTTCTTCCACAGGAATCTCCTCGACGGTTACAGTTGTTTCGGGGGCCTTGTCATCCTCCTCGACAGTTTCGATCTTGGTGACTTCTTGTTTATCACCCTTAACCTTCTTGATGACACGAGTGCGGATCTTCTTCTTCTTCGGCTTGCCGTCTTCAGAAATCGTTTCCACAACACGAACCTCCTCAGGAAGCTCCTTTACTTCTTCATTCTGTACTTCCACAGGAATCTCTTCAACGGTTACAGTGGTTTCGGGGGCCTTGTCATCCTCCTCGACAGTTTCGATCTTGGTGACTTCTTGTTTATCACCCTTAACCTTCTTGATGACACGAGTGCGGATCTTTTTCTTCTTCGGCTTGCCATCTTCAGTAATCGTTTCCACAACACGAACCTCCTCAGGAAGCTCCTTTTCTTCTTCAGGCTGTTCTTCCACAGGAATCTCTTCAACGGTTACAGTGGTTTCGGGTGCCTTGTCATCCTCCTCGACAGTTTCGATCTTGGTGACTTCTTGTTTATCACCCTTAACCTTCTTGATGACACGAGTGCGGATCTTCTTCTTCTTCGGCTTGCCGTCTTCAGAAATCGTTTCCACAACACGAACCTCCTCAGGAAGCTCCTTAACTTCTTCCACAGGAATCTCCTCGACGGTTACAGTTGTTTCGGGGGCCTTGTCATCCTCCTCGACAGTTTCGATCTTGGTGACTTCTTGTTTATCACCCTTAACCTTCTTGATGACACGAGTGCGGATCTTCTTCTTCTTCGGCTTGCCGTCTTCAGAAATCGTTTCCACAACACGAACCTCCTCAGGAAGCTCCTTTACTTCTTCATTCTGTACTTCCACAGAAATCTCTTCAACGGTTACAGTGGTTTCGGGGGCCTTGTCATCCTCCTCGACAGTTTCGATCTTGGTGACTTCTTGTTTATCACCCTTAACCTTCTTGATAACTCGAGTGCGGATCTTCTTCTTCTTCGGCTTGCCGTCTTCAGTAATCGTTTCAATAACACGAACCTCCTCAGGAAGCTCCTGGACTTCTTCAGGCTGTTCTTCCACAGGAATCTCTTCAACGGTTACAGTTGTTTCGGGGGCCTTGTCATCCTCCTCGACAGTTTCGATCTTGGTGACTTCTTGTTTATCACCCTTAACCTTCTTGATGACACGAGTGCGGATCTTCTTCTTCTTCGGCTTGCCATCTTCAGAAATCGTTTCCACAACACGAACCTCCTCAGGAAGCTCCTTAACTTCTTCAAGGGTTTCTTCTTCCACAGGAATCTCCTCGACGGTTACAGTTGTTTCGGGGGCCTTGTCATCCTCCTCGACAGTTTCGATCTTGGTGACTTCTTGTTTATCACCCTTAACCTTCTTGATGACACGAGTACGGATCTTTTTCTTCTTCGGCTTGCCGTCTTCAGTAATCGTTTCAATAACACGAACCTCCTCAGGAAGCTCCTGGACTGCTTCAGGCTGTTCCTCCACAGGAATCTCTTCAACGGTTACAGTGGTTTCGGGTGCCTTGTCATCCTCCTCGACAGTTTCGATCTTGGTGACTTCTTGTTTATCACCCTTAACCTTCTTGATGACACGAGTGCGGATCTTCTTCTTCTTCGGCTTGCCATCTTCAGAAATCGTTTCCACAACACGAACCTCCTCAGGAAGCTCCTTAACTTCTTCAAGAGTTTCTTCTTCCACAGGAATCTCTTCAACGGTTACAGTGGTTTCGGGTGCCTTGTCATCCTCCTCGACAGTTTCGATCTTGGTGACTTCTTGTTTATCACCCTTAACCTTCTTGATGACACGAGTGCGGATCTTCTTCTTCTTCGGCTTGCCATCTTCAGAAATCGTTTCCACAACACGAACCTCCTCAGGAAGCTCCTTAACTTCTTCAAGAGTTTCTTCTTCCACAGGAATCTCCTCGACGGTTACAGTTGTTTCGGGGGCCTTGTCATCCTCCTCGACAGTTTCGATCTTGGTGACTTCTTGTTTATCACCCTTAACCTTCTTGATAACACGAGTGCGGATCTTCTTCTTCTTCGGCTTGCCGTCTTCAGAAATCGTTTCCACAACACGAACCTCCTCAGGAAGCTCCTTAACTTCTTCAAGAGTTTCTTCTTCCACAGGAATCTGCTCGACGGTTACAGTTGTTTCGGGGGCCTTGTCATCCTCCTCGACAGTTTCGATCTTGGTGACTTCTTGTTTGTCACCCTTAACCTTCTTGATAACACGAGTGCGGATCTTCTTCTTTTTCGGCTTGCCGTCTTCAGAAATCGTTTCCACAACACGAACCTCCTCAGGAAGCTCCTTTACTTCTTCAGGCTGCTCCTTCAGAGGAATCTCTTCAACGGTTACAGTGGTTTCGGGTGCCTTGTCATCCTCCTCAACGGTTTCGATCTTGGTGACTTCTTGTTTATCACCCTTAGCTTTTTTGATAATACGAGTGCGTATCGTTTTCTTCGTAAGTTCGCCATCTTTTGAAATTCGTTCGAGAACTTGAATGGTTTCAGGTATTTCCGATATTGCAACTTCGTGTGTTTCTTTTATTTGTGTTGGTGTCTTTTGTTGTGTGTGTTTTGTGTCTGTGGCTTGTTCTGTATCTGTGTAAAAAATATGAGTTTAGTAATTTAATTTGTATGTAACTTGATTGTCGTTTTGTGTTATATGTGTTTTGTAGTTTGTAGTTTGGGGGTCGAGTGGTAATGGAAGTAATACGTCTTTTTATTGTTGAACTGCTTAATGCTAACCTTAATGAATACTTACCCGTTGTTGCTTTTACCGATTCAATTAAACTTAAACTTTCATACTCAGTAAATGGTGTAGATTGCAATTGTGACTCAGAATGTATCTCCAAGTCAGTAGTTGTGTCTTCTTTAGGATGTTTTGTTTTCTTTCGAGGCTTATCATGTTTTTGTGTTTTGTTATGTTGTGCATTTTCTTGAAGTTCAACCTCAAGAGTCTGTATATCATCCAGAACAATTGGCATATTACTCGCTGCTAAAGTGAGCACATCAACTTGATTTTTGGTACCCGATTCAAAGCTAACATTTGCATTTGTGGTAGGTGTTTGGACTTCTTTATGTAGTGTTGTGACTTGTTCTTCTGTAATTGTTTCTCGATGAAGACACGAACTGAAAGGCATTATTGATGGGGTTGCACTTTCTAAATCTAATAGAGAACTTTTTGTTTCAAGAAGGTTTCCCTTCTCATGAAGTTCACTAGAGACGACTGCAATTTTAGCATCAATGTGAGCATAAGACGCACTTTTCGTAGCCACACGTATATCCGTTGGTAAATTTTTCACATTTTCATAAATTTGTTGATCAGTTACAAGAACATTCTCGTGTGTAATGTTTTCTGCCTTTGCTTTAGCTTCCTTAGGCTGTGTTTTCGAAATACTTCCTACAGATGGTACAACAGAAACCTCTTCCACAACCAAAACTTTTAAATTTGAGAGCACATCGGCAGATGGCATTGCAGTTTGAGGCTTAAAATCACCGTGCCCTTCAACATTTTCGTATATGTTAACAGTTGATGTTTGTACCGGTTTGGTAGAACTGTCAACGAAATTTATATTTGGCCTGGATAAATTGCCACTTTCAGTTTCCATAAGTGGAGATTGTTCATAAGCTAGTTGATCAATAATGGTTACTGCCTCATTTGGAGACTCACTTATTATATTTGCATTCACTTCTTTTGGTACTTGAAGATCGTAGGATTCGTGAATTGAACTCATGCTAATAACCTCCTCTGTTACAAGTGACTCTTTCTCCGCCTTAGAAATTCGCGCATTTTCTTCGATATACGATAAGGGAGCGAACTCATCTTCCTTAATATAGGATGTTTGCGTAGTTGTAAGCTTTGCACGTTTAGTTTCAGCATCACCTTTAACGTAAGCGAAATGTTCGTCACTTGGAAGCTCGGACTTAAAATCTTCGGTTTTTTCGTAAGCTTCAACTTCTGATACAGTTTTATGTATTTGAGATTGTGTAGTTGACACTTGAGCCTCAATTGGTAATGCTTGATTGTCCTCCCCCAAATTTCCAACATTTTCGATTGGCAAGATCTCGGAAATTAATGTTTCACGTTTTGTTCCTTCAATAAATGGTTTGCCATATCCAATTGGATGCTTGTCCTCGAATGCTTCCTCCCTTTGTAAAATAAGTTCATCCACTTGAACGTGTAGTTTATTAGCCTCTGAGGTAAGGAATGAATGTACTTGAGCTTCCTGAGTATTGGTTTCAATATGTTTAATTTGCTCTGATAATTCAAAAGGCATCACATCTGTTGTTGTCGTATGTTGCAGGATGTCACTTAAAGTGGGTTTAGCAACAGCTTCCTGAGATGCTGTGGGCTGTAGTACAGACTCCATTTGATAAGTGTCCTCTTGTAAAGATTCTGGAGTACTTTGGAACATAATATTTAAAGACTTTGTTGCTCTTGCAGAAACTTTTTCCGGCGTTGAAATAAGCTCTGTATTCTCAACACATTGACTATCGGTTACTGTGACTTCATAATGTCGTCCTTCCAAACTCTCCTGGGCAACTGTTTCACTTGTTGTAGGAGCACTAAATTCGTCAACATCCTCCACAACTTGAACTGCGGTATTCACTGGCAACCTAAGTTTTGAGGCATTCTCAGATGAGCTGGCAGCTGCAGAGTTTGGAGCTGCGGTAATGAAAGAATCTGCACCTTCTACCGTTTGTTGCAGATCTGTTATCTGGGCGTGAGTAATTCCATGGGAAATTCCAGCTTGTAGGCTGCCAATATTCTCACTTGGCTGTGTTTCGTGAACCGATTCATAGACGTCAACCTCCTTGATATCTTTGCTGAATAACGTTGGAATAACTTGGTTAATCTTTGCACTTAACTCTTGTGATTCTTTGGCATCAAAGCTTAATTCGGCTTCGAGAACATTTTGATCTTCTGCAATAGCCAACTGGCTAAAGGTATCCTGAGTGGCATGGGCAGTTCTCTGTTTCTCCGATGATTCAATAAATTGTTCAACTTGGTTAATGGTCATACACTCGCTGACCATTGTATGCTCGTGTGGAATCATAGTTTGTGAGCCTAAACACTGCGGCTCCTCAGTGACTTTAGCTGTTGTAATGTTGTCATACACTAAGGCTTCTGTAGTTCCTGTTTCATTCAAAACATCAATGCTTGAAGTTGCCTGCTTGCTGGACACATTGAACTCGGCAAGTTCTCCAGTAGACTGCGATTCTTGCACTCCTTCTGTCAGTGGTATTCTCAAGTGTTCCGATGTAACAGACTTTGCCTGTTCTAAGGACACACTTGGCATTTTAAGATCATGTTCCGATTCAAAAGTAGAGTCCTTCTGACTTGTTACCACACTTGTTGATGATTCCAACGTTATTTTAACCGCTTGTGCCATGGGCTGTGTTAAGCTTTCCATCGGCTCTTCCTTTTCGCAAGTTCTTGTTTCCTGCACGTTTATCTCCTCGAATTTACCAATTGTGGGCTGGCTAGTCTCTAATGTGGGACTAATGGCTGTCAGTTCTGCAGCATAATCCAAAACATTCTGTTCTTCCGACAAGGGAGATATTTTAATAGCATCACTTAATTTTGGTGTAATTGCTGTGGGTTTAAGAGCAGTTGTTTTCTTAATTTCATCAGTTTCTTCACTAGCTATTGCTGTCGTTGTATTTAAAGCGCTTGTGTTTTCTACAAGTTCTATATTACTGATGATAGATTTATTAATAGCTGGAGACGTGTAATCCTTTAGAGTGTCCAAAGGTGCTACCTCTTCACTTTCAGGCAGAGTAATCTCACCTACATTGAACTGAGCTTGCTGTTGAGCTTGTGGTCTTTCATCAAGCTCTTGTAATGATTCCATATGCTGAGCATCCAATTTGTTTGCCACTTGTAATGCTCCCGTTGTCGCAATTGAAGCATTCTGTAGTTCACCTGATTCATCTGGCTGTATTGTTATTTCCTGTTCCATAGTTAACGAAGAGCTTGTTTCCAATGACTGCAATAGATTAAACGTTGCTCCCGTTTTCTGCTCTTGGGGTTGTGCTGTCTCCTCATGAGGTTGCAGAGTTTCTAGCGTGGATTGTTCCATCACATCTGTACCATACTGAGCTGGCATTGTCACGACTGCCAACGCACCTGTTGGCTTCCTTTCAGTCGCATGTTCCGTTGTGGACTCCATTAATACCACCTCCATATGCTCGGAATGCGTTAAAGTATCAGTTGTTTCATGGGCAGATGTCAAGGTTTGTTTCGCACTTGTATCGATCAATTCTGAGCTTGTTTCAGTTATTTGCACATTAGTTACCTCCAACGGCTGCTGATTCTCATAGATTAGTAAACTTCCAGTCTTTTGATCAGGTTGCTTAAGATCTTCTAAATATTCGGTACCCTCCAGAGAATCCTGTTGACTTGTCACACCAATTGGCTTCGATTCAAATGCTTGAGTAGCTGCTGCTGGCTTGATTTCTTCACTTTCAATATTAACAGGCGAAAGTTGAGACTCCACTTCCCACACACTGCTGGCTTTCAATTCTGCGGGAATGATTCCTTCCAGAGCAGCTTGCTCTGGCGATTCTCTCTGTGTGGGCAATATAGTTTCCTTTTCAACTCCAGTATCTTCTTTAACATCCAGCGCTTTTTGCTCAACGAAATCCAGCTTAGCCTTAACAATTTCAGGTATCTTTGAAACGAGCTCCTGCTCAGAGTCAATAATGGTGTGTGTCAGCACTTCAGCAACTACTTCACCCTCCGTTATATTTACTTTTCCTTGATTAAGCTCAGATTTTCCACTATCCATTATGTCTATAGTATCGTATATTTCCTCCTGGTTTCCTAAGGCAGTTCCAAGAGCCAAACTCAGCGTCTCCTTTGCTGGCTTGGCAAGTTCTACATTTGGCTCAACAAGTTGTTCCGTCATTTCAACCAAATGTGTCTCTAAGGTTTCACCAACGGGCAGCGAACTTGTTTGACTTACTCTAGCATCCACATTTTTAGCTACCTCCTTTAATGCCAAGTCGCGAGGATGATCCTCCTCAAATACCGTCTGCTCTGTAATTATGTAAGATTGTGTCTGCAAACTTAATTGAGCTTCCTGGGAATCAGTCTTGAAAGTTGGCAAAGTCTCTTCAGTTGGACTTCTCGTATCTGCAGTTGTGTTTATCAAACTTTCCGATAGTTCAAGCTGTTTAACTGCCTGGAATCCAGCTGCTTTTGGCGTTAAGGGCTCTTCACCTGCAAGAGACTCCATTTTTTCGGTTTCCTCTATCAAAATTGGCGCATCCTCTGGCTTAATGGAGACTCCAGCCAGTATCTTAACGGGCTGACTATCTGGAATCATTTCTTCAACGCTTTCCAATGCCTTTGATTCACTAGTGCTAAATACCTTAAATTCTTGCACTGTTCTAGACAAGTTCTCAGTGCGAACTTCTGCTTGGGGCTTAAGTTCCTTTATAGAATCTTCTGCTTGGCACTCGGAAATGTCGAGACTAATATTTGCAGTAAGTTGTGGAGAAATTTGTTCACTGCTGGGCTTCACTGGAGTCACTTCCTTGTCTACTGTTTCTCCTCTAAAGTTTTCCGTGATTAAAAGTCCTTCTTTCTCCAGAATTTGGGATTGTGCTTTTTCCGTGTTCGTTGCGGGAGTTTTAAAGCTATCCAAACTTTCCAAAGTTGATGGCTCTTCTGAGGTGAGTTCGTGAGACAATAAAATCTCGCCATGAGCTTGTTGAGTAGGAATCCTGAGAGATTCCAGTTCTCTAACGGAATCTTCAACACTTGGCGCTTCGATTAACAGAGGGCGAGATTCCTTGACTTTTCGATCGGCTTTGATACGTTTGGGTATTTTCGATGATTTCAATTCTTTGGGAGTTTCCTTGGTTTGCATCTCAGTGACTGAAATCGCGTGTCTTTCATGAACCTCGACCTGTTCGCTAAGTTTACTAACTTGAGGCATGGACTGCTCCAAACCGGAACTAATCTCATCAAATGTCAAACATTCCTCATTGACTGCCAAAGTCTTGTGTGGCAAGATATCATTTGTGATTTGGGCTTCCATTTGTTTCGGTGTGGAAAGCTCTGTGGTCTCTGCAACTGCAACAATTTCGTGGGTGCTTTTTGGAAGATTTTGCATGGCAAGTGTTGTGGCTTGTGGCAAAAGGTCTTCAAGTTGCTCGAGTGTTTCTTGTTTTGGTGATGCAGTGTTGATTTCTTGGGCAAATGTTTCGCTCTGCTCGTAATCGGTACTTTTCTCAATACTTTCTCTCTCATATTCTTTTTGTTCTGGTTCTTGTTGTTGTATTATTTCTGTATGTTTTTTATGCTTTTTAGTTTTCGTTTTCCTATGCACAGTTTGTTCAGCCTGTATTTGTTCTTGTTCTTGTTGTTGCTGTATGAATTGTTTTTCCACTTTAGTGGTTGTGGTTTCTGCGAATGTAATGTAATTAAACAATGACAATGTTTTCTTTTTCTTTCAGATGCTTTAAGAACTAAAAAATTAAAGCCAGACAAATGCAATTATATCAAGTTAATTTCAAGTAGAAGCGCTGCGATAAACCTTATGATTTAATGTATTCATTTTTATATATATTTACAGACATGACGTAAAACAAAAGCCAAACAGACAAACAAAATATACATATTACTTATACGTAAGAATAACTTACCTTAAGTGGGTTCAACTGCCAAATTTGCGTGCGGAAATTAAGAATAAATAAAGCACTTCTACTCTGGTCCTATGCAGGTAAGTAGAAGCATTTAAATTTGCAACAAATTATATATAAATAAGCTTATATGACAACAGGCTGAAAAAGTCGATTCAAATCTAAATTCAAAGTAAGTAGGCAGTTATTGAAGGTTAATAGGATATCATTTTGAGTACTCGGTGGGCGTCTTTTTTAGAATATACACATGATTTGGTTCTTTTTTCGTTTAACATTATTTAATTGTTATATATTTTTGAAAGTCAATATCGATTATTGTTTTGTTATAACTATATGTATATTATGCAATTGTTGTTGAGTAGTTCATTTTGGGGTACAGTTTTTTACAGTTGATCAGTGTTTATGTTCAAACCTTCATCGACAACTATCGTGCGTTCCTCGACAAATGTTTCCTCTACGTTTGTGTTAGGTTTATAGTTTATTTGTTGTTGGGATTGGCACGTTAAGCGCAGGTATTTTTTACAAAGCAGTTTTTACATATTGAAAATAAAAAAAAAGAAACAAAATACAAATTTTCAGTATTCCAAATTAAAAATTTGTGTGCGCATAAGAAGCATATTACTAGAAGACATCAATTAATATACTCACCGATTTTCACATGTGTGATTGCCTCGTGACTTTCGATAATCTGGGATGTCTCTATTATTCTCTAGATTTCAGCGAAAATTTATAAAAATGGAACATCATTACGCTCTGTGTCGAACTAAGAGTCTTATTAAAAAAACTTCAGCACATTCACAAGTGACAGTAGCTGAAATGCCATTAAATTGTTTACCAATTCAAGTGTGAAACAAATTTTGTTCGATGGCATTTCAACTTTCTACCCAACCGCAAGAACAAAAAGTAAGAGCGCTACAGTCGAGCTGCTCGACTGTAAGATACCCAGAACCCATGACAATGATAAAAAAAAGAGAAAATCCTTTCTGAAGACGATTTATATCAGGGACCGCAAATAAGAGTTATGAGAAACTGGATAAACTTTTATTTTCAATTTTTATTTAAAAATTATAGAATCAAAGTTATTTTTCAATTTTTATAATAATAATAATTTTTATTTTTCAACTTTTACAATAAAAATTAAAGACTCATTTCTATTTTAAATTTTTGTTATAAAAATTGAAAAATAATTTTTATTTTCAATTCTCATAATAAAAATTGAAAAATAACTATTATTATCAATTGCTAAAATAAAAATGCAAAATAAGAGTTAAATTATAATTTTTAAATAAAAATTGAAATTTAATTATTATTTTGTAATTTTTTTATTTAGATCAAAAAATAAGAGTTTTCTTTTAATTTTAATGATTAAAATCAACAAATAACTTGTATTTATTAATTTAAATTTTAAAAGTAAAAATTGTTACGGTCCCTGATTTTATAGCTATTTCTTTTTTTTGTTATTTTTTAATTTATAAAAATTTTCAAACAAAGTATCGAAAAAAAAAACAAATTTTTGTTTATTTTGTTTATTAACATTGGAGTATTATCATCAATTTTGCTTGCCTAGTCCTTGAGATCTTCTAAGCCAGTAAAATCAAGCGGACAGACAGAAATCTGTGTACCCTATTGGGAACTGGGCTAAACAAAAACGGGAAACAAACAAGAAAACAGAATTGCAAACCTCCTTTCCGCATATCTTCCAATCGTGCGAGATGAAGTCCTCCCTATGGAACTTGCGTATGACGGTTTCTATTGTAATCTCATAGGTCTGTATCATGCGAATGAAGGCCTTGAAGCCGACAGTTGCCGCCAAGATGGTTTCATCCTCGTTGGAAGATTCACTCAGAATCTGTGAAATCAACTCGTCGTGTCCCTCTCGCTCTACGAGCTGAACTAGAGCTGATTGGGACTCGGGCTTCTGCAGAGATATGAATATGTTCTGTTCGTACATGTATGTGATCTCGTAGTGAGTGCAGCCATAACGCAGCAGTACTCCAATGGTGGCTAGATCTCTGAGAGCAGCTTCACCGATTTTGCCAAAGGATTTGGCCTCGACCGACTCCAAAAGCCATTGAACTTCTTCATGTTGACTTATCTCATAGATATCTTCAATTTGAATGGTTTTCTGTGTGATTTTTGTGCGTATTATTTGAACTGTTTCCGTTAGTTCAATTGATTTTTTCGATGTATATTCTTTCTTTTCTATGTGGACTTCTTCTGCTTCTTCAAATTCAACTTCTTCTTCGTCCAGCTCTTCGATTTCCTCAATGATTCGACTGCTGCGTTGTTCGGCATCGGCAATTTTGCGATCTTTGACTTGAATTACTTCGGAAACTCCGCTGCGTTCCACTATAATGGGTACAGCCTGTTTCACTTTAATAATGTTGACTGTAGTTTCAACATGACTTGCTGGCACTACTTTGATCTCTGTCTTATGTAACACCTGAGATTCAGACGCGCTAGATCTTTTTGCCATTGTGGTCGCTGTCTTTTTGCTCGCCTTCTTCCTCACAGTTGTCTTAGTTTTGACCTCTTCCATTATATTCGATGTGGAGGATATATCGAACTTAGCCCGTGTCATTGTCATGCCAATATCATTAATCAGCTTGCAAATGTAGACACCACAATCACTTTCTGTGACCTTAAGAATCTCAAGTGTGGCATCAGATTCCTCGACTACCATGCGATACTTTTCAGAGGCCCTAAGTTGCACATTGTTGTAATACCACTGTATATCTACAAAACCAGTAAAATCAATCTCCGTCAATCACGCCCTGATCCATTCGATTGTTGCTCTACAGTTCATACAGTACCTGGTCTGGGGTTGCCTGCAAATTGTATTGAGAATTTCGCTGTTTCGCCTAAGGCAGCACGGCAGTCACGCATTTCATTTAGCAGCGATGGCGAGCATTTAGCAGCTATAAGCATAAAGATTCCACAGTAAATCTATGTATTAGAAGCTACTCTTGAATAGGTACTAAGTTCTACAAGCAGAGGTTGCAATTGGCAGTCAACACTTATTTTCAAATTTTTAAAAGGTACTCTAACAACCAGGGATTAAAACCCTAACCGAAACCGTAACTTTTAACCGGTACAACCGATTGAAATTGAAAACCGTAAGTGAAACCGTAACCGAAAAACAATTTTCATTAGACCGAAACCTTAAAACCGAAATTCTGTAAATTGAAATAACCGTTTAGTAATCGTTTTATTTAAAGGGTTAATTTCGGTTTTTCATACATCCAAAAAAAAAAAATTATTTTTCATTTTTAATTTTTGGTTTTAATTTTCTAATGTTTCATTTTGAATTTTTATTTTTGATATTCATGATCGAACTTTTAGAGCACTGAATAAGCGCAAATAAAATAAATAAAATATTAAAATTATTATTAATTATTATTGTTATATTATTAATATAATTATATTTTTGCAAACAAATTTTTTTTATGAACCGAAACCGTACCGGTATTTCAAAACCGAAACATACCAAAACCGGTTCGCCAATACGAAACCTTCATTCAAAGATATTGCGTAACCGATAACCAAAAACCTTAATGCAAAACCGTAACTGAAACCGATATTCGTTTCTGTTTTAATCCCTGGTAACAACTTGGAAAACACTTTTGTAAATTTCGAAATCGAAAGCTATAATGAGCCACATTTGCGATCTCTGACTACAGGCAACAGGAGTTAGTTTGAGTTTCTTGTTTTCTCAGTGTTGTACTTACAATCAGTTTATCTTTGGCATAGTTTACTCGAGTAAATGTAATTGTAATTGTAGATTGTTTGTCTGTTTTGTGATGACTTAGTAAGGCAGTAAGCCAACAAATAAAATATTAGTTTACACACAAATATGTATAGATATTTACAGATATAGATACTTATGTACAGCAGTGTTTTGGGCAAGCAGCATTTTGGGGAATGTCATACGATTTCTTTTGAATAATTTGAAATAAGTGTTAGTATAAATTTGGAAAACAATAAAAAAAAGAGAAAAGAAAATGATTTAAATTATAAAACAAAACCAATTACTTGCAGATGAAATACTGATACTGTAAGAAAATATATATATACGATAACAAAAGTTTTATACTAATAGTTCTAATGGCGTATACTTTTAGAATAAAATCAAGTATTATGTTTTAAGTTTGGATTGAGGGCGTTTTGTTGGGGGGAGGGGAGGGGTTGAAGCCTTATTGCTGTGAGGGCTGAGACAATAACAAGATACACATTTGTTTGGACGACTTCGAGACATGTTCACATAGTGGTTTAATTGTTTTTATTGTTGTACGAAACATTGTATAATACAAGGACAGATACAATAGAGACAGACAGTAGAAAAGACAGACTTTTTGTGAAATGCTTTTGTTTTGTTTTTTTATTGTGATTTAGGACAATAGTACGGAATACAGTTGTGTGTTGAAAAACACGAAAATTAAAACACATATACACATAACAGTGTTAGAGTTCGGTTCTATTTGTCAGATTGGGGATACATACCTTTGAGAGCGACTTGCATCTCTTCCATGTGAGTCACCCATTCTGGCTTGCGATAGTCCTTGGATCCAACGATGCCTATTTATAGTAGAAAGTGGTAATAGTCTTATATTATTATAATATCTTTAATATCGCTGACCCTATAAATATAAATATTGTCAATAAATCATTTGTGCCCTTCAGTGTATACTCAAAATGTGTTGTATAATATATAATTTTTGTGTTTTTGGGAAATTCGAGTTGGAAATGTTTTCAAGGAATTTACAAAGGGAATAGGGATTAAAAGGGAGTTTCGGTAATGCTGCTGAAGATCTGAAAAAGAATTTTACTAACAAATTCCAAGACGTTTCCATGAGATTATAAAACATATTTTCCATATAAAGATAGTTAACAGTACCTTCGACTGCAAACAGAGCTGTGGTTACTGCCACTCCCAACGGATTGTATGCCTCAAAACTAATTGTGCCCAAATCATCGGGATATACATGATTGATGACCAATACTGAGGTCCCATCGTCGAAATTTTCGATTTGATATTCCTCGGAGGCGAATATCTGTTCGTCGTCACGCAGCCATTTGACTTTTGGTTTTGGCTTACCAATAACCTTAACTTCCAATTTGGCTTGCTCACCCTCTTTGGGTTCGATTTTTTCTGGTAGCTTTTTAATGATTTTCGGTGCTTGTTCGTCGATTGAGATGGTCTAAAACAGTGTCATTATATGTAGAGGAAATACGAAATGTTAGCTTGAGAACCTAATGAAAACGCGAATTGCTACAAACACGCTTACTCTATCAAGTAGATCCTCCTCAGATCCTGTGAGTCCAGTGATTTCAGAATCGGGGATATATTCAAATGCTAAAAGAATATTTGAGAATTTATCAATATAAGCGAAAGCTCATCAAAACCAGTGAATATTAACGAAAAATGTAACGAATTATTTACAATAGGAGTTGGGCAAACAGATTTGGATTTTTTGAACTCAATGGATAGATGGGATCACATGCAAGTTGTCCAAGATGTGAGTTAGTATCAGAGGTCGCAAATAACAGTCAACACCTATGTTCACCTTTATCAAGCGAAAAAGTATTTATAAATACTGTGGAATATATTTCAGGGACTGCAAATAAGAGCTATGAATGCTAATTTCATCTAAAAAATTAATGTGAAGGAAATAATCTACAGTAAAATGGTAAACACCAAGATTCCTATTTTAGTCGGGACTATAGATATCAGCCAACAACTTATATTTTAAATTTATAAGATATTAATCAAATTTAATTCTTATTTAAAAAGACAAAAATAATCGTTAAAATTCATCTTTTTATAAAAGTTGAGAGATAACACTTATTTCTGATTTTTTTTCAATTAAAATAAAAATAAAAGTTATTTTTGATTTAAAAATCAAAAAATAAAAGTTAAGCTGAATATATTTGAACAAATTTTAAATTTTAAAATGATGAAGTTACAAATAAGAGTTAACTTTTATTTTTGATTTTTAAAATAAAAGTTACGGAATAACTCTTATTTGTAACTTTTAAAATAAAAATCAAAAATAACTCTTATTTTTTATTTTTATTGGAAAAAATAAGAAATAAGTGTTTTTTCTCAACTTTTATTAACAAAATGAATTTAAACGATTATTTTTGACTTTTTAAATAAAAATTAAGAATAATTGTTATTTCGTAACTTTAAAATCAAAATTTGAAAATAATTTTTAATTTGCTTTTTTTATGACAGCGGAAAATTTAATGCGAAGTTAAAGTATTGAGCAACATTTGCGACCTCTGGTTAGTAAAAAGGATTCAAAAGAACACAGTTTTCACGGCAATTAAACAGGAGTATAAACAGAGAGAGAGAGAGAGAGAGGAAAGAGTATAGTTATTGGAAAACCTATTTTAAGTTGTAAATTGTAATTGTAATGCATATGGTACGACTATAGGCTACATTTCCTAGTTGTCTATGTCTATTGTTAACGTTAACAATCAACTGTGAGATGGATGCCATGGATACCATTGAAAGTACCTTGAATATTAACTGTGGTTGCGGTGACGCTCTTGCCAATTTTATTGGTGGCAACGCATTTATATTGACCCTGATTTTCAGGGAATACTTCCGTCATTTGCAGCTGACATTTTCCCTGCATATCCTGGGAAATGGTTGTTTCTTTCGTTTCGGCTATCTTCTCCTCATTGTGATACCACTCCACCTTGGGCGTGGGCTTGCCTGTCACTTGACAAGTCAACAGCAGAGCCTCACCGTCCATAACCTCCACGGCCTTAATCAATTCCTCAACGAAGCGCGGCGATTCAAATTCAACAGCCTCTTCCTGCGGCAACGCCTCCAGCAAATTCACGGTTGCCGTTGAGGTAACCGAGCCGCCAACATTCTCGGCCCGGCAAGTGAAGGGTCCTGTGAACTTCTTTTGGAAGTCCTCAATCAACAGTGTCGACTTGTTGGCCTGGCTAACAATGCGGCATTCATTGGAGCTCTTAATGGGCTCATTATGCACAAACCATTGGAACGACGAAAGTGGCTCTGAATCAACAACGGCCTCAAGTATTGCGACCTCATGCTCTCCCACGTACTTGGGCTCCAGGGGTTGAATGAAACGAGGTGGTTTAATCTGCTTGTCGGGTGCCTGATCGGAAACCACCACCGAACCCGACGATTTCGCCTCACCCACCTTATTCTTGGCCCAAATTTCATATTTGCCCGTACGCTTGCGCGTCATATTGATAACTCTTATCGTAGTTGTGCTCTCTGTCGTTTCGATGGTCGTCTCCTCGTTTTCGATGATCTCGCGACCATTGCGCAGCCATTTGATCTCCGGCTTGGGCTGTCCATCGTACTTGGCCTCAAAGAGTAGGGTGCCACCGTTCGGTATGACCACCGCACTCAATGGCGTCACCGTCGGTGCTTTTAGAATCTCCCTGGGCGCTTCATCCAGGCGACTCATAATGTTGGCATTACCAATCGCCCTTCCGAATTGATTTTGTGCTTGAATCGAATAGGTAATGGCTTCATTGGGTGTGGGATTCATCACCTCCAAGACCACATCGCCCGTCTGCTCGTCATGGAACATTTGCAGCGCTTCGTTGGGTATCACCTCCTCGATTCCACGATACCATTTGACTTGAGGATGCGGTTTACCCGCCACTTGACACGTCACTGTTACTTTAAGCCGCTCGGGCTGCTTTTCCTCTGTAAAGACTATTTTGAGTGGCTTCGTAAACTGTGGCGCGACTCCTTGTTCTTTCTCTGTATTCGTTGTGAATAAAAAGTACATAAAAGTGTTGTTTTTTTGTGTTTATCGGGGCATAAGAAGAGCAGGTATAAAGTCATGGAAGTTAGGTGTTAAATGGGATCTTTCAAAAGGTTAAATAGTTATAACACCAAACAAACTTTTCTCGCTTACAGTGGTTGGGTAGAGAAGGGTATTCAGATTCAAATATGTTCTACAAATCTCTAAAAATGGTCGCTGTTCCTTAAGGAACATCCTTAAAATTTGTCAATATTTTATAAATCTTAATTTTCTGAAATTTATTCCAATCAACATTTGTTGTAAATAAATTTTAAAAGATTTTCTAATCAGCTTTTTCAAAAATGTTAAAAAAAAAAATGTAATTATCAGGTGTGCTACAGAATTCGCTTCCACTTGAGTTTCACATCAATTTCATTTCTCCGTGCCACAGTCAATTCATCTGAAAATTCTTGGGTGAAACAAAATCATCACTCAATCCACTGGCGTCCACTGCTTTCACTTGTGATTTCTGTAGCGCGCCTGTATAAATTTAATTTCTGATATCCCTGCGGACGGCAGTACGCGCTAGTGACGAAAGCAGCACGAATATACACAGGAAGAATGGAAAATTTGCTATGACTGTTTAGAAACACCGCCATTTTATCCGGTTTCTTTCAAAAGCAATTCTCTTCAAAATCTCTAGATATTTGTAGAACACACCTGACTTATTGCTATTGTTAGTGGGAAACTTACCCAAGATGATGTTGGTACGGCTTGTCGCTACTCCAGCCTCGTTCTTCGCCTCGCAGGTGTAGACGCCCACATCGCTGGGCGTGACCTTGGCGATCTTCAGCTGAGCCACCTGCTCCACGACGGTGATTTCATACTTTTCCGATGCAAAGAGCAGCATGTCGTTAAAGTACCAATTGATCTCGGGGAATGGTACACCTTCAACCTTGCACTCGAGCACGGTGGGTTCTTCGGGAACGCATTGGCGTGGACGCAACTTCTCCGTGATGCGTGGCGGCTTAATCTCCTTCTTCTTCTTCTTGACCAGCTTACGCTCCTGACCGATCACCTCCGAGGTTGTGGTTTCCTGCAGGTTTTGGGTCAACTGTTGATCCTCGATCAGCTCCTCATCGGCCACCTTGTCAATGCCCTCTTGAATGCGCTTCTGCGTAATCAGTTCCAATTCGGGAAGTGGCTGACTATCATCGAGCACAATGCGACGTTTCTCCTTCTTGATGATATTCGAAGTGATCTTCATTTCGAGATCACGTCTCACATCCTGCACGTCCAGCTCGATCAGCTGTTCCGTTGTTATGAACTGCGGTCTTGTGTCTTCAGTCTTCTTCAATAAGGTTATAGTCTTTTGTGAGATCTCTTGGGATATTTCCTCAGCCTTTTCAATTTCGGCAACAGCGGATTCTAAAAGTTGCGGCTGCCCCTCAACCGATGCTTGTTTCAGGGGCTTTGTGCGTTTCTTATGCGCCTTTTGCTTGGTTTCCGGCGCACTCTCGGTAATCACCACCTCTTCCTCGGGCTGCACATCTTCGGATACCGCAACCACTTTGACATCGTCAACCGGCAGTTCTTCGACTTGATCCTCTTCGGCAATTGGCTCGGCAAATGGCTCGGTAACTTCTGCAGACACTTCATCAACCGATGGAGTTGCTTTCTTCAGTTTCGGTTTCTTTTTCTTCTCCTTCTTTGCCTTTTCTTTGGGCTGCTGGTCGTCGGGCATCTTTAGAGGCTCCAAGTCAGATATCTCATCCTCACTTTCCGGCTTTTCTTCTGGCACCAGCTCTGGTCCGGGTATTGCTTTCTCTGGCTGAGCCGGCACTTCCACGGGCTTGGCCGGAATGGGCTTAAGTTGCACCTCTTCCGGCTGTTCTTCTGGCAGTGGGCGACGTTTGCCTGTCGGCCATTTCTTTTCTTCCAAGGGCTCCGCCACAGGCTTCTTCTTCTCACCACGCTTCCAGGGTACTTGCGGTTGTTCTTCCTCCGGCTTCGGCTCCTTCTCGATGTCAATGTGCTCCGCTTCTTCCAGCACTGTGGGCTCTACATCTGGTATTTCTGGCAAGTCTTCTGGCTTGGGTTTCTTCACCTTCTTGACCTTACGCTTCTCTTCCTGGACAATTTCTTCTTCCGGCTTCTCAACATGCTGCAGGGCAACCTCTTCCAGTGTGACCTCCTCGGGCTTTGAAGTCACGCGTTTCGTTGGCTTAAGTCGCACTTCCTCTATGGTTGCTTCTTGAGGTAGTTGTTTCTTCTGTCTTGTCACTGGCTTCAAAGATACTTCTTCAACCACCTCCACTGCCTGCTCCTTCTTGGGCCTCAATTTGGCAACGGTCTCCTTGGGAGTTTCATCCTCAAGAACTTGCTCTTCCACAATATTTTCAACAAGTTCGATTTCTTCCGGTTGAGCTTCTTCTTCCAGTTCTTCAGTTTCTTCAGTGGGCTCTTCAGCAGATTCCTGGCTTTCAGGCTTTGTTTTAGGCTTCTTCTTCTTCACACGCGTCTTCGTTATATCCACGACTTGATCTTCGAAGGTAACAACTTTCTCTTTCTCAACGAATTCAGTTTTAGTTGTCTCCGGCTCTTGCGTCTCCGCAACAATTGAGGTTCTTGGACGTGGCTTCAGCGTTACCTCCTCAACTTGTTCCTTTTCAGGAAGCTGGTGTGGCTTTCTTGGCACCGGCTTTAGGGAAATCTTCTCGACCTGTTCGACTTCTGGTTTCTTGGCAACGGGCTTCTTTTTCTTAGGTTCTTCAACTGCGGGCTCCACAATTTCTTCAACCTCTTCAGGCAATTCTTCTGGTTGTTCAACGACTTCTTGTTCAGTTTCCTTAGCTTTAGGTTTCTTTGTCTTTTTAACTCTGCGCTTTTCTTCCACAATCTCCTCTTGCTCTTCTACGATTTCTTCTTGTGGAGTTTCTTCCAAGAGCTGTTCTTCTTCAGTTACCTCTACGGGTTTCTTGGGTTTCTTTGTCTTCTTCACCTTACGCTTTTCTTCAACAATATCTTCTTGTTCCTCTATTATCTCCTCCTGTTCTTCAATTTCTTCCACTTCTGGAATCTCCTCCGTTGGTTGTTCTATTTCTTCAGTCACCTCAGTAGATTTCTTGGGTTTCTTTGTCTTCTTTACCTTACGTTTTTCTTCCACGATTTTTTCCTGTTCCTCAATGATCTCCTCCTTTTCTTCAACTTCTTCTTCTTCTTCTTGTGGAGTCTCTTCCGTAGACTTCTCTATTTCCTCGATTATATCCACAGACTTCTTCGGTTTCTTTGTCTTCTTTACCTTACGCTTTTCTTCAACAATCTCTTCTTGTTCTTCAAGTATCTCTTCTTCTTCTTCTTCTACAATTTCCTCTTGTGGAATCTCCTCAGTAGGTTGCTCTTCTGTCACTTCTACCGTTTTCTTGGGTTTCTTCGTCTTCTTTACCTTACGCTTTTCTTCAACAATCTCTTCTTGTTCTTCAAGTATCTCTTCTTCTTCTTCTTCTACAATTTCCTCTTGTGGAATCTCCTCAGTAGGTTGCTCTTCTGTCACTTCTACCGTTTTCTTGGGTTTCTTCGTCTTCTTCACCTTAAGCTTTTCTTCAACAATCTCTACCTGTTCTTCTGTGATCTCCTCCTGTTCTTCAACTTCTTCCTCTTGTGGAATTTCTTGCGCAGGTTGCTCTTCAATCACCTCTACAGATTTCTTTGGTTTCTTTGTCTTCTTCACCTTACGTTTCTCCTCAACAATCTCTTCCTGTTCTTCGATCAATTCTTCCTCAGGAGCTTCGTCTTCAGGTGCTTCAACTTGCTCGATAATTTCGACAGCTGGCTTAGGTTTCTTTACCTTCTTAACCTTACGCTTTTCTTCAACAACCTCTTCTTCTTCCTCCACTTCTACAACTGAAGCGTCTACCTCATCGGGATGCTGTTCTTCAGTTGGTTTAGGTTGTGGTACCTTCTTCTTGCCACGTTGCCATAGAACAGGTTCTGGTTTCTCTTCAACCTTAACTTCTTCGGGCAGAACGTCAATAGCTTCTTCATAGGTCTTTGTTGGAGCATCCTCAATCTTCTGTTCAACAACTTGCTGTGGCTGTGGTTTCTTCTTCTTGCCACGTTCCCACAACACGGGTTGAGGTTCAGGCTGAACCGCTGGAAGAGATTCCTCCTCAATTGTATCAACGGCGACTTCAAGGGTCTTGGGAATCTCTTGGGGAGCTGCCTGTTGAGGCTTCTTCTTGCCACGCTCCCACAAAACGGGTTGAGGTTGTGGTTCCTCAGCCTTTGCGGTATCTTCTTCCAAAGTATCAACAGCAACTTCAAGTGTCTTGGGAATTTCCGACACTTGTTCTTGTGGCTGTTGTGGCTTGATCTTCTTACCACGCTCCCACATCACGGGCTGCGGTTGTTCTTCTGTTGGAACTACCACCTCTTCAGCCAGTTCGTCTGTGGCTTCTTCGAAAGCCTGTTGGGCTGTCTCTGTCACAGTTTGCTGTACTGCTCTAGTGGTCTTCAGTGGCTTCAGTTGGAACTCTTCGGCCTTGGGAGTCTCTTTGGGACGCTGTCGTGGCGTTGGCTTCAATGCGACCTGCTCGACCTTTTGTTCAGGCTCACGCGGTGGGATCACACGGCGAACTGCAGTCTTCTTGGTTTCCTCAACCACCTGTGATGTCTGCACGGTCTCCTGAAGAGTTGTAACTTCCTGCTTCTTCTTGCCTCGCTCCCACAAAACTGGAACTTGTTCGGGTTGTTGTGGAATCACGGTTTCTTCCAACACATCGTGTAGTTCCTCAAAGGTTTTCTCTGCTTGTGGTTGTGGTTGAGGTGCCTTCTTCTTTCCACGCTCCCAGAGAACAGGCACCTGTTCGGGCTGTTGAGCTGGCACTGGTTCAATTAGCTCATCATGCCTTTCCTCATATGTCTGTGGTTTCTCTTCGAATTGCTCTGGAACTGGAGCTGGAACTGTTGGCACTTGGGGCTGTACCTGATCGGGCTTCCTCCTGCCACGATCCCACATCACAGGCTGCTGTTGCAGCAACTGCTGTTCCTGCGTATCCTGACGCTCCTGTAGATGCAGCAGCGAAGAATCTTCAATCTGCACAAACTTCTGAGGCTGCTGAGGCTGACGCCAGTTATAGGCTTCCTGTTGAGTGCGCTGATTAATCGTCTGCTGATGCTCGTACTGCTCTAGACTCATCAGCTGGGAGTCTTCGACCTGCACAAACTGCTGACGCTGGGCCTCTTCCAGAAGACTCTGCTGCTGGACAAGTCGCTGTCGCTCGCTCGTCTGCGATATGGTATCCTCCACGGAGGTGAGAGGTTGCAGCTGAGGACGTTGTTGTTGCTGTCTCCAATTCACAGCTTGTTGCTCTCTGATTAGCCGCTGAGCCTCCAGCTTCTCTCGCTCCGAAACATGCATAATGTTCGATTCTTCAGTGCTAATAAATTGTTGCTTATACAGTGTGGACTGATCTTCATAGTGCTGTATTTGATCGCGTTGCATGATCTTGGAAATGGAACTCTTGGAACTGTCATCGATGGTCATTAGTACTGAGTCCTCGGTTTGGAATTCTTCACTGATCGCCTGCTGAGCCTGAAGATGACGCAGTTCAACCTCTTCGATCTTAAACTTGTCGATTTGTTTTGTTACACGCTGCACACTCTTCAACTGCTGTCGCATTTCCTTCCAAGGAATGAGATCCTTGTTGTTCTGCTGCTGGGTAATGAGCTTATCAATCTGATCCGTCATTTCCATGATCTCAACACTCTCCATACTCTTCAGACGCTGGATCTCTTGGGTGCGTTGAGCTTGTTGCGGCTGCTGTTCCTCGGTTTCAATTTGGCCCTCGAGTGGACGCAAGTAGACCTCATCGAGATCAAATTTGCTCAGCTGTTGCTGGACACTCTCCACCTGCTTGAGCTTCTCTCGCATGGTTATCCAGGGCACAGCTTCCTTTTCAGTCTTGCCGGCAATGATCTGCTCCAAGGTCGCACCCAAACTCATAATACCCTGATCCCTTTCAGTCTTGATGGACTTGAGCACAACTTGTGCTGCCTCCAGTTTGGGAGTCGGTTTCTTTTTCTCAATGGGCGTTGCCTTCAAGCTGATTGTCTCCTCGGTCCAGGACTTGACGGGCTCGGGCTTGAAGCCTGGCAAAAACGGTTGCTTGTCCAGGGAGCGTCCACGATGAGGACGCGACGATTTGCGCCAGGGAACAACATTTGTCGGAGGCTGCAGAGATTTGCTGCGCACCTTGGGCTTCTTGGTGCGAGAGCGTCCCTGATGCTGAACCTGGCCATTAACGCCCAGATATTGGCCAAACTCGCCAGGCTGTTGTTGCTGTTGTTGTTGTGTTGGCAACCGATGGGGCGAATCGGGCGCGCTGTCTTCCCTTCCCGAGGACGAGGACTCATCTTCGGCGGAATCAATCGTGCGTAATTGATAAGCCGAGATACGTCGTTCTAAAAGTTCAAAGGGAAGTTTCTCTGTTAATACAGCAACTAAGGGGAGAGAAGGTGCAGCACATCTTCCAGAGTTCACAACAACAGAGAGAGAGGGAGAGGGAGAGAAACCTGTCGGAGCAATCACTTACCTCACAACAAGAAACAATTTCGCCTTGGCAACTTGATACATACCTCACAATAATTTCTTGACATGGAGCTATGCATATTAAAAATAAATAAAAATTCTTTTTCGCATACACACTTGGCAAACAATGAGCTTGAATATGCTATAACTTTGGTGCAGCAAATATTTGAGTAATAATTCTGCTTGAATTAATAAACTAGCCCCCAAGTTTCAAATATTTTAATTAAATATTGTTTTTATCAAATATCTACACTATAAAAATTTTGAAATTTTGAAACTTAATATGGCATTTGAAATTTAAAGAGTTTTTCATTAACATTGAAAGTGAAGTACGATTTTAGTTAAATCTTAATGAATTATATTTAATATATTTCAAATATTTTTATCAAATAACTACACTATAAAAATTTGGAAATTTTTAAACTTAATTAATATGGCATTTGAAATTTAAAGTGTTTTTCAATTAGACTATTATTCAGGGACTGAAAATAACTGTTATTGATCAAAATTGCAACATGAAAAATCACATATAATTACTAATGCGATTGTTGTTTAAATACATAAAATTGTTTGTAAAAACGGTAACTCAGCAAACTGCCAATAAACTTATATTTGAGACTTTAACAAATAAAAATTACAAATAATTATTTAAATTGATTTTTATAATATCCATCAAAAAAAAAGATTAAATTTGAATATTGATTAAATAAGTCTTAAATAGATAAATAGATTTTTTTATTGTTTAATTTCAAAAACAGTATTTTCTGCACCAATGCATGAATTTTTATGGAATTCCTTGAGTCTTTATTATCTGATCAGGCTGATTTTTTTTGCTGAGGAAGATGATAACCTAGTTTTCATATATAGAAATATATATATATATGAAATGTTTACCTTTAGTAATAACAAAGATAATCCAAAAAGACTTTTATACAAAATTTCAAATTATAAAAGTCTTTAAAGACATATGTTTTCAATTCAAAAATAATAGTTATTCAGGACTTTTATTTTTTTTCCTCACACATAAAAGCCTTTCGAAACTTTTATTCTTTTTTAATTGAACATAAAAGTCTTTCAAGATTTTTATTCAAAAAAGTTTTGAATAACTCATATAAAAAACTGAAAAAATAAAAATAAGTATTAATTATTATTAAAGACTTATTTAATAAAAAATAAAGTTTAATCATTATTATCGATGGATATAATAAAAATTAATTTTAGTAATTATTTGTAATTTTTATTATTAATTATGATTTATAAAGTAAAAGTCTTTAGCTAATTATTAAAAATAATTTTTATTTATATTCCTCATAACAGTTTCGGTCCCTGCTATATTCACATAAATATTGATATTAAAGTATGATTTTAGTTAAATCTTAGTGAGTTATATTTAATTCTTTTTATATTTAAATGTTCTTTGTTATAATCAAATATGACTGCATTTATTCAACGCGTTTTTTCTTTAGGTGTACACTCAGTGAACTTGAATATTTAAAATTAGGGCAGAAATATTCGAATAAATAAATCTGCCTGCTATAAATTTACGAGCACATATGTACATGGAATTAATCCAGAGGAACGCGACCCCCACAAATAATTCTGCTCTAAAAATCGCTTAAGTTGGCAGCTCAATTTGCATTGACCGTGAATCAATAATTGGACGAGTTGAGTTGCCACATATGACATTGATAAAAATGAATAAACATGCATGAGTATTATTCATGAATCATTAATGGTGTGTGACGAATCGGTTGGGATGCTTTAGCCACAGGTTAATACCTGTTGGTATCTTTTTTTATTTTTGGCAGCTCATCAATGCAACAGTCAGTGTTCATCATCGTCTAAGTACAGCAGCCTCATCATCCCAATCATCATCATTATACGAGTCATCAGCGTGCTCAAGTACCTTTTATTATAATCGAGTGCCAAGTTGAGTTGAGAACAAATAAAATTGAGAGCAAACATAAAATTCAAATGCTGTGTTTACAATACGCCCAGAAATAGATTAATGATTAGTGGTGACTACGTCACCAGGTGGGGCAAATGCTCAGCAGGAGGAGGAGGCATGAAGAGGGGTACAGAGAGGGGCATTGGGTATGTATGTGTATTTGTATTTGTATTTTTGGGGTAAGCATCGCATCGCATCGGAGCGCATCTCATTCTCATGTGGACAACAATCGAGCACAGAAGGTAGACAGTTGCCAAACGGGGCCAAATTCAATGTGGATCGTGTGTAAATCGTAGCATTAATTTAAAAAAGTGCAATCCTCAGTAAAACAATAAACAATAAATAAATATACAATTTACCTGTGATTGTTGTAATTGCAATTGAGCAGCAGCAGCAAAAAAATGCAAAAAGCATGGAGCCAATAAACGATCAACAATTATAATTATAATGCATTTGCTTTGATTTATTTAAAAAAGACGCGAGATTTTTGTTTTTAAGTATTAAATACATGAGAAATAGTTTTACAAATGGATAAATACAATTAAACAACAAATCGAATGTGTAATCAATCGTGAAAAGGATCGAAACACTTAAAGAGACACATATGGAAAAGTAAACATAAACATAAACATTAATTAACTGGCAGATTTACGATTATCTCCATGTATTTTGTTGTAGATAAAACTTAAAACAAAAGTCGCATGAGTTTTTATGATTAATTTTTTAGTAAAGCATTTTTACCACAAATAAAATATTATATATATATAATATATTGGCAGCAGAAGCGGCAAATATTTTTTGGATCGTATCGATTGAGAGATTGAGATTATGTATTCGTCTTATTCGTTTTGTTTTTTATTTTTGTGTAAGAATGACAACGAACAAAGTGGAAACGAAACGAATTAGTAGTAAAAAGCAGCAATAAAAAATGAATAATAAAATCTCATGCAACATCACTACAAAATAAATAAATGTATGTAAATTAAATTAAATAAACAATACAAATTATAATTTGTCTCGAGGATTGTCACAACAATTAATCAATGCTGCATCGAGTACGAGTTCAAGTTCGAGTCGGAGTTTGAGTATGAGTCTGAGTAGTTGGTAAAAGTTTGATTCGTTCCAATTGAATAATTTACGAGTCTATACTAATATGCATCTTTCTTTTAAAGGGACTGCCTGCCACTTGTCGGTTGGAAACAAAATTCAAAAATGGGCTATCATCTAAAAATAAATAAATCAAATCAACAAACATGAATCAGAGACAGTGACAAAGTGAGATTCAGCGGCAAAGATGTTGATGACTGAGCCGTAACTGATTGAATTAATTAAAATCATTTCTGCACCATAAACAGAGTCATTTATTCATGTTCATGTTTATGTTCTTGTCTAATGACTACAGGTACATTTCTGTAATTATCTATATCTATACAGATTTAGTGCCCTGGCAAATTGTGGTCTGAATTGAAAAACAAACAAAACTTGTTGGTAATTAATTATTTTATTTTCGCCTGATCTAAATGTCAGTTTATTTTCAACAGCGCTTGTACATTGAAAGCCAATATATATGCTTCAAAAAATTAAATAGAAAAAATTAAATAAATTTCAATGATTTACTTGAAAAATACATAAAACACCGTCTTTCATTGTAGCTACAAAGAAAGGAAAAATAAAATATCCAGACAACGCTTTGGTCTATAAATAAAAACGTTTTTTTAGGCTAATCTATTGGAAATTAGTTTTCAAAGCGAACATTTTCCAAAAACAAATTGAAAATAGAATGGCTCATATACGCATATATCTATACTGCATATAGATTATCTGGTCTCTGCTGGCAGCTGAAATGACTTTCGATATTTGCTTTCATTGTGCTAGTTTTGCGCACGTTCATATGCCGAGTCTTTAGATATTTCTGGTATCTATATGGGGCGATATCTATGGGAGCAGCAGCAGCCACAAAGATCTGTCTGCGCTAGATGTGTCATCCACAATATTTTATGCTAATATTCAAATTCAAATTCAAAATGAAAAAATACAATTTTCATGCTCGAGCGGAGGCGGGACAAATGTGCGTTTTGCACACGGCCCCAAAACTATTTCAACAAAACGTTTCCATTTCTAACAGAGGGGTGTAGATACAGATACAGAAAAGTCTAAACATTATGTATGTTGTATTTATAAAGTGCCTGTGTGCCGTCTATATAAACTCAAGTATGAAAGTACATAAGCAGCCTTATTTATTTATAATTCAACTCAACTCGAAGGGGCAAAAGTTTTCTTTTTTCTCTTTTTTTTTGAGTGCCTTTTTCTTTCTTGCACATTTCACTCAAATTTTCAAAATTTTCAAATTTCGAATTTCATTTTTCAACCGACAAGCAATACCCTCTTGATTGGCTCTGCCACAAAAGAAAATGATCTATAAATATTTATATTGCAAAATACTTGTAATTGTTTTTATTATTTGTTTTTGTTTTCTATTTCATTAAAATTGCTTTTAGTTTGGTTTTTTTTTCTTCTTTTCTTTGTTATCGTTTAGCGTGTTAAACATATTAATTTTTTTTTGTATTTTTTTTTAAATTGTGTTCACATTTTAAAATAGTTAGTTAGTAATTAAAACTCGTTCGTTGCTTTTTAATAGAAATAAAAAATTATAGTTGAAATAGAACTGAAAAAAACTTTCGAATCGAATCATTCACTTTGAAATATTCTTCTCTCTCAAACTTTTACGACTAGTTATTGACTGTAGTTGGACTTGTTGTAATACGTCAGAGTCTGGTAAGGATCCGTTACGTAAAAAATTTAAAAATATATTTCTATATATATTTTAATCGTTTTTTTTTTGGTCGTTGTTGTGTGTTTTGAGCATTCTTTGGAGTTTTCGAACACTGTTCGCTTACGGTTTCTTGTTTTTTTTTTCATGTTGTTGTTGTTGTTGTTGTCGAACTCTGGCTTTTTTTTGGTTTGCTTAGTTTTAAGTTTAATCCTTACTTTTAACAGTCAGTTTGGCTGATGACTCGACTTGGCCCGTGGACGAAGTCACACGCACTGTAAAGATGCCCGAATCCTCCTCGTAGGTGGTGCCAATCAATAGGACGGCACTGTTGCCATCAAAGATCATCTGAAAGAATTTGAAAATTATGTTATTTAAATGATTACCCATTATTTTATTTTTCCAAGAGCACAACCAGTGAAAAATGCATTTAAATATTAATACAAAACTACATAAACAGGTCTGTTCCGAATTCTACATTGGAATAAATTCACTTTTTCTATGTTTTTGCCCATTTTCTTAAAAATTGATTTCCAAAATGGACCATATAGAGTAAGATTGTAGCATAAACTATTTTAATACATAGAAATATAGTGAAAGCTTAATTTAAAACAAGTTTTTCGAGCTGTTCTCGATACATAATTTAAAATATGCTAGACCTTTTTTTTCTGATGCAATGGAACTTCCATAACTTGAACTTCTATAACTCGAACTAAATCCCTAACTAGAACAAAATCGAGTGTCAATAGCATTAAGAAACTTTAACTTAAATAAACTTAAAATTCCACAACTCGAAGTGTGCGTAACTCGAACTTTTTCCTTGGATAATGATGATTCTATTTGGGGAAATTCGACTGTATTTTAAAACATTAAATATTTAAATGTGATATGACTAAATAAAAAAAAAAACTAAACATTTCTTCTAAGTGTTCCAATTGTTGTCAGTGTATTTACCTGGAAATCGGGTGTTTCCGGTATCAGCTGACCCTCGCGGAGCCACTGCACGGCGGTGGCCTTCACCTTGCCCGTGACCGTGGTCTTGAACTGGGCCGGCATGCCCTCGGCGACAGAGACATCCTTGAGGGCTGTGATGGTGGGCGGGGCATCGAGGTTCTCGATGGGACGCACCTTCAGCTGGGCACTGGTCTGAATGCTGCCCAGCTTGTTTTCGGCAACGCACTTGTAGGTGCCCTCATCCTCGGGGAATGCCTCCGAGATGATCAGCTGGTAGTATTCGCCCTGTCGCGACATTTGGAAGTAGCGCGATGGCTTCACAAAGTTCTCGCCACGCATCCAGCGAGCTGTGGGCGTTGGCTTGCCATCCACGCGGCAGCGGAAGATCACCTTGCTGCCCTCCTCCACGGATTGGCTCTTCAGCTGCTCCACAATATGGGGGGCCTTCTCGCTGCCCGGCGTGCTGGGTTTCTCCGGCTTGTTGGGCGACTGCACAATGCAGTCACCGTCGCAACGTGCCTCGCCAGCGGCATTCACAGCCACGCACTCATAGCGACCCGAATCCTCGGCAAAAGGTTCAATAATGAGCAAGGTATGAACACTGTCCTCCTCGAGCATCTTGAACTTGATGCTCGGCTGGATCTTCATGCCGTTCTTCAGCCAGTAGACATCCATGGGACGGGTGCCAGTGACCTTGGCATCGAAGCGGGCCAACTGACCGGTGGCCACGGTGGTGCTCTGAATGGTGCTGACAAAGCTGGGTGGCTGAATGCCGCCCTTGCCCGCGCGCCTGCGTTCCTCCACCACGAGATTGGCACTGCACTTGGCAGTTCCTCCGCGATTCTCGGCCACGCACGAGAAGACAGCCGAATCCTCAATGAAGACTTGACGGATTATCAGAATCGACTTGCCGCTGAACGTATGGATCTGCAGATCCGGCGAGTTTTGAATGGGGAAACTCTCGCGATACCATTTGACATTCGGCATGGGTTCTCCCTCGAATTCCACCTCGAACTTGGCCTGCTCGTTCTCAAACACACGGCACGGCTGAATCTTCTTGGTGAAGACTGGCGCCTTGGCCGGCTTGACGGGTCCCTTGACCACGCGCTCCTGAATGGTGCCCTTGTGCTCCACCTCGGTCGTCTCGGTGGCCGTGATCTTGCGCGTAATCTCCAAGTCGCCCTGAATCTCCTTCTGCACCTGCTGTTGCTTATTCATGTGCACTTCACGTCCGTGCACAGAGGACTCGGAGGGCTGGGCGGTGCCCTTTGGTGGTGCGGCCTTGATCTGAGTGGTGCTCGTCTGCTCTTGACTGTAGAAGAATTAATTTAAAAAAATATGTTTTAAAAGTTCACTATTTTACTGCACAGAATCATTTACGAGATTAATAATGATCAGAAATATGTTCCGCTAGGAATTCGGTGATGATTCGGCAAAGTTATGGCAGTTTTGAGTTTTTAAAAAACTTGGTAAGTAAAAGTGTATAATATTTTGATGAAGAATCAAACGAGAGGGCAAACAATGATGAAATTGACAATCCGCATGGAACTCGATTAAGTTTCGACAAAGTTATGAGAAAAATTTTCCAGGGGTAGGAATGGAAAACTTTGACAGAAAAACTATTGTAATTACCATAAATAATTATTTTGGAAATAATTAAAAAAATCGAAATAAAATGTAGAAAAATTTAGAAATTGTTTTTCCAAACCTTTTCGCGATATTTATACAATATTTTTATACGACAGTCTGTAGCTTAAATGATCAATGATAATGATTGACAATCGGTTTTGATTTAAGAAAGTTATGCAAGTTTGAATATGAAAATATGGAAGTAATGGTTGGTTTTATACTTACAGATTCTCCTCGTAGGAGTGGGCCATTCCCTTGGCAGCTGAGCTGCTGACAACCTTCTCTCCGGGTATGGCATACTGATGATGATCCTTGCGCAAATGGGTCTCCTTGAGCAGCTGCTCGGTCTCCAGTTCCTGCAACTTGCTGTAATACTCCTCGCTCTTCTTGGCCTTGACACTCTGCTGCCAGTCGGGAGTCTGGGGCTTGTATTGCTTGGGCTTCAGGTGCTCAACACCCTTCAGGGTATGTGCACTCTGCTCGGACAAATATTGCTTACGCTCGTCGAATACCTTTTCCAATTCGTTATCCTGACGCTCCTTCTGATAGGCAGTCAGCTCATAATCGTACCAGGCTACATTCAAAGGCGATTTCATAGGGTTAGTCACTCTTTTTTTTGGGGTTTACAGACGGAGCATTGCGAAGAAAATAAAACTAACATATGTACATGCTTTTTGGGTTACGAAAATCAAAACAGCATTCCTATATAAGCTTTAGTTTTAGTACATGAATTTACATAAGTGGAAAATATGACAGATTGATGAGCTTAGAATATGATGAGATGATTACTTCTCACAGAGGTTCGATAACTCCTTTCGGGAGAGACATATGACGACAGACAGAAATCTAATGATCAGCCAGAGTTAAGAACACAGACAGATAAAGAGAGAGATTCTTTAAAACACAGACACTAAAAACTTGCACAACCATACTACCCATGGTCCATGATGATACTCATTTTGATGGAGTCCTCAGTTCGTCAGATTCAGTTTCGCAGAAACACTCCTCGATTTGATGGCACGTTGAAGAGACAACAATGGGCTCTTGGAGGGTTTATTAGGGGGATCTTTTTTCTTTTTTTTTTTGGGATCGTTGGGTTTAGTTTTGTATGGGGGCAGTTTGTGGTTTATTTTGTCTGGTCTGTTCTATATTTAATCTGGATTTTGTGGCATGTGATCGAAAACGCAAAAACTTGGGTTCTAGTGCTACTTGTGCTGAACAATATAGTTTGTATAAATATTGATGTATATATTTACAATGCGTATTTATTGTGATTTTTCGTGTGAGTGTTTCGCTAACTAAAAGAGGGCTGTTCCAAAAGTACCAGAAATTCTTGTCAGAGAAAAAAAGGTTTTTTTATATATTTAGAATTTTTCATCTATAATTTGGAAAGATTTTTTTCAGCAGGGAATGGAAAGTTATTTATTTATTTTGATTATTTAGAAAAGATAAGCGATATATATTATTTAAAAAAAATGTTGCTTCAGATACTTTCGTCGCAGCCCTCGTACCGTGTTAATTTCTAATAGCTGTTAATATAAATCATATCTAAATATTTATCTGATGGAAAACCATAGTGTTTGTGATTACTAAGTGAGTGTGTGTTCAACTTACGACGTGGTGAATTCTTCAGCACATTGCGATAGTCATCGGAACGAGCCACGACATTCAGCTCAGTTGATGCAATCGATTCTCCCACAGAGTTGCGGGCAATAACCTCCACCTTGCCAGTATCATATTGACGTGTCTTGGGCACATCCAAATGGAACATGCCATCATTGGTCAACTTGTAACGAGAGCCCTGTGAGAATGAAAAGATATGTTATCAGCACTAATTCATAATTATCAGCTTTAGACTTACGTGAACCACAGTGTGTCCATTGATCAGCCACATGACACGAGGACGTGGATGTCCAGTGACGCGCACACAGAATCTGGCGGGATCTCCCTCCTCGACAGTCTGTGGCTCCAGTTTGCTGACAAAGACGGGCTTTGTTCTGGGCTTGGCATCGGGATCAACCTCATCGGGCACACTAGAAGGAAGGGGTTCAAATAAACACATTAAAGGCTTAGTGCTCTTAAAGAATATCCCATAAGAATTTCTACACATAATACTAAGAATACCAAAAGTTGAATTTAGAGTTACAAAACTAGGAAGCTTAAAATTTTGAAAAAAGAGTAAGGAAACCATACAAATTAAATTGAGATTTTAATTTGAGATTTTAAATTAAATATTCTGGATTACGACCTTAGCACTTCTTCCAATATTATATTCAAGCTTCACAAATACTCTTAAAAACAAAACCAGAAAAGTCAAATATACCAGGGACAGTAACGATTATAAATTTTAAAACATAAATTATTAAAAAAAAATTTTGTGTATTTTGATCAAAAAAATTAAAAGAAAACTTTTATTTTTTGATCAAAATAAAAAAATTATATAATTATAATTAAATTTAAATTTTTATTTAAAAATTATAATTTAACTCTTATTTTCAATTTTTATTTTAGCAATTATTTTCATTATTTTTATTATAAGAATTGAAAATAAAAATTATTCTTCAATTGTTATTATAAAAATTGAAAATAAGAATTATTCTTAAATTTTTATTAAAAAAGTTGCAAAATAAAAATAATTCTTCAATTGTTATTAAAAGAGTTAAAAAATAAAAATAATTCATCAATTTTTATTATAAACGTTGCAAAATAAAAATTCTAATAATGACATGTGTATTCAAAGGCATAGCCAAAGAAAGTCGAAGCGACGTTAACCTCCCACCCCTCACCACCCCCTTGTGAATGATTTTTTTTTTCGATTTATTTGAAATCTGTGTACTCTGATTATTTATTCTTATTTAAATTTCTTCTTTTTTAACTCAGAATCGTTATCTCACTTCAATTTCCTAGTTTAATATTTTGAATACTTTATTAATATTACTCTTCGATACTTACACTTGCCAGGAGGCTTCCATTTCGCGAATGCGATCAATGCTCTGCATGTGAGCTGGCAACTGGGAGTCATAGACAATTCCTGGCTTGCCGGACACCTTAATGATGGCGCGAGTCTCGTCCTTGCCGTATAAATTGGTGGCACGGCAAACGTATTCACCGCTGTCCTCGGGATAAACCCAGCCAAAGTTCATGGCCACATAGCCGAAATCATAGATGGGCAGGAAGCGATTCTCTGTAAAGATAAAGACACGTTAATAACTGAAATGTAATCACTTTTGGAGAGAACTTACTGAAGAGCAAAGGTTTGCCATTGAAGAACCATTCAACCTTCATGTTCGGATCACCAACTGGCGCCAATTGGCATTCGAATTTGGTCTTGGCCATTTCCGTAAGCGAGAGCTGCTCCTTGATCTGGGTGACAAAGCGAGGAGGCTGCTTGCGATCGGGATCGAAGAGATCGTCCTCGGTCAAGTGCACCTCAGAAGTGTACTTCTTGATAGTAGCCTCCATCTGAGTGAGCGCATCCGAGCGCTTCATGCCACGTGGCACTTGATTCTGCAGCAGAATTGTGGGCAGTTCTAAAGCAAAAGAGCAGAAATTGTGTTGTCAATTCGGATTCAAATAAATATCGATTCTAAAAAAGAAAATTGGTAATGGTCCATAATATGCGGAACTCCTCAAACAAAGAAATCCAAAATTATAGGAAGATTTATGAATAATTTAGGTGCACAAATTATTTCCGGGTCTCTTCTAGTTTTTCTTTAAATTAATTTGGAAATTTTAGTGCAAAATGGACGTTTTGCATGGTTGTTTTGTGCATATTGACCATTTAATTATTTAAAAAAAAAAAACTAGAAGCGACTTGAAAATAATTTTTGCACCTAAATTCATAAAAAATCGTTCTCCAATTTTGATTTGATTTGATTTTTTTTTTGGATTTTTAACAAAAAATTAAATTTTCGATTCATCTGAAAATTCTAGGGTCTATTTATGGCAATTTGAATAATTTATTTAAGTCATTGCTGAATAAAAAACTCATCCAGAATAACTAAATATTCATAAATTATTTAATTTAAATGTACTCAAAATCAAAAAAATCTCTTTATCGATGCTTTGATGTTTGAAACATCACTCAGGAGTAGTGAAGTCACTTTCTTTCTTTCACGTTTCTTACTCTTGCAGGAGACTGTGGCCTTGGTGCGATCCTCGCCGTGGTTGTTGACAGCACGGCAAACGTATTCGCCGGAATCATCGCTGTACACGTACAAAATGTCCAGGGAGACGAAGCCCATGTCAAAGACGTTCCTGTAACGATGGCCCAGGGGCAGGGGCTTGCCGTTGCGATACCATTCGACACGCAGACTGGGATCCGTCTTGGGCTCCACTTGGCACTCGAATCTCACGGCCTCGGACTCCTCGGCGGTGACCGAGGCGATCTGTGTAATGAACTTCGGCGGTCCAAACTGCTCCTCCACAATCTTGGGAGCATCGGGGATGCGACCACGCTCCAGTTCCTTGAGCTTCTCGGAGGTCATGCCCTCGGGCAGCTGCGATTCGTAGACAATGTTGTGCTTGCCCTTGCAGGTGACCTTGGCGGTGGTGGTGGCAGTGCCCCACTTGTTGGTGGCCCGGCAAGTGTACTCCCCAGAGTCCCTGGCGTAAATGTAGTCAACGTCCAGGGCAATAAAGCCAAAGTCGTTCAGCTGATGAACTCGGGAACCGGTGGCCATGACGCGTCCATTGTAGAACCACTCGATGCGCATTGTGGGATCTCCGACGGGCTCGACGCGGCAATCGAAGTGAATGGGGCCACCCTCGGGTACGTCCAGGTTATCCTTGATGTCCTCGATGAACTTGGGTGGATTGGGCTGCTCCTCGTCGATGACAATCTCCTCGCGCTTGTGCATGCTCTCCTCCAGCTTCTGCAGACTCTCGGTACCAGTGCGGAAGTTCGAGGGCAGCTGTGGGTCAATCACAATGCCCTGACGACCCTTGACCTGCAGCTTGCAGGACACGGTGGCCTCGCCATGCTTATTCGTTGCCTTGCAGGTGTACAGACCCGTGTCGCGTTGATAACAGCCGGCAATCTCGAGGATAACAAAGCCAAAGTCATTGATGGTCTTGATGCGAGAGCCAGCCCACAAGGCCTTGCCGTTGTGGAACCAATCCACCCGCATCGAGGGATCGTTGATGGGCTGTAGACGGCACTCGAAGTGCGCCAGTGAATTCTCGGAGATCACCATGTCGAAGGGAGTGGTTATGAACTCGGGTGGCTTGCCAGTATCGTCCTCGGGCACAAACTCCGTGTTGCGGGCGCCGAGACCCTCGAGCTCGGCAATGCGATCGATGGTGCCCTCCATGCCCTTGGGCAGCTGGGACTCCATGATGATGCTGCGCTTGCCCTGGATCTTCATGGTGGCCGTGGTCACGGCCTCGCCATATTCGTTGATGGCACGGCACGAGTACTCCCCGGAGTCCTCGGGATAAACCGGCGAAATCTCCAGTATGACAAAGCCAAAGTCGCAGAAGGTGCGGAAGCGGGAACCGGCCTTCAATGGACGTCCATTCCAGTACCACTCGACCTTCAGCTTGGGATCATCAGCCGGCGTAATGCGAGCCTCGAAGTGCGCGTTCTCACCCTCGCGCAGATTCTCAATGTTCTCCAGGGGCACGGTGAAGACGGGGGCCCTGCCCTTGGTCTCCTCGGTGGTCTCGTCGCGAGTACGCACCATGCTGTACTCCAGATTGGCAATCTTCTCCAGACCACCCTCCATGCCACGCGGCAGCTGCGACTCCAGAATGAGACTGGCCTTCGAGGCGCACTTGAGAGTTGCCTTGGTGACATCCTCGCCGTACTTGTTATGGGCACGACACTCGTAAACACCCGAATTTTCCTCATAGCAGTAGAGAATGTCCAGTATGACAATGCCAAAGTCGTGGAAGGTGCGGAAGCGATGTCCATGCGGCAGCTTCTTGCCGTTGAAGTACCACTCCACTACCAGGTCGGGATCCGTGACCGGAGTGAGGCGAGCCTCGAAGTGGGCGCTCTGCCCCTCGACCAGTTTGGTGACATCGCTGATCTGGGTGATAAACTTGGGTGGCTCGGCGACCAGTGGAGCTCCCGTGTCCGTCTGCTGTCCTTGCGGGCACTCGAGCTCTCGGATTCTCTGCAGCGAATCCGGCTGCAGGCTGTCGTAGAAGACGCCACCGCGACCTCCGCAATTGAGGGTGGTGCGGGTAAAGTCCTCGCCATACCGATTCCAAGCCCGGCACACGTATTCGCCACTGTCGTGATCCTGCAGATAAGCAATGTCCAGCACGACATAGCCAAAGTCCGAGACGGTCTTGATGCGATTCGAGTGACGCAGCAGCTGGCCGTTGTGGTACCACTCGACCTTCAGCTCCGGATCGTTGACGGGTATCAGGGTGCACTCGAAGTGAGCCGACTGTCCATCCTTCAGGCCCTGTAGCGGCTGAATGTGCGACGTGAAGTGCGGCTTCTGACCACGCGGCTTGTCCACGCACTCCAGGGTGCAGCTGATCTCGGCCGAGCCGTATTTGTTGGTGGCACGGCAGGTGTAAGTGCCAGTGTCCTCGATCTTGGTGCCCAGCACTTCCAGGGCAACGGTGCCGAAGGCGTAGATGGTGCGCACCCGATGGCTGGCCTCCAGGACCTTGCCGTTGAAGAACCACTCAATGACCATGCTCTGGTCACCCAGGGGAATGAGATTGGCCTCGTAGTGGGCCAGCTCACCCTCGCCGATGTCCACAATGTTGACAAACTCGGTGGTGAAACGTGGCGCGATGCCCTGTTCCGGTTGCTCCGGTTTGCTGCCGTCCTTGCGAAGGGAATCCTCCAGATCCTGGATCTGTCCCAGGCCCTCGGCGCCCTTGGGATGCTGTGTGGCGTCAATGATGCTGTCCTTGCTCGAGCAGAAGATGGTGGTGGAGGTAAAGGCCTCGCCGGCCTTGTTCCAGGCCTTGCAGGTGTAGATACCCTGATCGCGGGCGTAAACCTCAATCATGTCCATGGTCACGAAACCGAATTCGGTGGTCATCTTGAAGCGGGAGCCGTGTTGCAAAAGCTTGCCATTAAAGTACCACTCGATAAACAGATTGGGATCTTCCTTGGGCTCCACATTGGCCTCCAAATGAATGGGCTGGGCCTCCGAGAGATGGAACTCGGGCTGCAGTGGCTTCGTCCAAACTGGCGGTGGATATTGAGTCTCCGGCTTGCTGGACTTCTGAGCATAACGATTGGCGAGCTCCGCTTCGGTTTCCTGCACAGCTTCCAGGCCGCTTTCGCCCTGGGGGTGTTGGGTATCCAGGAACATGGTCTTGCCGCCCGTGCACTTCAGGGTGCCCGACGTGGTGGCCGATCCCCTGCTGTTGGTGGCCTTGCAGGTGTAAATGCCGCTGTTCTCCGCATAGCTGTTGGTCAGGTCCAGAGCACAGTAGCCAAAGTCGTAGATAGACTTGAATTTGGCAGCTGCCTGGAGGGGTTGTCCATTGTAGAACCACTCGATGCCCATTGTTGGATCACGGGCCGGTTCCACGTTGCACTCGAAGCGCACGGTGTCGTTCTCCTTGCACTCAATGTTGTTCAGATGCGTGATAAAGACGGGCGTCTCATATGACGGCTCTGGGGCCTCGGGCCGGCCCTCCTTGGGTGCCTCCAGCTGTCCGATGCGCGGCAGCGAGTCGGGATGTAGCGATTCGGCTTGCAGCCAGTGACGATCCTCGATTTTGAGGGAGGAAGTCGACACAGCCTCGCCCACCTGGTTGGTCGCCTTGCAGGTATAAATCGCCGAGTCATCCTCGCGCAGTCCATTAATGGAGAGCGTGACCAGACCAAAGTCGAAGGTGCTGCGAATGCGGGAACCTGTGGTCAGGGAGATGCCGTTCTTAAACCACTCGATGCGCAGATTGGGATCCGCGCGTGGCTCCACCTGCGCCTCCAGCAGCACATGCTGACCCTCGTGCAACTTGTCGTAGCTCTGCAAGTGCGTGGTGAAGACGGGCGCCTGCTGGGGTGTCGAGTCCACAAACATTTCAGGCACGCGGTTCATGGCCGCCTCCTTAAGGCGAATCGCCTCCCAGGACTCGGGAATCAGGGGTTGGCCATCGATATTCGCACGGGTCTTCACCTTCATGGCCGTCGAGGAGACAGCCTCGCCGGCGGCGTTGTAGGCACGGCACATGTAGACGCCGGCATCCTCGGGCACCACGGCCGTGATGTCCAGGGTGACGAAGCCAAAGTCGTGGGTGGTGCGCAGGCGTGAGCCCATTTGCAGCTCCACGCCGTTCACGAACCACTCGAACCTGAGCGAGGGATCACCCACCGGCACCACACGCGCCTCAAAGTGGGCGTGGGCACCCTCCCACAGCTCGGAGGGACCCGTCAGCAGCTGGGTAAAGATGGGCTTCTCAAACAGTCTCTCCGGCTCAGTGGGACGCGGTGCCAGCGGTTTCTCCAGCTGATGAATGCGACTGATGCTGTCCGGATGCTGCGTGTCCATTAGGATGCTGGCTTCAGAGACCACGCGCATCGAGGCGGTGGTGACGGCCTCTCCCAGTGGGTTGACGGCACGACACATATAGACGCCCTCGTCCTCCTTGCGGATGTGCGAAATGTCCAGGGAGACGAAGCCAAAGTCGTGTTGTTTCGTTATTCTGGAGCTGTCCTCAATTAGTTTCTCATTGCGGTACCATTCGACCTTCAGGTTGGGATCTCCCACCGGGATTAGTCTGGCCTCCAAGTGCGCCGTTTGGTGTTCATTGATGCGATCGATGTTCTGCAGGGGCTGAGTGAACATGGGACGTTGTCGTGTGCCAGGAGTTTCAACCTCCTGGCGCTGATGCGGCGCCGTCGATTCTAGCTTGCGAATCTTCTCCAGACCCTCGGGATGCTGGGTGTCCGAGATGATCGTGCCGCGGGCAATCACGCGCAGATTGGTCGAGGAGACGGCCTGTCCCAGGGCGTTGACAGCGCGCACGGAATACTCGCCGGCATCCTCGGCCACGGCATGGGTAATGTCCAGGGAGACGTAGCCAAAGTCAAAGGTGATGTGGAAGCGAGCTGCCGACGGCAGAGGCTTGCCATTGTGATAGAACTCGATGCGCAAGTTCGGATCGTGCACGGGTGCTACCTGGGCCTCAAAGTGAGCCGTCTGACCCTCGTAGATCTCCGTGGAGCCGCGCAGCTCAGCCGTAAAGTGGGGCGGACCAATCGGATGATCGCCAACCTCGGTGCGTGTTGTGACCACCTTCGACTCGAGCTTCTGGATCTTCTCCAGGGCATCGGGATGCTGGGTGTCCAGGATCATGCTGCGTCGGTTCAACACACGCACATTGCACGTGTTGACGGCCTCGCCCAGGAGATTGGTAGCCTTGCACATGTAGGTGCCGGTATCCTCGCCGTACACATACAGAATATCCAAGGCAACGTAGCCAAAGTCGTGGGTGGTGCGATAGCGATGTCCAGTGGGCAATTGCTTGCCATTGCAGAACCATTCCACCTTCAGGTTGGGATCGTTGATGGGCTCAACGCGACACTCCAAGTGGCCGTGCTCGCCCTCCTTCAGATGCTCCAGGTTGCTGAGCGGGGTCAGGAAGATGGGCTTCTGGCCCTTCTCCTCCACTTCGACCTTGCTGGGCGCTACATAGCTCTCCAGCTGGCGAATCTTCTCCAGGCGCTGAGCATCAAGTGTGTCCATATCCAGGGTCTTGTTTGCTGTAAGGCAGCGGAAGATAGCATGAGATTAGGCAAGGAAATTGAGATGGTAGAAGAGAAGCGTAGGGGTACTTGAAGGGTACTAGGTCAAGGTAATTGACTCTTTAAATAAAAATTAAGAATTTCGTAACTTTAAAATAAAAATTTGAAAACAATTGTTAATTTGCAATTTTTATTTTAAAATTTATAAAAGTTACGGTCCCTGCTTTTGGCCTAGTGACCCGAAATCCCTTGGGCTTACCTGTGACGTTTACAGCACAAGTCGTAACAGCTTCTCCCACAGCGTTCTTGGCCTTGCACATGTAGGTGCCAGTGTCCTCGGCGTGGGCATACAGTATGTCCAGGGCGACAAAGCCGAAATCGTAGGTGGTCTTGAAGCGGTGACCTGTCTGGATGGGTCTGCCATTGCAGTACCACTCGACCTTCATCGTGGGATCGTTGACGGGAATGAGCGTGGCCTCCAGATGGACGGGAGTGCCCTCATTGACCTTGGCATTGCGCAGCGGACGTCCGAACTGAGGACGCTCCGCATGGAACTGATCCTCGTCGGGTTTGCGCTGGAAGCGCGAAGTATCCTCCAAGTGTTGGATCTTGTGCAGAGCTTCCTCGTGCTGCGTCTCATGGATGATCGACGAGCGGGACGACACATTGAGGGCAATCGAGTTGACGGCCTCGCCGAGTTTGTTGGTCACACGGCAGGTGTACTCGCCGCTGTCCTCCGCGTAGACGGTGAGAATGTCCAGGGCGGCGAAGCCAAAGTCGTAGGTGGTGCGGAAGCGATGGCCGGTGCTCAGTGGCTTGCCATTGTGGAGCCACTCGACCTTAAGATTGGGATCCGGATAGGGTTCGATGCGGCACTCGTAATGGGCGCTCTGACCCTCATGCAGATGGCTGGGTCCAATCAGCTTGGTGACAAACACCGGGGCCGTGGTGACCGAGTACTCCTCCTCCTCACGTCGCTGGTACTTGCTGTGGTCCTCCAGCTGATGGATCTTATGCATGGCAGCCTCATGCTGCGTCTCCAGCTGAATCGCAGTCTTAGACTGCACAATCAGGGAGGCGGAGGTCACAGCCTGACCCAATTCATTGACGGCACGGCAGGTGTAAGTACCGGAGTCCTCGGGATTCACATACTTCATGTTGAGAGCAACATAGCCAAAGTCGTGCATGGTTGTGGTGCGATTGGAGGCCTCGATGGGTTGTCCATTACGCAGCCACTCCACCTTGAGTTTCGGATCTCCGACGGGAATGAGACGGGCTTCAAAGTGCACCGCCTGATTCTCGGCGACACGAACGTCCCTCACGGGCATGGTAAATACAGGAGCCTGCGAAACAAACTCCTCCTGGACGCTGATGCGCTGACGCTTGGATCCATCCTCCAGATGCTGCAGACGTGGCAGAGCCGTCTCGTGCTGGGACTCCAGATAAATGGACTTCTTGGTGTGCACCACAGCAACGGCGGAGGTGATGGCCTCGCCCACGGCATTAAAGGCACGGCAGGTGTAGGTGCCGGCATCCTCGGGCAGCGTGGACATAATGTCCAGGGCGACAAAGCCAAAGTTGTTGGTCTCCGTGAAACGAGAGCCGGACTTGAGGGGCAGATTGTTGTGATACCATTCCACTCGCATCGAGGGATCCGAGACGGGAATCAGGCGACACTCGAAGTGAGCACGTTGGTTCTCCTTGATCTCCACGTTCTTCAGCGACGTGGTAAAGACTGGCGCCTGTTTGGTGCTCTCGTCAATCTCCTCGCGACGACTGTAACGGGAACGGTCCTCCAGATAGTGTATCTGCTCTAGACCCGCCTCGTTCTGGGTGACAGTGACAATTTGCTCGCTACTACGGCACTGCAGCTCCACCTGGGTCTCATCGGAGCCAATCAAATTGACGGCACGACAGGTGTAAACACCCGAATCCTCGGCAATCAGACCAACAATATCCAAGGCGACATAGCCAAAGTCATGAATGGGTCGGAAACGATGTCCGACCGTAATGGGACGTCCGTTCTTGAACCACTCCACCTTCAAATTGGGATCCGTGACGGGTTCAATCTTGCACTCAAAGTGGGCGTGGGCGCCTTCTCGGGTATTTGGCAGACTCTTGGGATGCGTGAGGAAGCGTGGACGAATGTTGACCACCTCGTCGACAAACTCGTTGCGACGATAGCGCGAAGAGTCCTCCAGATATTGAATCTTCTGCAATCCGGACTTGTTTTGGGTCTGCGAATCAATGAAATCATTCTTGGCAATGATGCGCACGGAACAGGAGGTGACGGCTTCTCCCAGTTGATTCCGAGCCTGGCAGGTGTAGACACCCGAGTCGATGGCATAACAGCCCAGCAGATCCAGGGCCACATAATCAAACTCATAGGCAGGACGGAAGCGATGACCGGTCTTCACGGGCACTCCATTCACCAGCCACTCGATTCTCATGCTCGGATCTCCCACGGGCTGCAGACGACACTCCAGATGGACATTAGTGCCCTCCATGGTCTCGATGTTGTGCAGGGCACGTGTAAACTGAGGCGCCTGCATTACGGTTATGTCCTCCTCTTGATGATGACGACGACGAGAGTCCTCCAGCAATTGAATCTGCTCCAAGGACTGCTCGTTCTGGGTCTCAGTCACCACATCGGTGCGATCAATGACACGGACACAGGCCGACGTGTGGGCAGAGCCCAAATGGTTCGTGGCCCTCACCGTGTACTCTCCAGAATCGGCAGCCGAGGCCTGAATAATGTCCAGAGCCACAAAGCCAAAGTCGTAGTAGGTGCGGAAGCGAGAGCCAACGGTAACTGGACGTCCATTGTGGAACCACTCGACGCGCATCGTGGGATCTCCCATGGGCTCCAGACGGCACTCCAAATGGATGTTCTTGCCGTCGTGAATGGGCTTGGGGTCGGTCAAGGGCTGCGTAAAGACGGGCTTCGACTTGGAGATTTCCTCGATGTCGTATTGAGGTTCCACGAAGGGTTTGTTCTCCAAGTTCTGGGTCTTCTCATAGAGGCCGCGATGCATGCTAGATGTGTCGATGCTGGAACGAGCTGTCGGGACGAAGAGCACGTAAAAAAATTAAGAACAAGTGGGTGCGGCTGCAGTCGAGTTTGCTCGACAGTTAGATACCCTGTGCCAGTCTCCATAAAATATTATATAATAAAATTAGTAATATGAATGAAAGCATAAAAAACATAAATATTTAACAAAATTTGGTCAGGATGCCTAGGACTATCCCGTATGCATATTCTGTCAGTTTGGTTAAGATATCTCAAACAACAAAAAAGATTTTCATACTAAGACTTGATTTTCGACTGATCGTTCCTATAGCAGCTTTATGATATAGTGGTTCGATCTAAATTTAAAGATAAACTTGATCTGCGTCCTGTATCCAGGAACCTACATACGAAGTTTGAGGTCTCTAGCTATTATAATCTCTGAGATCTACGCGTTCAAACAGTCGGACGGACGGACAGACGGACATGGCTATATCGACTCGGCTGTTAATGCTGATCAAGAATATATATACTTTTTGGGGTCGGAGATGCTTCCTTCTGCCTGTAACATACATCACAAAAGTCTAATATACCCTTTTTGACCATTTTCAATGGGCACAGGGTATACAAATCCTTATGAATCTTAAGGCAATTCCTTAAGGAATCCCTAGGGAATTGTGTCAAACTTGTACTTACTTTCCACTACCATCGTTGCTTGCAACTGAGCTTCACCTAGCTTGTTTCTGGCCACCACAGTGTAGATGCCCGCATCCTCGGCACGCACCTGGGAAATATCCAGGGCTACGTAGCCAAAGTCATAGTAGGTCTGGATGCGATTGGCGGCGGTGATGGCGCGTCCATTGTGATACCATTCGATGTGCATGCCCAGATCACTTTGGGGCTCGACGCGAGCCTCAAAGTGGGCACGTTGTCCCTCCAGGATCTTGGTGGTGCCCTTGAGTGGCCCCAGAAAACGAGGAGCCTGCGTGATGAAAGTCTCCTCCTCCTCACGGCGACCGTAGCGCGAGGAGTCCTCCAGATGCTGGATCTTCTGCAGACCACCTGGATGCTGAGTGTCCGAGACGATTTCGTTCTTCGAAATGACCGTCAATTGGGCGGTGGTTGTGTCCTGGCCCATGGCATTGTAGGCACGGCAGGTGTAGGTGCCCGCATCGTAGACCGTCAGCTGCTTGATGGTCAGGGCGACATAGCCAAAGTTGTGATACGTGGTGATTCTCGAGCTGGCCTCCAAGGGCTGTCCGTCCCTCAGCCACTCGACGCGCATCGTCGAGTCTCCGACGGGCTCGAGACGCGCCTCGAAATGCGCATGCGCGTGCTCACGTAAATCGATTTGATTCTGGATGGGCGTCTTGAATTGGGGTGGGGCAATCGCCTCGGGCGCCTCTTGAACATGACGACGCTGCTGGGACTTGCGATAGTCCTCCAACTGCTCGACCTTCTCAATGTAACGCTGTTGCTCGGGAATGCCCAGGTCAGCGGTCACCTGGGAACGGGTAATGACCCGTATGGTGGATTGACTGATGGCCTCGCCAATGCGATTCACGGCACGCACTGTGTAGCTTCCGGCATCTTCGGCACGTAGGTGCAATATGTTTAGGGAGACATAGCCAAAGTTGAAGATGGCCGTGATGCGGGAACTGGCGGTGATGGGGAGGCCATCCTTGTACCATTCCACACGCATGCTGGGATCATTCACGGGCGTCACCTGCGCCTCAAAGTGCACATTCTTGCCCTCCTCGAATTCACCCAGATCGCGCAATGGACGTATGAATTGTGGAGCTTGATTCATCAACTCCTCGGAGCTCTCCTGGCGCTGATAGCGCGAATAATCCTCCAGCTGATTGATGTACTGCATGCTGTTGGGATTCTGCGACGATTGCTCAATCGATGGACGCTGCACCACCGACAAAATGGCCCGGGATTCGGCCACACCACTGGCATTGCTCACACGGCACATGTATTCCCCAGAATCGTGGCCCATAATGCTCAACAGATCGAGAGCAATGAAGCCAAACTTGAAGACAGATGTGGCGCGGGCACCTAAGAAACAGAGGGACCACAATTAATCAGACACCTTGACCAGTTCAAATTTATAAATATAAATATATTTCACAACTCTTATCATGAGAAAAGATGCAATTGGAGTCACTTACTGGCTGCCAGTGGACGTCCGTTGAGGAACCATTCGACCACCATGCTGGGATCGCCGACAGGTTCAATGCGCGCCTCCATGTGCACTCGCCCACCCTCGGTTTGCTGCACATTCTGCAGCGGGATGATGAACTGCGGCGGAGGATAGACGCGATCCTCCTCGCCGGGTCGCAGATGGGGCTTGGCGCGTTCCACGTGACGCAAATAGATGATTTCAGGACCAGGAATTGGCCTAGAAACAAGTTTAGGTAAATAAAACAAGAAAGAAAGTTAGCCCCGGCAGACCGAAAACTTGAAAGCCTTGCAGATAATATCTTAAAAATAATATATCTCAAGAATACATGCCAGATTACGATTATGTTTAAGAAATTAAACAAATTAAAACAAAAATAACTATAAGACTAAAACAAGTGGGAAAGGCTATAGTCAAGCTTCCAACTATAGGATATCCGTTACTTACTTAAATGAATTAAAAATATTTTGTATTGCATGTTTTTAGGCTTTTATATCGCTTATGAACTTAAATCAGCCATTCCCACTTTTCTATTTGTCCGATCATGCTACGATTTAGAAGGATGATAGCTAATAATAGTAGTTAACGTTAATTAGGTAAAAAATCCTAATATCTTGAAAACTGTGCGTCTGGTACATTTTCGCGATTTACGGAGGCGGAAAGGTGCGTAGAAAAAATTTTTAAACAAAACTTGACCTGCGTGGGGATTATAGAAATCTGTGTGCCAAATTTGGCTACTCCAGCTCCTATAGTCTCTGAGATATAGGCCTTCACACGGACAGACAGACGGACATGGCTATATCGACTCGGCTGTTGATGCTGATCAAGAATATATATACTTTATGGGGTCGGAGATGCTTCCTTCTCCCTGTTGCATACATTGCAACGAATACAATATCCCCATTTACTTAATTTTTAAGTAACTGGTATAACAAGAGTTATTTCTTTATTTTTAATTTTAAATAAATGTTTAAAATATTTCAATCGTTAAGTTCCTGCTTTATGGGATCTGCTCTGCATTTTCCAAAGCGTTCTCCTAAAACCCTCTGCAAGGGTATTCCAATCTTCGACTTATTCTAAAGATGCTTAATACTCACTCTGGCTCGATAACTTTCGTTGGTCTTGGGAGATTAAGACGCCTTTGTTCGTGACTTGGTTGCTCTCTGGGAACTTCGACATAGAGTCTTGCCCGGTTCGCCGTGGAACCGGCAATATTTTGTGCTGTACACTGATACCAGCCAGCATCTGCAGCTCGGACATGGGGAATCTCCAGGCAGGTGGCACCGCCATCGATGCCCACAAAGCGTTCAGCAGTTGATGAGATTTGGACGCCGTCCTTCTGCCAGGTGATGCGGGGCACAGGTGTGCCAATGGCATTGGCACTCATGCTAATGGGCTCGCCCTCGCGCACAGTCATCGTGCTGAAGCGTTGGACAAATTGTGGTGCGACAACTTGTTCCTTTTCCAGCACACTCAGCTGCGCCTCGATGGCGACCTCGCCGGCCTTGTTCCTGGCCAGGCATTGAACGGACCCGGCGTCCTGGCGACTCACATTGGTGATCATCAGTGAATGACTGCCCGATTCATTGACCAGAATCTTATGCGCGGCATCGTCGAACACTTGGCGGCCATTGATGAACCAGAAGACCTCGGGATAGGGATTCCCAGTGACGCGGCAATCGAAGCGCGACATGCGACCCTCGGTCACCTCGCGATCATTGAAGGCCTTGACAAAAGTGGGCGGCAAGGCTTTGCCCGCCTCCAGTTGCTCGGCCATTTGATCCACAGGCTTTGGTTCGTAGGCAGTCTCCGCAGCCGGCTCTACAGCCAGGACGGCTGAGGACACTACACAGCCCTGAAGATTCTCCGCGAGCAGCGTATAGTGTCCGCCATCCTTGATGTTGGCGTTCTTCACACGCAACGTGGCAACGCCACTCGAATAGGAGATCTCATACTTTTGCGAAGCAACCAAACGCTGTCCATTGTGGAACCAGGTGAGACGCGGCTTCGGGTTGGAACCGACGCGTGCGGTAAAGACGGCATCGGAGCCCTCGATCAGCTTGGAACTTCTCGGCTTCTGGGTGAGCTGTGGTGCATGCGCTGGACCCAGAGAACGATCCAGTTCCTGGCTGAGCTGAGTGTCCTGCTCGTAGCCGGAGCGACGCGTGATGGCCTCGCGGAAGGAGACCTCACGCAAAAGTCTATACTCAAAGGTATCCACACGGAACTCCTCCTCGATGGAAGTGTAGGAGTAACCGTTGGAGTAGATGTTCTTCTCCAGATTTTGAATGGGTTGCGGCTGCAGTGCGGGCATGGGAGCGCCCTCCGGCTGAATGTAGACACTGCAAATGGCCTCGCCGTATTGATTGCGTGCCGTACACGTGTATTCACCCTCGTCGCCCGGACCAATTTGATTGATCAGCAGGGACACGTCGCCGGTGGCCTCGTTGTAGCTCATTCGGAACTTGTGCGACTCGAGAAGTGGTGCTGCTTTTCGGGTCCATGTCACGAATGGCTTGGGGTTGCCACGCAGGCGACCTTCGAACAGAGCGTTGCCACCCTGTGCGAAGCGGGCGTTCTTAAAGATTTGCTCAAACACCGGCGGTGAAATATCGCCCTGGGCATAAACGTGTGTCAGCGACGGCGGCACATAGGTGGTGCCTCCGATCTGGCCGCCCTGATGATGTTGTTGCACTGCAAGCAAATTAATAACAAAATTTGAAAATAGTCACAAAATCAATATGACAAAAATAAGCGGTTTTGATATGTTAAAATGGCAACAGTTTTGAAAATTTGAATTTCAGCTAACAAATAAACGTTGGATGATTTGCAATCATTTAAGTTCGAAAACAATTTTTAAATTATATGCATCAGCTTAAATATCACCAGGTGAAAATTGTGTGAAACATTTGTCAAATAAAACACTTTTTTAGTGGGTAAAGCGATTGGTTTAATTTTTTGTTATTTGAAGGAACAAAAGAAACATTTAAAATTTCTTTACTTTGGTTATTAGCATAAGAAAATTAAGAATCATTTTTTTTTAGCTAACTAGCAAACTTCGAGCCTTTTTTCAATGTACATATAAATTGAACATAAAATTTATAAAAATTAGAAATTAATTTCTATACATTTTACGATGAAACATCTCTCCAGTATTTAACAAAAATCTCAATTGGAAATTGAGAAAATTGATCATAAACATTATAATTTCCCACCTTGCTGGCGAAATGATAATTTGCCGTAAAATGGATTTTAATTTCAAATTAGAAATACCTTTTACTGAAAATTTAACTGGACATTAAAAAATCGTGTCTAAATATATTAATAAGTTTTTAAAATATTGGTAAAAAAATTTTTTTTAATTGTTTCTCAATATCACTTATTTCTTGTTCCCCTTCAGAATCTATTCCTTATAACTAAATTAGTTGAATACAAAAATTAACTAATTAAATTTGGTATTCATGCATATTTTTCTTTAAAATTGGCAATGTAAATAAAAACTTGAAGACTGACAGCCGATATATATATAAATTGTCAGTTCAAATTAGCTATTTTTAGAATTTGGCACACGCGTCTAAAATTTATATTTAGATATACATATCCGTATATATATATCTTTTACTTATTTAGTTATAATTATATTTTCACTACATATAGATTGTTTCAAAAGTGTGTTAATTGTTTTGTTTTTCAAACGCAAACAGGTGAACATAAACAAAAAACAAGATCAGCTGTTCCGATTCTCTCTCTCTCTTCTTCATTTTGCCTCTCACTCTCTTTCGCTTCCTCTCTCTTTCTCTCCTTCTCCCTACTCTCATTGCTCTGTGCGCACTGCGCAGTCTCAAACACTTCGGCAAATGATCTTCGGCTTTCCGTATAAGAGAATGCCGATCTGTTATTTATATTGCTCGCTCTCTTTAAGATCCTCGCAATGTAAACAAAGTGTGCGCAGTATAAGACAACTCTTATACGCCTCTCTTTGTATCTCAGTTCAAATGCAAACATTTGTATGTCAGTGCAGTGTACGACATGAAATTTTGGCAGCTGAATGAACAGATTTATAAATAGATTCCAAATTATTTAGCTGTGATTATCAATTAAGATTTAAGTGGTGAAATATAAGATGAGATATGGAATATAAGTAAAATGTGCACAAACATATTCGCATACCTATAGGATGAATCATACTTTTCTGAGTTGATTTATATATATTTACTTTGGAATTACATAAATTTTTTAAATGTTCTTGCTTTTTTCTTAAGTATTGTATTTTCAAGAGATCAACAATTGAGAATGAAATCATTTTTAAGTAAATATATAGATCTGAATATGAGTCATTTGTATTAAATATATATCTTTTTAGATCAGTTGTTGGAATGAATCAAAGATTTGACATATATTTTTGAATATTTTATTTTTCGTGAATATCAACATTTTTTAAAACGATATGAGACATTTTTGAAAACATTTATTTGTCATATTGACAATGTAAAATGTAAGTTAACCTTTATTAAAAATATGTATGATACGCTCTAAGAAACTGTTATAAATTTAGTCTTAAAATATTGGTTGATTTTGCAAATATGACATCAAAAATCCACCCTTTTTATTGTATATGAAATATGACTACTGTATATGTATATTATGCTTAAAAGTTAAGGTTAAGTAGACTAGTTAAATTCAGCATGTTTACAAGTATTTCTTACTCCCATTTGACGAGTAAATAAACAAAACCTATGGGAATATCGTATGAGGGAACGGCTGGAACTGTTTGTTCTTAGAGAAATAAACAAAATATTGAGGTTTTTCTCTAGGAATTAGTTCAGAAATTTGGCACTCTTGTAGCTCATTATAAGTATTATTAATACTACTCCATGTTTTTTTTCAGTAAAAAAAAAGTATTATGTTAAAATTATTTTAACAAATTTTTATCGAAACTCAACATTTTCAGTCTGGTATGGTATTATAAATTTTTAAAAAAATATAATAATATATTTTTTTTTAATTTTTGGATATTTCCGAAACAATCAATACTAATTTCAATCTGCTCCTAGTTTTTTGGATTTTTTTTAGACTAATATCAATTGTTTTTATTCTGTTAGCTTGTTTAAAAATTTAGCATATGACAATTTGATTGAAGAAACTGATTGAGCATGCAAATAGTAAAGTATGCAATGAAATTGGAATGAGAAAACTCGCATGCAAAATGGAAATTCAGTTGCAAGTGCTTGGGACAGTGGAGATTCTAAATCCACGGTGTGAATTCCACTGTCCATTTGCAGCCTGCTGAAATCCATTGATGGATTGATTGATTGACTGCCAGACTGACTGACTGACCTCGTTGCTGAGTGGTGATCTGACTCCGTTGAACATGTTGTTCAGTGCGGCTAATTCGCTGCTGCTGATGCTGCTCCTGGCTGGAGTGGGAATACTCCTGGGTGGAGTATTGCTCCTGGTGCTGCTGCTGCTGCTGGTACGGGTTCGGATTTTGTCGTTGCATTTTAAAATCGTTATATATCACTATATATCATTGAAAAAATGACAACCAAATCGTAGGCAGTGGGAACTGCACTTAAGTGGGAAAAAACAACACCTCTCGATCACTTTTTCTCTTTTTGATTTGCTTCTTCACTTTTTTTTCAATATATAAATTTCGCTTCTTTATTGCTGAAATTGAATACAAAACAGAATAGCTCATTAAATTAAATGCATTTACACAACAACATTTGGCACTTGGCAAACGGTGAGATATTTTCGGTTTTTCGTTTCTTTTTTATTCGTTTTTCTTGTTTTATTTCTAGCACACACTTGAACTATCTGGTTTTTTTACATATATTTATTGAATAAAATGAGGAAAGATTTCTTCATCATTCACTATCACCATCCATCCTTCTTCATATTCATATTCTTTGCCTGTGAGGCATTTTCGAGCTATTTTTAGCCGTTCGAATACTCGAATTTTCACTGCGACACACAAACACACATGCAGCGATTTTCGGATACCAATGGTATCTTCTTATTTTTCACGATTCTATTTATAAATATACATTTTCTTTTAAACATTTATTTTTTATTTTAGTTTCATAAAACTATTCACAATTCTGTACATTATCGCAGCTATTCGAGCCTGTAATCCTTGGGCAGAATAAGCCAGGATAATGCACTTCGTACACAGCTGCGTGAGTAATAGATATATCTGGATGTATCTATACGATATATATATGTAGGCTAGATATATATTTTCTTTTTGCTTTTCTTGAACAGATCGCATATTCATATATATTTATCTATATGCACATCTCACACGAATTCACAGTTCATTCGTTGAATTGGGTGCGGACCCCACGATCTAGGAATACTAGGGCAAAGGGTGGGCAAGGGGGGAAATGCCCGAGTCACCCGAATCCACCGAACTACCCGAAACATCCGTCGGCTCGCGACACGAAGCGACGGCTGCGATCGTGGTGTTATTTTTAGATATTTAGCGCACTGAAAAATTCTTTCGGAATTTTCAAAGTGGTTACGAAACCAAAACCGAAAATTTTCATCAACTATATTTTTTTTTTCCAATATTTTCACTGATTTTTCACACCAAATAACCGTTAATCCTTACTTTATTGCGTTATCCTTGCGACGTTCTATATGTATGCTGCGACTATTATTCGTAAAAAAACTCTATGCGAACTATACGGCGATATATATATATATATATAGATGATTATATATATATAAATTTACCGATTATATATGTACTTCTTTTAAAATAGATCTATTTTCAAACTGTTTCAAGTCATAATCCCCGAGACTGAAACCAAGACGTCGATCGTTTGTGAGGTGCGAGCGAAGAATGACAAAATATCTTTGAGAATGCGATCAAATAGCTGCAACAAGGCAAGCGAAGCAGCCGAGAGATACAACGATCTGTACTTCGGCTGCTTGGCTCGCTCCACATGAGATATTTTTGCACTTTCCATACTAGTTGTTGTTGCTGTTGCTGTCGGAAAAACTGTGAGAGCGACCAGCGAGCTGACGATACGCTACACTCACTGTGGGGGGCATTTCAATTTGTACTCCCATCGAGCCAGTTGTTTAATCTCTGAAACTGGCTACACTGGTTGCTTCTTTAAAAATAGACGACTCTATGACACTTTAAAGTAGCTGAGAGATTAATATTACAACTTGAACATGTTACACTGACCAAAAAATAAAAGAAGACGACTCCAAAATTAAAGAACATAATGATTTAAAAATAATCTGAGTAATGAAAAGAATAATCTAACTTAATTAACAAGTTTTATATTTTCAAATTGTTTTTTAAAAATAAATAAATAATTTTACTTATGTGATAAAAATAAAATAAACAATCTATCCTTTTTCAAAGCATATTTTTGAATAAAACTTCTTAAAAACAGACAGCTCTATGACACTTTCAAGTAGCTAAAAGATTAATATTACAACTGCATTTAACATGTTACACTGACCCAAAAATAGAAGACGATTCTAAAATTAAGGGGAAAAAATATTTTTATTTATTTAAAAATTTTTTAAAGATTGCAATTAGGACTTATGAAAAAAAAATCTAACTTAATTTACAAGTTTTATTTTTTCAAGTTGAATTTTGAAATAAATAAATAATTTGAAATTTGTGATAAAAATAAAATAAACAATCTATTCTTTTTTTAATAATAATCAATTAGGTAGCTGGAATTTGTTTATATTACTTCTGCAAAAATAGACAACTCTCTGCTGCTTTAAAGTACCGTAAAGATAAATGTTACAACTCCATTGAGCATGTTACACTGATAAAAAAAAATAGGAAACGGGGTCTTTAAATAAAGAATATTTATCATAAATTTTTGTTATAAAAGTAATATTAAAAAAATGTTTTTTTTTATGTAAGCATTTTATAAAGACTATAATAATCAGAAATTATAAAAAAAGATCAAACTTTATTAGTTTTTTTTTTGATTTATAAAGAAAAAAAATAATTTTAGTTAAAAAAAATTAAATGATTAACTCACAATATCTTGTATTCAAAGAAGTTTGGGGTATTGAAATAAATAATATGATTATTTTTAAAAATTTAATGGTATTATTTAGGTGCATGCCTGCTTTCAACAGTTTGCTGAAGAACATAACGGTTACCTCTAAAGTTTTTCCTTCAACATAACTCTAGCTGAACAAGTTCATTTTTCATCTGCTTTGCTCAAAGTCAAATTGCTATGTCTTTTCATCTTTTCCTTTATTATATCTCATGCTCTACATTTGTATACTTTGCCCAGCAATTTGACTTGTGGAAAATCTCAATCTCTCTCATTTTCTAGCTCTCCGCTATGTTTCGGCAAGTGTTCGGGTTTTTGAGTAAGTTGGCTAAAAATATATTAGGATTTATTTTTGACACGTATTTTTCAACATTTTTTCTAAGCAGAAGAAAAAAATGAAAAAAAATAGAAGCAATTTCGAACGGAAATTCTAGATAGTGTCGAAAGTGAACAGTGAAAAGTGCAGTTCAAACTAATATTGAAACCTGTAGAATACTTTTGAATAAATTAAATTATAATTATTATAGATAATTATATGATTGGAATATTTTTAAATAAGTTGTGCGCATTTAAAAATTGTTTTCTGCTTTGAGCATCTTTCAAATTTTCCACACAATTTATTTGATTTGTCTAAAATTAAAACCACACACATAAAATGTTGGCTCGCTGGCCATTTAAATAGATATACACTGATTATTCATTTCGTGTCTTAATCATAGACCCAACGATGTTCGAGGCACAAAAGAAGAAGAAGGAGACGCCTTTGGCAATAAACTTTCTATTTCTTTAGAGATTCGAGCGCTAAAAAATTGCAATTGGCCGAGTTGCATTTTGTTTTTGGCCTTATTAGGCAGCTCAGAGACTGGCTCAGCCTTAAGCGGACTCTATAAGGCTAAATAAATCGACCCGGTTGGCAATGGTTGTTGTTGTTGTTATTTTTATTGTTATTGTTATTGCAAACTATATAATCATTTTTGTTTTTCTTGTGATTTACAGCACAAATTAATTGTTAACATGCTTGACAGTTTTCGCGTTACAGTTATGAAATCAGCGATTAAGAGAACAGTTTTAAGAGGCAACACTCGCGAGATACAAATGTATCTGCAGCAAGTCGCAGAGATAAGCTAGCATAAAGTAGCCAAGCAACAACATTAGAAACAGTTAGCCGGTTCTGCAAGACGGCCGAAAAGATTGCAGCGATGCGCTACAAAATGTATCTTGTATCTTGTTTCTGGTCGCTGTCAGCTGTGTGTGAGATTAGCGTACGCGTATCTTATCTGAGACTCTGATTAAGATTTGCAAACATTTTTGCCCAATTATGTCATAGTAGTCTAAACAATTTCAAATGATGAAGAAGCAGCAGCAGACAATTCTCTTTGTTCTTTTAATTAGTATTATTAATAAATCTTTTAGTAATATAATAGCACAAAAATGTATCTTAGATTTAGTTGTATTTCAGTGTTGCCAGTTTAGCTTATAAAATGCTAGATGTAGCATATTTTAAAATGTTGCTTTTTATTTCTTCATTTCTTTTTTTAAATTATTTAAACGTTTTTTTTTTAAATAAAGAAAAATTAAAATAAAATCAAACAAAATATTTATTAATTTTATTAAGATGTATTTAAGCATTTTGTTTTTTATTTTTAGTAGTTTCAGCATTTTTTATTTATTCAAATCTAGCTTATTTATGTATTTCAACTGTCAAAATTCTGGCAACACTTTGTTGTTATTTGTTGTATGTTTAGTTGCTCGTTAGTTAGTTGCCTTTTGTGGGCTCCGAGGAGTTGGAGGAGCGGAAGGCAACTCATTATTTGTGGTGGGCACTTGGCATTCAATTTACTGCAAACAAGAAGAAGAATATTTGCATATCAATTAAAGGAGAACACACATTTAAGCATTACGAATTCACACATGCTGAATGATGAGGATGCAGTCCAAAAAGTATGAAATGAATGCCCCCCGATTCCCTTTCCCCGTTTCCCGTTCCCTTTTCCACATTCACCCGCACACCAGAAGCGACCCCAAGCAAAGTACCCAAGTCGCAGATACATTTGTATCTTATTGCCACACACACAGATGTTGCTGCTGTTTCTCTTGGAGAGTTGTGTGCTTTAATTCAGTTTGCCGCTTGGCATCAAATTTCGCGACCGCTGCAACCATTCAGTAAACCCAGAAAACCGAAACGAAACGAAAACTTTGCAAATTATTGTTGTTATTGTTGTTGTTGTTGCTTCGAGCTGCGCCTCAAGCTGCATGCCAAGCGGCAATTTAAGTATAAAATGTCCAAATGTGGTCGTTTTTCATATCAATTGTTTATGCGAGTACAACAAAAAAACAAAGCTAACTGCGGGCCAACAAATTTTAAATACCCTCTAACAAAAAGATTGACATAATATATTTCTTAAATAAAATAATTTCCCATAACAATCATAGCTCTTATTCATGCGATACAAAGAAATACAAGCAGTTAAATTCTCTATAGGATAATTAAAAAATCTCAGTTTGATTTTAAGTAGCTTGCAATTCATGACAGAATATTATTCAAATTAAATTCATTTTTCAATAAAATAGTTTATAAAGTACATGAAAATTACCCAGAAGATTTGAACTCCCTACAACATACAGATAGAATCTTATGTTGATTTTGCTTGAATTTAAAAAAAAAAATATTTCCCTGTTGTAGGAAATTTCTTTTAAATTGTGCTTCTAAAAGCTCAGATTAAATTTATCGGTCAAATGTATTTATACAGAGAGTAGTCACAAAAATCAGGTGGCCGTTAGGTTATTTTAAGCTACAACAAAATTAATAATTATTGGCATATTTAATGCTTTTAATAAATTCATTTTGTAAAATAGTGCGGTTCCTTTTATTAAATTGCTTTAAGAATCAGAGGTAACTTAAGTACTCTAATAAAATAATTAGATATTCAATCTGCATTTAGATTCATTAAGTTTCTATATTATATTCTCTTTATATTCTCCCTCAAATTGTTACACTTTTAGTAAAAAAATCAAAATGCCCTTTTCAAGAGCATAACAATTAGACACAAGACTCACTGGAGATGCCAAGATAGGAGTCTCTTTTGATCTCTCTCTCTCTTTTACGCCCTCTCTTCGCGCTCTCTCACACATACGCTCTCCCTTTGTCTCTCTCTCTCTCTCTCTTAGTTGCTGTAAATGAAAGTTGCAATGTGCTGCGATGCGGTGCGTGTGGTTGTAATCTATATTTAGTGATTTTACATGCGGTGCCTCAAAAGATATTCGAAATATGCTCGACACACACACACACACTCGTACATATGTATATATATATATATATATTTGTGCCTAGGCACAGCCCAATTTGTAGCCAGCAATTTTCCAGATCGCTGATGAAAATTGTTTAAATGAAAATGTTGTTGATGCATTAGCTGATGAATTACGACTAATTATGTCTGTGCACGCCTTTGTTAAGTAAACAAAACTACAACTAAAAACAATAGCAAAAACAAAAAACAATTAATGAAAAAAAAAAGAACAACTAAAAGCCATTAAAACTAGCCCATATCTAAGCCAATTTCCAGTTACACTGAGAGACGTAAACCAGGAATTTAATGTTTACACTTTGATTCAAATATATTGAAATTACGCTTTTTTATATATGAAACATAGTTAATAAATAATTTTAAATAATTTGATTTAAAATTAATATTATTATTATTTAACTAGAAATCTAAATTTTAAATTGAATTTTTAACATTGTTTTTGAATCAAAGTGTTTGATGGTTGATTTTAATATGAATTATGAAGTTTCGAAGTGAATGGACAAAGAATACATGTGTTTTTATCAGTGTAGTTTACCTGGCTGTGGCTTCTGCTGTTGGCCATTCTGCAGCTGCGGCTCTTGGCCAAAGTCCGAGATGGAAACGGTTTTCGTGCTCACATAGCTGATGGACTCGATTGTCGTCTCCCATTTTTGAAATGTGTTGATTGTGTCGCTGTGCAAAGCACGGCATAAACTCGAGTTCCCGTTGCTCTTCAAAGGTGTCGAGGAGCGCAATGACATTGTCGATGTGGCCGAACCCAAGGAAGAACTGCCCGGCGATCGGGAGGCCGTTGTCGAGGATGAAAAGGATGCCGATTTGCGCAGAGGACTCTTATTGCTGATCTCCTCCCCTTCTATTGTCTGTTCTTTCCTCTCCTCCTCCTCCTCGGTTATGAGCAGACTCTCCGTCTGAGTTCCCTGATCTGCAATAACAGAAAGCAAGAAAGATCAACTTAATTAAATTTAGGAAAATAAGACGGCTTCTGTATTATACAGTGATGTACAAAACAATAGAAACAAAACTCATTTTGCCATTTCAAACCAAATAGTTAATTAAATTAGAAAAAGCTGCGCATGAATAAAGAAATCCAATTTTTTTGTTAAATTTTAAAAAATCGCTAAATAGGTACTAAGAATTATTATAAAAATAAAAACATATATTTTTTTCGAATGCAAAGTAAAATATAATAAATAATTTATTTGAGAAGTGTCATTGATTAGCAGCTTAAATATTACTCAGTAAAAATTATCAAACTAAAAAATATATTTTTTTTCGAATGTAAAATAAAATTAATGTCTTTATAACTTTTTCATGAATGTTTTTTGTTATTATAAAGTATAAATTATGATTTAAAATGTTAATAAATTTTTAAGATATTCTTAATAAATATTTCATCTAGATATTTTATAATATTTTTAACAACTTTTATAAATAATTTATTTGAGAATTGTCATCGCTTAGTAAGCTTTAATATTGTATTATATTTAAAATAGAATTTATATTTGATCTCTCGAGTTAATTTATTAAATCAAAATCTGACTTTTTTATTATGTACATATGTATCAGAGGTCTGCATGGCTGCATTCAAAACGTCAAATGAGACATTCATGCTCAAATGAATTAAATGAGTTCGGCTTCGTCTCACAATGAAATGAATGAATTGAATGATTAAATTCAAACTGAAAACTTCACATTCAAAAAAGGCAAATTGAATTGAATGACAAAATAACCGAAAAAAACGAATGAAGGAACAGAGTGCTGTAATTTAATTATTTTTTTTTTATTTACAATTTGTATTCATAATTTTAAATTTATTTTTGGGCTTTATTTATATTTGAGTGTAAAAACATAATATGATTTATACTATCGGAGTTTGTTGAGATAGCACAGCGTTTTTCAGTGATTAAATTTCTAGCATCGGAAAATGCTCTTTCAGATGCGGCGCTGGTCGCCGGTATACAAAGAATTTTGCAACTGACTTTGTATAATAGTGGAAACATTCTTTTATGATCGTTCCACCAAGCAAGGCAGTTAAAGTCATCTGAAAATCTTACATGGGTGTTGCAATAGCTATTGATTTCTTGATCCATTTTGTCTATTGAAGTGACTCCTTGCTGGACTTCGATGAAATCATCAAATGCATCATCATGCAAATCTGTCGAGTTTTCAGTGTCAATGTCGTTAATATCATGTAAGAAATAGCGTACCACGATTTCTTTGCATTCTTTTATAATGCCATTTCTCTCAATTGCAGAAAAGGTTATCAATTTGTTTGCAGGTGGGAACAAAAACAAGGATATCTTGTGAAACTTCGTCATGTAAGGCGAAATTATGTCTGAAATATGACGTGATAAAACCACTTTGACTTTTGCAAGAAGGTCGCAGTCGTCTATGTCTGGTTGGCAAGAGTTTTTCAATTTATTAATGTATGGGATTGTTAAATAAATTGTTGGATAATTACTACCTTCCAATTTTTTGGATATCTGTGCAAATTTTTCGAGAAGACTCACGATTGATCGCAGTTCATTGAGGTGAATTTTTTCTATTCTAGCTGTTTCATTTTTTTCAATTAGCATATTGGTTATGTCTACCCAATTTTGCTCAATCGACTTCATTAGAAAAAACACGGTGTTCCAGCGGGTTGGACAGAAGCTTTTTAGGGAAAGCTTAAAATTAAAATTTGAACCAGATTTTTTAAAATACTTGACCAGCTTGCTGCACTCAACTACTATTTCTGAAAACTCTGGTACTGCCTTTACCGATTTGTCTATAGTGTTGTGAATGAGGTGATTGATGCAGTGAATGTTATCGTATGCTCCAAATGCCGCAATCATATTTGTTCCTCTATCCGTAACAATCACGGGCTGTTCCTCTATAAAATCGCAAGCAAAGCTTTTCAAAATGTCTATCATCTTTGCACGAATATTCACACCTGAGCACGATTCTCCTTGCATGCATTTAATAGCTAATAGACGGTCTACCAAAATGCCTTCCTTTATGTAGTGGATTGTGCACGACATGTAAGAAAGTCGTAAGTGATTGTCCGTCCAAATATCGCTAGTAAGAGCATATCCATAACATTTATATTTCTCAACGTCTTCTTTAACTGGCTCAAAGTGCTTTTGGTAGAGAGATGCAACGTTCCTCGAGATGGTAGTTGAATGCGGCAACAGATTGTCGACGTCCACATTTGGACCATAGGTGGCTCCCACGTTTATGAGGAACTTGCTAAACTCCCTTAGTCCAGAATCGCCAATTAGCTTAAATGGACGACAATTTGTGACTATCCACTCTGTGGCAATAGTGGTGGCCTCCTTTTTTGATTCAGGATTAACTTTAATTAGTGTCATTGTGTTTGGTTTATTGCAGCTTAGCAGATAGCATTTATGTTTTACTAGATTGGACGTGCTTCCGGAATATTTATATACGCTTTTACACAAGTTGCAAGCCACATACTCATTAATTTCTCTTCCATTTTTGTCCAAAACATTGTAAAATATTTCCCACACCTTACTTCGACCTCTTTTCCCATTTAATGAATATTCCCCGCTTAAGAGCTTATTCTTTATTATATTAGGTAATGCTTCGACTGCAGTTATCTAAGAAAATTTGATTTTTGATTAAATTATGATTTTGCTTTTAAATTGAACGAACAATCTTAAACAAATAATTTTTTACATTATTTACTTACATTTTGTTCATTAATATTTTCCGAACTCATCTTGACAAAAGTTTTTTCAGAGTGCTCTGAGTACTCTGAAAATCTTTGCTTCATTCATTTCATTCGTTTCTCGGGTAACTTGATGCCGTTCATATGAGTACTCAAATTAATGTCAAAAATGAGTATTCAATCAATGAGAACCGGATCTTAGAATTTATTCCACTCAAGGAACTGAATTAAACTCACAAGTACTCAGAGACGCTCAAGTTTGAATGCAGCCATGCAGACCTCTAATATGTATGTATGTGAAATAGAAACAAACTTATAAAAACATTTTGGTATGGAATAAATGTATTATGAAATTAAAAAAGTTTATCTATACTTAAGACAAAATTATCAATTATCTAAGAATCGTGAAACTATATTTCAGAAATATTCGGAAAGAGTCTTTCAAGTTCTCCAAAACATAGAAAACTCTACGATCTTCTTTGTTTCAGCAGATGTCTGCAAACACGGCAGATTTTCAAATCGAATTTTCAGTTCCTTATCGCAGACAATGTAACATATATAGTATTATTTTTCCTATGGTTTTAGCTTCACTTAGTGTTTTTGTAGCTGTACGAATTTTGGCAATTAGTTGGTTGTTTACGAGCGCAGTGCTCGCACTTGAATGTTTAAAATGCGTGTGCGAATTTTGTTAATTTTGTAGATTTTAATGCTGAAAACTTGGCCCAATTTTCATAGCAATTGAATTGAAATAAAATGCTCAACTTTGCGTTTTCTCAGTTTTCACAGTTTTCACAGTTGTTCCTTGTTGTTTTCGCATTTTCGCCATTGTTCGATGCGATGTTTTTTTTTTTTGCTAATTTACAGCGTGCGTATAAATAAATGTGTTGCCAAGATTTTGGGACTGGCTTTTTCTTTTTTTGTTAGCTGACAGGGTCAACGCGTGCCAGAGCTACAGATTGAGTACATATATATACATCACTCTGTATAATATCAAAGTCAGTCTGTCAACGAGGATTATGTAATTGAATTGTGCGCCTGGGATTCGCATTTAATTGTGATATTCATGTTGATTTTGTCTGTGATTTCATTTGATATTGTGGCGTCTTTTTTGCTGGTTCTGGCTAATTAAAATATATAAGAAGACATTAAAAATGTAGCTAAAATTGAAGTGCTAAAAGTTCTCTAGCACATTCCAATGCGATTTGCGTAGTTTTTCGCGATTAAATCGTCTTCTGTATTTTATTACAATCAACGTGGGCGGCAAAATGAATAGGAAAAACAATTTAACGATGCGCCCAATAATATTAAATATTATTGTTGGCTTTTATCCATGTATAAGTAGGATTTTGTCTTAAGGCTAATACGAGTATTCATTAGCCCAAAAATATACTATGCTCGTAATTATTTATGAATCTTTTTCGGCTGACACACACTCATGCGGAAATGTCTTATTATTTATATGGGACAAGTGCCAGTCTCTGTCTGAGTTCGTTCTTCATTAAGTTTCTTGGCCAACTATTCAAATAATTCACATTGAGTACTCATTATAGCAGACATGAAATAAAATACTCACAACTCACAACGACGCAGTTATTGGATTGACATAAAAATCAGGAAATGCCACGAACAAAGACTGCATTTCAAATTCGGCGATAGATAGAAAAGACAGAAGGGAGGAAAGCGGAAAACCTTTTAGATACTTATTCTTAGTTATTTACTAAAATAACTTATTAAAATTTCAGCTTAAGCTAAGAAAAGCTTATCAGTTCTGTGAAAATTAATTTGATCAATCGGAAATTCAAATCGGAATGTCATTTTGATCATGGTTTGCTCTCTAATTTTATTCTGCATTCAAATTTAATTAATTTCGTTCAAATATTTATTATTATGTGCCTTAAGATATAGATTTTTGAAATTTTGCTTTTTATAAAATTAAAAATGCTATTTAAACATTAAATTAACTCCTTAAATCATAATTGGTATCATTTAAAACAACACTTTTAATTTGATTCTGAGACTTTTATTTTTTTTTTTTTTAAATTAGTAAAAAAATTTGAATTACAGTCGAATTTCCCTAACTCGTATCAGCATTATACAAAGAAAAAATTCGAGTTATGGAGATTTTCGACTAATAGAGTTCTTTTGCTTAGTTCGAGTGAGAGAGAAATTCGAGTTATAGAAGCTCAAGTTATGGAAGTTTAACTGTATATTGCAAGGTCAAATTTTAGACAAACTTTCATGCCAAAACTGGTTTGGTCACTAAATTCATTATGCAAAATAAATAAAAACCATCAAATAATTGTTTGCCTCAATTTATAGATATATAATATAAAAAAATAAATTAATAAATAAATGTAGCATATTTTTTCATGCATAACTTTAGCTGGTTTAGGAGTATTGAAAATTTAGAAAGAGGTCAAAATTTTCAAATATTTTAAGTAGCGAATAAAGAACATTTGTGTGACTCGCGTTGAGTTCATTTGTGTATATTTAGAAATTGCCTAATTAATTTGGGAAAACACACAGAGCAAAGAGAAAACAGCATCGAAGTGAATGTTTTTATAGCTGCGGCAAATTCATCACACAAAAATTCTATATGTATTTTAAAAGTTCTCCCTGAGAGCTTTAGAGATTGTCAGTTTGTCCGACTTGTCGAGTTTTTAGTGGACAATATTTTGTTTTTATTTTATTAAATTTTTTTTAACGCGTGGCCATAAAATTGAGGCAAAATTCTCATTTCTGCAGAGCGTAAATCATTTTGGATTCGTTTCGTATGTTCAAAAAATTGTTAAATTGTTTGGGCTAAGAAAGAGTTGCCGAAAACATTATCGAAACTGTGTGTGATGTTTATACAAAAATTGGCTAATGTGCCAAAAAATGTTGCACAAGGTCAACAGAAAGTAGAGGAAAAGTTGAGACAAAGTTATGAAATTCTTTCTTTTATAAAGTTGATCATTTATGCTGCGATTATATGAATATTTTTCAATGAATCACTTCAACAAGAAAATCTGGCCATATGTTTGCAACAGGCCAAAACGAATTGAAGTGCAATCTTTCGTGTATTTTTAAGAAAATTAACGTGCAATTATAAATGTGTTTGAATAAGTAATAGACAATTGTAGAGCAAATGATTCAGTGTAGATTTTAGTTTGACTCACATCCAAATTGTTTCATTTGCTACTCAGGTGGCCTAATGACTCGGGCAATTTGACCAACAACGAGTGCAAATTGACAGGCGCTTTCGGCCTACGCCTTGGCCAAAAAAAAAGAGCTAAAAATGTGTCATCCTCAAGTGTTTTTGTTTGAATCAGTAGACTATAAATAATCCTCAGGTAAGAGTTTTTTTTTTGTTCAGTGTCAAGGACATTGGGCCAACAATTTTGGACTAGTTTCTCTTGACAGGCCTGAGAATCGAACCGAGTCGACAAAAGTCTGTTTATGTCTGGTTTGTCTTTACTGTATTCGAATTGTTTGCATATTGCGCGATTTTTCTATTCTTCTATCTTTTGTTTTCTTTTTTCTTGGCAAGCGCTCGAGTCGAAAACTTTGAAAATTTTAAGAAAAATAGATAAATAAACATTGCGAAAATTTAAATAAATCATCTATGAGTAGCACAGCGTAACAAGACTCATACCTTTGGTTATAGCCATGTCAGTGAGACACCCACACATGGCCCAATCTGCTCATTCTCGTTCTCGCACTCAAAAAAACATTTGTTTCAGCTTTTCGACTTTTTGCTTTTCAAATTTCATGAAATATTATTCTAAATATTCTTCACGACAAGATGTTGTTTTAAAAACCACTTGGATGTTCTCGTGAAACCATATGGTATCTGCTAATTGGCTGACCCAATTCGAAGGTTGACCTCAAACAACAGGATATAGCAGAAATCATGACGATTTTAATTTTTGAATTATGATTTTATAAAATTTATTTCTATAATTTTTATTAAGATTATTTTTCATTATAAGGATTCGAAATAAAAGTTTATTTTGTTTACAAGATTCCACATTTAAAATTATAAAGTGACTAGAAATTTTTCAAATCATTTCCATTAAATTTTATTAAATTCATAAGTCTTATTTGCGATATCTGAGATACTTAAAACATTTAACAAGAGTCTAAAATATTTAATAAGCACACAAAGCACTTTGCTTTTAGAGCCTTGTAGTTCATTATATTTATGAACAAAATATTGAAAAATGATTTTCCATTTAATACATAAATCTGAATGCCATTAATTTAGTCTAGTAGTTTTCACCAAATTCCTATGTTATTTAATTTATTTAGTTCAAAGTGATCATAAATTTATAATCATTGCTCAGTTAGCGCCATCTACCGACAAAGGTGATGGTCAACAACTTTTCAACAAACTTCCTACTCATATGTATGCAATTTAAAATCATTCTGTTTGTATAATAAAATATTAAATACGATAAATTTTTGAATATAATCCTTTTTCAAATTGCAAAACTACAAATTCTTCTCATCGATCAACGATCAGCTGGCGCCATCTAACGTCAATATCGAGTTCGAAAGCTTTCGAATACAGTTATACTAGCTTTTTCGAAGTCGCTGCATTAAATTCACGACAGAGGGCGCCAGAAAAGCGTCAAAAAAAGCTTTTGGAAAGTGAAAATTGAAAATGATCTTTAGAAAACTTAACAATCCATAAAAAACATTTTTAGATCTTTAAACTAATAAAATATCTGTAATGATTAAAATTAATTTTTCTTTTTTTTTTTTTGGTGTCAAATAATTTGAAATTTAAAATAGGAGACACAAAATATATTTCGTTTTCAAATTGATTTATTTTGCTTTTTCGACAATAAAACACAAGTAATACTATTGTCCCTCAATCTGAACGTAGTCGGAGGTTTGCGGCTAGTTAATGATCCTTGCGATCGGAGGATCAAAGGATGCGCAATACGTTGAGAGAAATTAAAACGAAACTTTTTATAAAACTGAATTAGAGACACGCACACACACATAGAGAGAATAAAGATTTAAAAACTTTGGCATGAACAAATCATAGTAAAAGTAAATAAATATTGTTATAATATGTATGCTTGTATGTAAATATGTATGCTTAATATCTAAATCCACGATTTGTGCTCGAAACGTTCAAATTTCCGGTGGTGCTGGCCGCACCGAGTGGATTCATGGCGGTGCAAACGAAGCTGCCATTGTCGTCTGCAAAAGATGAATCAAAGATGAAATTAATGAGCTCCATGAAGCAGTCAAATTGTCGCACAGTGGTTCATTTGTTCAATATAGCTCGGATTTAGGTGAATTTCAATTTATAAAATAATGCCCATAGTTGTGACCTTATCTGCAACTATTAGATTTCTTTTTTCTTTTATTGTGATTTCGGAAATTTGAAAAAGTAAAGTAAAAGTAAAATAGAAAAAGTTTGTTTAAATATTTTTAAGCTTTAAAATTTAATTTGTAAGAAATTTTAAAAATTTGCACTTAAATAAAATTTGAAAAATATAAAATGTGGCAGCATATTTTCCAGCACAAATTACTTTTTGTCTTTTATAAAAAGTAAATTAAAATATTTTGATATTTAAAAAATTTAATTGTGGGAATTTTAAAAAAATGTTTACTAAAAAAGAAATTTCCAAATTATTTGAAATATAAAAATGTTTCAGTGGGGAAAATTTCGATTCGGAAATCGCTTTCGCTTGAATTTCATACAAATTTAATTTTATACAAATTTAAGTGAAATTCAAGCGAAAGCGATTTCCGTGGTGATTTCCTGATAATTCATTCATTTTAAAAAAATTTGAAGAAAATTGAAATTAAGATAATTATTTGAAATATGCAAAATTATTGTAATTTTTCTTCACAAATTACTTTTTGAATAAATATTGAAATTTTATCAATAGAATTGTTTATATATCCGAGTTGAACAGAGCAAAGTTACCACTGTGTGTTGGAGGACAAACTTACCCGGATACGCCTGGGGCAATGTGAGACGGCACACGCCATTCCGGTATTCAATGAGATGACCCGCCGGACTGCCCAGTGCCAAATGGTTGCCATTGTGGGTCCAGTTGACCTGCGGCTGCGGATGCGCCTGCACAATGCACTCGAATCTCGCAGTGCCGCCCACGCCCACCGCGATATCCTTCAGAGGCTGTCGGAAAATACACATTACAATTGGAACAGAATGGGAGAGGGACTTAAATGGGGATTCGGGTCAGGTTAATGACTCCGCTTACCGTTATGAATAATGGCGGCCTTTGTGCCTGTTCATCGCGGTTCAAATGGGCATTGACGGGCTCCGTATTGGGCAATTCCGGCACTAATGATGGTCGAGAATCATTAGAAACTGCAGCTTAGCTCAGACAGCGTCCATTAGTGGGATTAACACACACACAAAAACACACAAACACAACAGATAAAAAACACAGATACAAAAAAAGAATAGCAAGGCAATAACACAACACAAGCTTTAATTTCATTCGCAAGTATTTTCACTTTTAACTTAAAAGCACAAGACACAAAATGTTGTAAGAAAATTGCATGCAAAAACAACGATAACAACAACGAAGTAAATTAGATTATTTTTTTGAGTTTCATACATTTTGCAGAAATTATGAAAAAGGTTTTCCTATCTACTAAATTACTAAAAATTACAACTACTTATGTTGTTGAATTTTAACTAAAATTAAAAAAATTTAGCTAAGATATTTAAAATGTACATTTAAAAAAAATTATTCAATTAATAAATTGCATAATATTTATGACACTTTTAATAATTAATTTCTTTTTAATCTTTCAATTTAAATTTAAAATTGTATATAATTCACAGTAATTTAATGTCAGTTTGGTAACTGAATTTAAAATTAATTTTTAATAAACTTTTGGAATATAATTTTTAATTTCATTTTTTCATAAACTAATTTAAATAATTTTTATTTTTTCTCTTATAAAATTCTAAATTCTGCATAACAAAAGTTCGGCGTGCCAAACATAGTTTTTCTTATTTGATATGCATGCTATTTAAATTGGAAAATATTCAAACTTTGGGTTAGTTTATGATAGACATGCACTTATTTGATGGATAATTAGCTTAGTAGGCATTTCATATCAAGTATGCGCCGAGTGTAACGCATATTAAGTATCCGCAGCGTAGTATAAACGAATGCTGCACGAGCAGGTGAATGACAATGACAACAACTAGACTAAGTGACAACATCGAGTAGCCAAAGTATCCTGCCAGAGTGTAGAGTATTATCAATACCTGTGCGCACAAACTGCTCGGGTGGCAAACGCGGCGCCTGAGCGTGCAGACGATCGAGATGAATGTCGAGGCTGTGACTGCTGGGCAGACTATAGCGTTTATGGGCGTAACGAGCGGGACCGGGAGCGGGACCTTGACCTTGACCCGACCTTGACTTAACAAAACAACGACGCTGTGCCTCGCTGTCGGAACTGTAGCCCGTTGTGGTGCGTTCATGTTGCACGGGAATCACCAGCGAATCATTGCCAGCTGCGAGTTTCAATGGATATGGCGAGTGTCGTCCATTCTTATGACTGATCGAGTTATTGTTGCTGTTGCTGTTCCACTGGCTGCTCACAAACCTGTGGCCCTCGCCCGGAAACAGAATGCCAAACTCATAGCCAAAGTCATATTTGAAATAGATTAAACCGGTATTGGGATCGACGCATTTGGTGCCTGAATTACGTTTAGGGATTTGGATTGTGTTGTTTTTTGTTTGTTTACAAAAACTTATCAATAACATGTACAAAAATAAATTGGTGGTGTGTTTTAGTAAGGGTACCTCATGCGAATTCCGAACAAATTACAAAAAAAACCAAAAATCTCATTAAAAATAAGAATGGTAGAAAAAAGAAGACTAAAACTGGAAAATGAAATTTCCTGATTCCTTAATATTTGTAAAAGAGAGCTTTGATTTTAATTTGGCTATTATATTTTAAAAAAAAATTATTTAAAATAATAAAATAATAATTTCCTAATAAAAATTGTCACATTATGAAATAATTTTTGTGTTCTTATTTTCTTTTCATTATTTTTATAACTTTGCGAACTCCGAACATTTTTGTAAGAATTCCAAAAAAAGCCAAAAATCTCATTGAAAAAAAGAGTAATAAGAATAAGAATCCATTTTGAAGAAACCAAAATAGGAATGTTAGAAAAAAGAAAACTAAAACTGGGAAATGAAATTTTCTGATTTATTAATATTTTTAAAAGTGCTTTGATTTAAAGTTTGCTATTGAAGTTTGAATAATTTAAATTAACTTATTGGAAATTATGAAACAATAATTTCGTAATAAAAATTGTCTTATTTCACACTGTTTTTTTTATGTTAATATTTTTTCATTATTTCTCTAACTTTTCGAATTCAGAACATTTTTGTAAGAATTACAAAAAAAAACCGAAATCTCATTGAAAAAAAGAAATCAAAATCTCGGAAATGAAAATTCCTGATTTATTAATATTTGTAAAAGAGAGCTTTGATTTTAATTTAGCTTTTAAATTTTGTACAATTTAAATTAACTTATTTCAAATTTTGAAATAAAAATTTCCTAATAAAAATTGTCACAATACGAAATCATTTTTCTATTGTGTTTCTACTTTTATCATGATTTTTTTAACCTTAGCATCCAAATTTCTTGTCATCAATTTTTAAAATTAAATTTTTCCGATCTATAACAGGATTTCCTAGGCGCGTGTTTCTTATTCGTTTACCCAATTTTGGTATTCTTAGTAAAAATTTGTCAAAATTCTAAAAACGTACGCTTTTAGAGCGGGGTTGGGGTTAGTTTAATGCACTCAAAAAATTTTCAATCTCAATACTTTAAAAATCAAATCTGAACTCTCAAAACCAATTCAAAAGGGAATGTGATTATTGTTGATGATTCTACGAATGATAGTTGACAGGGACTTACCATATTGAGAGACCCGAGACTCATCCCTGTAAGCCTGCGGTTGATTGCTGCCCTCGCTGGGCGCGCGCTTGAAGCCAGGACGTAATCCGGACGAGCTCTGGACATCCCTGGTGACTTCGTCGATGAACTGATGTGACTTTTGCAGAAAAGTCGAGTTCATTCGCTTGCCCTGCCCCTCCGCCTGTTGCTGCAACGAGTTGTAGCCATAACGCGGCAAAGTTCCGCCTCGTAGTTGATTATCAAGCTGATCCTGACCATAGTGTGGTTGTTGTAGTTGTTGTTGTTGTTGCTGTTGCCTCATGCTGCTGTTGCGATTTAAGGACTGTGTGCGATTCTGTATTGTCACCGTGCTGCCTCCACGCTGCTCCTTCCGCAACGTATTGATGTCCACATGAATTTTGCTAGGCATTTCCGGGCCACGATCGAATTCCATTGGGGAAAGCACACGCTCGTAGGTGCGAGGCAAGCTGCAGGAACGTCCTCCTCCGGTTTGGGGAGGCGCCACACGGCGATAGCCTTTGGTGAGACCATCGCCGTAGGGTGACCATAGCGGTTGAATGCGTGCCCCTTCCACCTCGCTCTCGTAGTCGCTCTCCCGATAATCGCCCGGTATGAACTTGGTGGGCGTGGCCGGCGGCGGCAGCTGCGAAGGCGTGCGTCTTCCCGATGGACTAGAAGAAAAGGGATGATAAGGATGCTTGATTACATTTTGCCTTTTAATATGGAACTACAGATGAGATTAAAGCACATTAAATTGTTTTCAATATAAGCGTTTTTAGCTGTTTATCTGTTTTTAAACGCGTCAATGTTAAAGCAGAAATGCTGTAGGACTGCTTAGAAATAAATAAATAAAGTAAATAAATGATGAGTTAAATGCTTATGATTTTGAAACCAATTTTCCCAATTTCACAACCAATTAAGAAAAGTATATACTTTAAGAAAACTATATACGTAATGAAATGTTGTTTTCCGTAATATATGAGATTATTTAACTTTCCTTTTAATCAAAAATTACTTTAAATTAAAATACATAATTTCCATGCTCATTCCATGTTGAAATCTTTAGTTTTTTAACATTTAAAAACAGTTTTAGATTGTTTCTTTGCACCGTCATCAAAAGGTGAAAATCAAAATAAGTAGAACCTTTCTAATTTTCAAACGATATTTGCTATGGCAACTTGAATATTTATGATATAATGATCACAATTCAAAGCTAATTTAAAAGAAAACCTTTCAAGAAAAACCGTTTTTAGTTTTATGTTAAAAAGGAAAAAAAAAGTCTTACAATAGATCGATTTTTTAAGAATTTTTGTAAATGTCTTTCTCAGGGAAAGCATGAAGTTGAACTTCTACAATTCGAACTTCTATAACTCGAATTTCTTTCTAAATAAGTGGCAGTAAAATTAATAAACTTAAAAAAGAACTCTAGGGAAGTTCGACTGTATTTGGTTTTGGTTAAAATCGTACCTGGTGTTATCAAAGTGAATCACGCGCTTTGTTTGTTGCATGTTGACGACGCGCTGTGAGCTTTCCGTGGACTCGTGCATCTGCATCACATTCCGGGTCTCGTGAGCCACCTTGGCCGTGTGCATGGGGGCACCTGCCACCGCATTGTAGTACAGGGTGTTGGGTCGCGAACTGGGCAGTGGTTGTTGTTGCTGTTGTTGCTGTTGTTGTTGTGTGGCAGCTATAAACTTGGCTGCCACAGGTTTTGGCTTAAAGACATGTTGCTGTTGTTGTTGTGGTTGTTGTTGTTGTTGCTGACATTTCTTGAAGCTGCTTTCCGTTCGAATCTCATGGCGAATCTCTTTGCCAATTGGCTCAAATTTGGGCCTCGCGTAGCTGCTGCCCACTTCGGCTGGTGTTGGCTCAAATTCCATGGGCGATGGCGTAACCACAACCACCGGCGATTTGTGACCATTCGAAATATTCGTTCTTGGCGTTGGAGTTGGCGGGAAAACCACGCGATATCCTTTGATCTCCGCATCGGATTCATTGGCACGGGACACGGAACGGAAACGTTCATCGATTTCGCTGCTATAATCACTGAATTCGGCAGCGGGTGTTTTGCGCTGTGCCGGCACCGGACTGGCCGTAATTAGGGGCGTGGCATTGGAGGAGTACTTGGTCTCGTGGTGGGTCGAGCTGCTGCTGCTCTGTTGCATGCTCGACGAGCTGTATTTGTAGTTCTGTGCAAAGAAATGGAAAGCGGAATTAAATTAGTGGCAGATCAACTGAAAGATTTACACATATGACACAACAGAAATGAGATTAGCAAACAGGCAGATGCACAAGACAGTTTAAATCATTAAACAAACACTTAAATTGAATTAGGAAACACAAAGAAAAAACTGAAATAAATGCATATAAAATATTAAATATCATAAATAACATAAAATTATAAAAAATCATTTTGAGAAACAAAGCAAAGGTTTTACTGTCGTGGATTGGCCTCTTAATTCATTCTGCATTTAAAATTAAATAAGTCCAAAAAATAATATGTTTGCCTCCATTTATCAATTTTTTTTTTCCCAAAGTTTTAAATCTCAAGTTTTATAATTTTTCTAGTAATCATGTAAATTAAAAATAAGAAAATAATGATAATTATAAATTCCTTTTTATAGAATTTATCTAGAAGTTAGTCGGTCTGTAACTTTTACATAAATACTTCCTGCTGCAATTTCCTGAACTTTGACCCCGAGTTTGACCCACTTACAAGTCGAATTTCGCAAAAAGTCTTATTGCACGATAAAATAGTCCCAGCTATGTTGTGCGAAAATTTCAGATTTCTAGGTTTAACCGTTTGGCCTACACGTTGATACATCAGTCAGTCAGGTCACTTGGTAGAATTATTAGTTTAACAAACTTAAACTCGAGCAATCGCTTGGTTAAAATGGCAAACGATGAGCTTAGTGAAATGAATTGTAGATCTTGGAATGAAGAGACAGGGTTAAGAGCAAGCGAGCTTGTAAAGGTAGTTAGAGAGGAACAGCAACAGGGTGAGAGAGAGACAACAACACGAATACAGTTTTGCAGATCAAAAGAAAATGGCAATGCCAATTTTCCAAGTGCAACACGTAAACAACGACAACAACAGATACATAAAATTGAGATCTGTAATCGATCTAATGTAGAGCTGAAGACAAATTGCGTTTTAATCCAAATGTTATCGAATTTTAAAAAATTAATGTTTTACATATTCTATTTTTGAAATTAGTTATTCAGTTACTTGTGTTGAATATTCTCTCAAAATAACAAATTAAATTACATAATTAAGGATAAAACTTTAATTCAAAAAAAGTCAATAATTGAAGATATAGATATTTACAAAAAAAAATCTAAGAAATAAATATATCGATATATATTTAGATAAACTTTAATGAGATCTGAAATGGACCTTATATAGAGCTGAAGAGAAAATGATTTTATATCAATATCGACTTTTTTCTATTTTTTTTAAATAAGGATATTTATAAATAGATTTATCGATGTTTCTTCTGCTTTTAAAAATAAAAATATTTATAAATAGATTTATCGACGTTTCTTCAGCTCTAATCTATGATCTATGATCTTCGATCTATGCGAACCTTCGCCTCCTGATTGTAACTCGTCTGAGATTGCTGTGATTGCTGTGGTGTTGGCTGTGGTGTAAAGTACAGCTGAGCTGGTGGCTCTGGCATCAATTTCGGTGGTGCGGCGGTTGTAGAAGTCGATGACTTTGTCTCATAGAAGCTCGACTCGGACTTGCGGTAACTCGAATGTTCCTCGGTGTCCGCAGCATAGCCACTGGACTTGAAGGACGTTTGCAAGGATACTGGCGGTTGTTGTTGTTGTTGTGGCTGTTGCTGGTGCTGTTGTTGACGAACTCGTTGTCCGGGCTCATCGGATTCGCTGCCACTGTACTTGTAGCGATCACTTTCATAGTCACTTTCATAGGAAACTCCCAGCAGACTGCGCGTGGGCAACACTGGCGGCGGTGGCCGATAGATGGCGCCATTCGACTGGGTCGCCGGTGGTGGTGGTGGTGTTAAAGTCGGCACCGAGTGGGGCAACACTTTACTAGGTCCCTGCATCAAAGTCTGTTCCAATTTCTGTTCCATGCTCTCGACTAACGAATGACGTCGCACTTCGGACGTCGCTTTTGGTGCAAAGCAAATTTCGGGTGGTTCCCCCGGCTCCAGTTCCAACTCAATGTTGACCAGCCGAGTGACGGGTGGTGCAGCCGGCTGTGGTGCTGCTGGTGGTGCAATATTCTTAGCCACCTGTTGCACCAAAAATGGTGCATTCAATTCTTTCGTTGGCGTTGGCGTTGACAATTTGGTCAAGGATTCGGTTTGCTCGCCGGTGCTTGCACCACTCGAACCACCGACACCACTCGGTGTCCACAGCTTGGACATGGCCACGCCCTCCGCCGAGGGCTTAGGCGATGGCGAACGCGTATTCTGTTGTGCGGGCGTTGCCAGAATCGCCGCAGGTCTCAGAATAGGGTGACCATATTCCACTTTAACTTCCTTGGTGATTGTGGTTTCATGTTGCACGCTCTGCAGATTTAAAGGTGGTGGAAATACTGGTACACCACCCTGTGGTGGTGACTCCTTTGGCTGCACTTCCTCCAGTATTTTGATTTTATCCTGAATTAAAGGCTGTCTGGGCATTTGTAGCTCCGACTTTGGTGTATAACAAAATTCTGGTGGTGCTCCGGGTATTAGGTTCAAGCTTCTCAGCTCCTCGGCGAGTGTTTGGGCCTGTGGTTTACGCACCACCGTCTCCAGGGGCTGTTGGGCAAGTGGTTTGGGTCGTTGGGTGACCGTATTCTCAGCCATTTTCTTGAAGTACTCAAAGGATGAGCTCGATTTGTGTTCGTTTTTTCGTTCGCTCATCTCGTAGCGCGTTTCCATTTGCGGTGCTTGTTGGCCAAAGGGCGTGGCCACAATGGGCGTACAGGGCTTGGGTGGCACGGGTGGTGCTTGGATTTGGGTACTAGACTTGAAAGTGGAATTTGAAGTTTGTGTTGTATCGATGTGATCCATGCTGGCAGTGTTATTGTTGTTGTTATTGTTGTTATTGGTGGTTGTGGTGGTGGTGGTGGTTGTGGTTGTCTTTGGTCGCTGTGTTGTTGCCAGCTCATCGGGCAGATCGAGATAAGTCGACTTGTGCTCTAGACGCATCGTTGCCTCGGTGGTGCAACGATGCTCAGTAATGACTTTCGACTCGGAGAGACCATGCATATCATTTTCGGTGGTTGCATCGCTCTGACTTCTCTGATACGACTGTGGCTCTTTTTTGAACTGGTTCTATTTATGTGTGTGGTGGATAACAACCCAAAATGATGATGGTTTTTTTTTGGTTTATGAGCAAAGCGAAACGAACAACGTCGAAATCATGAGAGAAGAGAATTCACAATATTTGTTTATTATCAATATAAAATATATAAATCAAATTAACGTAACAAATTAAAAAGAAAATAAATAGATTTAAATTTAAATAGCATATGTAGGTGGGTTGAAAGTTTATAGATAGATTGTAAGATTTTGCAGACATGTGAATTGTCTAGATATTGAGCACATGCACACTTACTTCAGTTTTGAATTCACTGGCCGCTGGCGCCTCATAGATGATTGTCCTGACCACCTCCTGCATCCGTTCCGGCGATGGTTCCAGGATCGCACAGTCGGCAATGCTCTTGGCCTCGCCTCCAGCATTTGTTGCCTTCACCATGTACTTGCCAGAGTCGGAGATTTGCGCTAAGAAAGCCATAAATACACAATAAGCAGATATTGTAATGATTTGTATACTTAATTATTTACTAATAAAAATTAATTCGAAAAATAATTCTGGTATATTTTTAAGATTAAAAAAATTCTAGTTTTACTTAGGAAAATAAAATAGTTCTTAGATCAATAAGAGGTAAGATAATTGTAAATTATTGAAATGTGTTATACATTTACATAATATTAAATTTTAATATGAAAAATTTTCTTTAATTTATTATAAAAATTTGTAATCAGGAAATATATTCCAAATTACTAAAAACAGTTATTAAAAACCCTGCTAATAATGGTAAAAGTAATATTTTAACAACAAAAAAATTTATTATACTTTTAAAATATTGTTAATTAAATAAAAGTTAAGGAGATAAAGGAATATATGTCTTTTAGTCCAGATAACTTTTGATTTTGATTTAATTTCCGAAAACTCATTTCACCAAAAAAAAATTTTCAAAAAGAAACAAATTATGAATTCTGAATAACAATTTAAGCTTAATCATTTCATTCAATCAGTTTTATTTGATACCAAAAAATAGTATCACTTTAACTTTTGTTTTTGATTTTTAAAATAAAAGGTTCGGAATAAATCTTATTTGTAACTTTTAAAATAAAAAAAAACTCTTATATTTTTTATTGTAAAAATCAGAAATAAGTGTTATTTCACAACTTTTAATCAAAAATTTAATTTTAATGATTATTTTTGACTTTTTAAATAAATATTAAAAATAAGAATTAAATTTTATTTATATCTTTTAAATTGCAAATAAAAGTTGTTGACTAACATCGATAGTTCCGACTGAAATATGAATTTTGGCTTGTACCATTTGATTTTTTTAGTTGATATTAGCATTTGTAACTCTTATTTGCAGTCCCTGGTAATTTGTGTAGAAAATAAGAGTTTAAGGTAATTTATTCAAATAAAATTGAAATTAAAAATTTAATGTGTTTCAGGATACCACAAACTATTTCATTCAATCATTAATTTATTTTTTATTATGCTCAAAAGTTGTATTGAACTTAAGTTTACCTCTCTCGATGATCAGCCTGTAGGAGTTGCCCTGTGCAAGCAGCCGATGCTCGGAGAGTCCTGCATCCTGAATGGGCTTATCGTCCTTCAGCCAGGTAACTGTTGGCTCCGGCAATCCTGTCACCTCCACTTCCATGATCAATTTCTCACCCTTTTTGCTAACCTGCGCCTGCAAACGACGACCGAAGACTGGCGGAAAGATGGTCTCTGCAGAATTCGAAGAAGAAGTCGGAATCATTAGAAAATAAGTATTGGGAAATAGTGTTGTGGACCATATGCTGTGGTTTGTCTGTCATTGCAATCCACTTTCAATTTGAAAGCCACAACAAACGAACCACAGAAAATAAATGTTTTTGCTATTTTTTGTATGTCATTGCAACAGATCTTAAAGATCGCCAAATAATTTACTTGTACATGTGTCCGAGATACAGAGCGATCAGCTATAATGAGTAATTCATGTAGACAGGCAGTAAAATTATATGTATGCATAATACATACATATATAATTTTAAACAGATTTGAGGCTGAGAAAACCACACAAGACGACAAATCCGCGAATAGAAGTTCATTTAACAAACTTATGTTCTACGAAAATTTACATAATTATTGCCCATTTTTTAACGTCTCTTCGTCTCTCTCTCTCTCTCTTTTATCTTTTCTTTTCCCGCCGTTGAACAAAAAATATTTATAAAAATTTTGTAAGAAATTTTCTTTTGCCTTTTCCCCTTCGGGCCATCGTTTTCAATATAAACAAAACAGAAGAAAATGAAAACTGCAAAACGGCACCTAAAAACTCATCAATATGGCAAAACTGGCGGCATTGACGTTTAAAGATCTATTGACGCCCCCGACAATGACACTTTAATGTTAGCCCAAACTGATTGATGGACCATACAAATATTGACACACGATATAGGCCATATGCCCGACCCAATTCCTATGATTTACTACCCAGTATTAGATCATTATAGTTCTGGGAAAGGAATAAGATTAGAAAATAAATTAACTGGCTCTGAGAGCTCTAGCATTGATAAGTCATGTGAATAAATAATACTTAGCAATAATTAGAGGCATTTTTTATGCGTAAGATTTGAATATTAAAAATTGTACTTCATTTAGTTCAATATTTTTTTTTAAATTATGTATGACGATTTCCAATAAAAATTTCTAAAAAGATTATTTAGAATATCGAAATTTGGAAGCAAACATAAGAAAAGCATAGAAAATTAATAATTGAAAAAGTATTGGGAATTAGGAAAAGTCAAAATCACAAATAATTTATTATTCTCTCATTTCCATTTGCTTTTTCTTAGCTTAATTATCTAATTTATTATTAATTGGTTCCTCACCTTTTTGGTTTTTCTAAACAATTGTTTTAACTTTAATTTTTTTTGTTTGTTTTCTTAATTCTTTTATTATTATTTGAAATTCACATGAAGTATCAAGAATAACATCCTATCATTTTTTTTATTTTTTTATTATGATATATCAGAGAAAAAGTATTTATCTGATTTAAATCTATTGTTATAGGGTATTATAGTTAGATTTTACTTACTTTTGACAACCAAATCGGCGGTGCTTGTGGACTGACCCACCGCATTGGAGGCGGTTACCGCATAACGCCCCGCATCGGCCACGCCCACCTCCTTGAGTTCGATGGTAACGCGATTGCACTTGTTGGAGATCTTGGTGTGGGCACTATCGAACAGCTGATCGCCATTCTTCTCGACCTTGATCTCGGGCGAGGGATAGCCATCGTAGATGGCCTCCATGCTCACATTGGCGCCCTGGTCCACAATTTTACCACTAAGCGGTGTCGTGAATCGTGGTGCGATCTCCTTCCTCAGACGTGTGGGGGAGTCGGGAATCGGCAGGGCAGAAGACCCATTATTGGCGGACTGGACGAGTGTAAAGGATTTCTGCTGCAGACTCGGACTGCTCATCTCCTTGCTCTTGTTCAGCTCCTGGTAGTGATGGCTCTCGACGATCTCGGGTCTCTGTGCGCCCAGCTGCTTGATGGACTGATCGATGTGGGCCGAGGAATGATGCACCTCGGTCTGTGGCACATTTCCCTCATAGGAATTCACCTGCGATTAGTGATGTAAAAAGAGATAAAAGAGATATCGATATATTTTTAATAACAACATCGCTATCGATGCACAAAATAAAGATATACACTAGACGGCATAATTATTTTGACAACATTTAAAGTTAAATTTACTCATAAATTAAACCTACTACATTTCAATTCCGTTTGAATGATACAAAACTTTCTTTAACCCTTTAAGTACCCATTGAAAATTTTTAATTCTTGTAAAGGTCTATTTTCAAACTTTTTTCCTCGATTTAAAAAAAAAAATTTTGATTCAAAAAAATTCTTCAAACAATTCTAATAGTGACTGCAAAAAAAAAATATCAAACATGTTTTTGCTAGTATTTTTTATTATTTTTTTTTTTGAAAACTGCAAAAAATACTAGCAATTATATTATATTACAAAAATTTAACTTTAAATGTTGTCAAAATAAATATGCAGTCTAGTGTATATCAAAATCGATTATAATACTATCAGAAATATAAATGCCTACCTGCGATGTGGATGTGGTGGTAAAAGTTTGCTTCTTGATCGTCACGCGAGAAGATTCCGTGTTGTGTTCCTGGGTCATGGTCTGCAGATCACTTGAGGCCGGAGGACCGCTGCCAATGATGTTGAGGAAGGCGACACAGGTCGCCTTGCCCGCCTCATTCTCCGCCACACAACTGATCTTGCCAACGGCATCGTGGGTTAACTTCTGTATGGTGAGAACCTGACGATCGCCGCTCGTGGAAACGAGAAAATTGTGTCCATGCACGGGCTGATCGTTGAAGTACCAATGGATCTTGGGCATTGGCTTGCCCATCACAATGCACTCAAACTTGACGACATCATCGATCTGGGCTTGTTTATCGCTGAAAAGCTCCTTGAATTCGGGACACACATGACGCTCGACGATCTCCACCGAGGATTGACTGCCGCGACGATTCTCCGGCATATTGACAGACTTGACAATCAGATGAGAGAAGCACTTGGCATCTCCCGCATTATTGGACACCTTGACGGTATAAACGCCCTTGTCATTCGCCTCCACATTGTTGAGGATCAGTTTGAAGTTGCCCGCCTCCGGATTGGATTGTGTGATCACCCGATCGTTCAGTTGCAGCTCCTTGTTGGTCAGATACCACTGGGCTCTCAGCGGCTGATCGCCAGTCGCCTGCACCTCGAGCACCACCTGCTCCCCCTCATCGGCCAGGACATCGGACAACAATCTCTCAAACTTCGGCTGCGTCTCCTTCGGCAGCGATTGACGCTCGACTTGTGCTCGGGTCGCGGGCTCGGCCATGTTGAGTGGCGTCACCTTCAGCTCGCAGCTGCTCGACGTTTCACCCGCCGAGTTGATGGCAACCACTTTGTAATTTCCCGCATCCTCCTGGTAGACTTCCTGTATGAAGAGCGAGCAACGGTCGCCCTGAAATTAAATAGATTTTTAAAATAAAATCCAAAAATGTCTTGACAGTTTACTTAATATAATTTTGATAAATAAATAGTTTATCAGAAATTTTTTTAAATGAGAATAAAATTATTTCTCACATATATGTTTCAATAATTTTGTTAACAATTTGAAACGAAAAGAGATATTTTGACAATAAATGTTAATATTAAAAGGGATAAAAGTTACAGAAAGTGTAAACCAAGTTTATCAGATTATTATTTGTTTAAGTTTAATATTTTAAAAATGTTTAAAATTTTAAAAATTTAATTATTTTAAGATGCTACAAATTTATATTCTCGATTTGTTAATAAAATATAATAATACAAAATTATGCACCTTAGAGTTAAGTAAAAATGCACTAGCTAAAAACATGATCACAAAAATATATATGCTAAAAAGATATTAAATGAAGCTCTCTAAACTCACTTGAACTCAAGTTTTTGGTAAATATAAAATTATAAAAAATCACAAAAGATATGATAAGTCGAGCAAACGGAGATCAAAGTTTATTCCACATAAAAACAAGTCACCTTGGAATTTAATGTAAAACTAGATACGATTTTCTTGCCAAACAAATAAATTCATAAATTCATATATAGAAATTAAAAGAGAATCCTACCTGGAAGAGCAGTTGAACATCCGCTGACTCCTTGACAGGTCGCTCGTTGTGGTACCAAATGACCTCCGGCTCCGGCTGACCCACAATCACACAGTCCAGGCGCACGGGCTTGCCCTCGAACATGGAGACGTCCTTGAGGGGCATGTGAACAGCCGGCCGAATCGGTTCGATATCGCTGGCCATCTCCGAGTCGGACGTCTCGTTTGGCAGACGACCCTTGACAATGATATTACAGTGGCTATGAGCCTCGCCAGCTAAGTTCTTGGCACTCAACACGTAGGATCCGGCGTCGTTTGGATACGCCTGTGTGATTATCAGCGTAACACGTCCGTTTTCGTACTGAAAGATGGAAAGTCAAACAAAATTGTTGGCTGTGTTAACCACTGACTGCCCGACTGTATTCAACATGTGGTGAATTGAATAAAACCAAAGACCAGACGAGGCCGTCGTATTCAACTTTCAGCTATTCAGCTTATTGGCCAGGCTAATGCTTTCAATTTCAATTTGTGTCAGTTTATGTGCGAGTATGAGCACTTTTTATACCCAGTGTAGACAGTGAAAATGTTCAGCAAGGGGTATATTTATTGACTTGTATGAGAGTGTACAAATAATCAAAAATTGAGGATAAAAATAAAGATGTATTGCCCAAATAAACAATATTTTGAAACAGAATTAATTTAGCAATGACAATTTAAGAAGAAATTGAAAATCCTCGAAAAAATTAAAATTTTGTAAATGGTTAAAAGATTCAAACGGGATAAATTCAGAGGTTAAACAAAATGTAATTTTTCATGATAATCAGTTACGTTTCAACAAAGTTATGAAAGTTTCATATTTTCGAAAAACTGTAAAGGGAAAAAATTGTTGGATAAATTGAAAATTTTCAAATAAACAAATAATTAAAATTGGATAGGTTTTAACAAAGTTATGCAAGTTTTATTTATTTATTCATTTGTTTTTGTCTCATTTGTCATGAATTTGAAAAAAATCAAATTAATTAAATGCATCAGAATCAAATTTAAAGTGTTGTTTTAAACGAATTTAGGCACTATGATTAGATTAAAAGTGAAAACTTTATATTTACAATTTTGGGGAAAAAACATTATTTTAAAAACAATTGGGAGTCAAGGATGTTTTCGGAAAATTGTCTAAAAAATAACATATTTTTAAAAATTTAATACTTTTACTTACAGAATCAAAATAAAGATCAATTTATGATCAGTTTTTGACAATGTTATGAGAGTTCAAAGCAGGGTTAAAATTTCGTACAAAATATACAATGATGGAAAAAAATAATAGAAACGAGAGTCACTTAGAAATTTCAAACAAATGTTCAAGAATATGGTAAAAGCTGCTCCTAAACAAAGAATTAATTTGTTTTTCTAAAATTTTGGAACTTTAAGTAAAAATTATTATTATATTATTTTTTAAAAATATTTTATATTTTTATATTTTTAAAAATAAAAAAATATTAAATAAATTTTAAGCAATATAAAGTAACGTTTCTATTAAGTTTTTCCATCACCGTATATGGCAGCTAGTAGGGTAACTCCTAGTCGACTCCCTGAAAACTACACAATATTTAGTTGTATGCAATTCAATTTTCATTTTACACCCATCTCAACTTATTTATGTTGTGGCGCGGATGTGCGATTTCCAATTTCCCCCCGATTCTCTGTCCGATCTTCTCTCTTCTCTTCCTCTTTTTGCTGCTCTCCGCCGTAAACCGAGCGTATCCGGCAGCGGGAATCTTAACTACAATGTTGTTCATGTATTTTCCTCTCAGACTGAAAAACTGACGTGTTGTTTATTTTCTATATTTTCTCGCTTTTGTTTTGGCCCAAATTGCAGGAAGCCTCTACGAAGTGTACAGGTGTTGTTCTAATCGAACAATAATATAATCGCGTAATGGCACAATTACAATCGTTTAATTGTCGATTGGTTTAATCCACAAACACGCAATGAGATCATGTTTTGGTTTGTCAAAAGACGGCAATTAAAATGTGCGGACAGAAGGCAATGAAAACATTTTCTTTATAAAAATTTCAAAAAAATCATATTCATTTTCAACATGCATAGTATAGTATGTTTATATGTGTATCTATAGAGAGATATGTGTATATAGATATATAAACAAATTGCTTGACAGCGCCCACGATGAACCACAATGACTGTGGTGAATTAAATTCGCAACGGTTTCGGCTGGTTGCATCTTTTTCTTCAGCTTCTTCTTCTAGCCATCTTCGCGTATATTGCCTGTAATTTATAGTATTGCAACTGCAACACAGCCTCAGCCACGTAGTGCAGTGTACTCTATGCGTTGGCGTATTTTTAAAACATTCGCCTTGAATTTACATTTTATATACATATTTTTCTGCAACAAACTGTTTTCGCTTTTGCTTCTTCATTTTGCAACAAGATCTATCTAATGATGCTAATGATTTTCCCGCTTTTCCCCTTTTCCTTTACCCCCTTATACGCAATACTGACGTCAGCACAAAACATGTTCATTGAATATAGATTTTTTTTTGGAACTATTCGCCCACAATCACAAAATGTTCACTGATTTTTTGTGCTGGAATAGCAAAAGATTGTTTATACATATCTGTATATGTAAACTTATGTATGTGTGTATGTATAATTATGTACTTGTGTATATATCATTGGAAGATCGCGCCATCGACCGATCGAACATTGCGTTGGGGGAATTATACTCTGTGCAATTTTTATTCGCAATTTGCAGATTTTCCCAAAGGTCTCACAAATTGCGCACAGTCTGCTTGGGACTCAAAAATGTGAAAATATTAAGATAATATTGGAAAAATTAATAAGAATAAAAATAAAAAGACAATGTTGTTTAAAGAAAATTATAGTTGTTGGTTGCCCTACGATTGCAATTAAAATTTAATAGATTATGTAAAACATACCCAAAATTGTACTTGTGAATTTTGATAGATATATAACTTACTGACGTTTCTAAAATTCCTATACCCTAGATTGCGATTCATAAACAATATATTAAGAAAGACACTTACTAAATTTCCTTCACCCATTTTCTTTATAAATAGATAGACAAATGGTCTAGTCTAATACATCAGTAATTAGCTCATCAATCTGAACAAGATTATAAATGTTTCATGGGCTCTGACATGTTTTTCCCCATTTTGTTACAAGTTTTTAATTTTAAAAGTGTGCGAGCAGAGATTGCTCTGATTTTATTAAGAGTAAATTTTACTTGAAGTTAAAAAAAAGAGTATTTCGACTATACCCTTAATTATAATGTCAGAGTATACTCACTTTTAGGTCGCGTGGCTGGAAGGGTTTGCCATTGTGCAGCCAGTAGATATCGGGCTTTGGAATGCCAGTGACCAGGGCCTCCAGTTTGATTTTCTGGCCAACACGAGCCATCGCATTCTGCAGCGGCATCTTGAAACAAGGCAATTCAGTGGGTTCCAGAGCTGCCAAAGAAAAAGCGAAAGACAAATGTAAAAAAATAAAATAAAAAAAAAAAATATAAACCTGCATTTAAACTCTATCTATTTTGTTAAGCATACTTGTTTCTCTTTTATTTTATTTTCATTTTTTATAATACTAAAATTTAAAACTATAGTTTGAAAGTTGGCAGTTTTTTTTTAAATATTAAAAAAGATAAAATTAAAATGTACATTTCAGCTCAGATAATATTTTTTTGCATACTTTTTTCTTTGTATATTTTCTTTTTTTTATAATACAAAAAACCCGAAAATTTTAAGAGATTTTAAATTATACGAGTAGTTTGAAAGTTGCCAGTTTATTTTAAAACATTAAAAAAAAGTAAACTAAAAGCTGGATTTAAGCTCAGATTATTATTAAGTATACATATTTTTTTGTACATATATTTAACATTTTTTGAAAATAATTATTCTTCCAAATTTTGCCTATTTCAAGTGTTTAACGTCTGTAAATACAGAGAAAGTTGCTTTGTTGAGACTTACGTTCCACAATGAGACTGGCCGAGCAGTGTTCGATGCCAGCGGGATTTGAGGCACTGCAAGTGTAGACGGCGTCGTCCTCGAGGAAGACTTCATCGAATCTCAAGTTGGCCTCTCCATTGTTGTAGCTGATGACATAATCCTGCGAGTCGTCGATGCATTTGTCGTTCTTGAACCACTGCACAGTGGGCAGAGGGACACCGCTGACCACGCAGGAGAACTGGAAGGAGGTACCTAGTGAAGATTAAATTTGAAATTAATTTTAATCGCTTAGCTAATTGTTTTATGTATTAAAAATACGCACAAAATATATCAAATATGTACCATGAAATACCAATATATTCATTTTTTGTATTTTAGTGGTATTTTTTTGTTTGCAAGTTTTTTATTTATTAATTTTGTTGAAAAATTGAAAGCAAAAGCTATGCTATGATTAAACAGAAAATTAAAATTCAATCGTTATTTCATAAAATATTCAAGTTGGATAAAAAATTTAAAATAATAATAGTTTTTTCTATTTTAAGGATAGCATAACCGAAAATAGTTGAACTTGGATTTTCCCATTTATTCAGATATTTTAGGTTGTTTGATTTCTTTGATAAAAAATATTTAAATTTACATATAAAGAAAAAATAAAATAAAATATAAACTAATAAAAAGATGTTTAGTTAAATAAATAAATAACTATTGAATTTATTACATTTAATAAATAAACGAAAATAATTAATCTTGGATTTTCCTATTCATTCAGATATTTTTTTGTGGTTAGATTACTTTGATAAAAAATGTGTATTAATGAGTTTACTAATAATATTTAAATAAAAATATTTAAATAAAGAAATGATTATTTAATTTATTAAGTACATTAATTACCTTCGGTGGCCTTGCCGCTCTCCAAGAACCGCACGATTCGGGGCGCCACCAGTTGCAGCTCGGCGGCACTTTCCCGGACCGTCAATGTGGCATTTGTGTCGCACGTGCCCACCAAATTGGAGGCACGACAGCTGAATCTGGCGGTGTCGGCGGCGAAGGTTTCCTCGATGACCAGGCGGCAGATGCCCTTGTCGAAGCTGGTCTTGTAGTCGGCATTGCTCTGGATGCTGATGCCGTCCTTGAACCACTCCACACTTGGTTCCGGAGTGCCCGTGACCTCGCACTCGAACACAAAGCGATCTCCCTCGCGGGTCAGGGCGTCCTTGAGGGGACGCACAAAGAGGGGCGAAGCATAGCGCAGCTCGGTGAAGATCTGGTTCACCTGGATGTCCTTGCGAATGTTCTCCGTGACAATGCGCTGCTGATCCACCTGATCTCGCAGTGTTTGCAGTCGTGTTATTTCCTCCCTTTGGATGCGAGCTTCCTCCTCCCGCTTCTGTCTCGTTTCCTCCTCCCGCTGGAGTCTGATCTCCTCCTCTCGCTTCATTCGGATGTCCTCCTCTCGCTTCACTCTGATTTCCTCCTCTCGCTTGTGGTGCAGTCGCGCCTCCTCCTCCCGCAGCATCTGCAGACGCAGCTCCTCCTCCCGCTTGGCAATGTCCCTTGAAGTAGAATAGAATAATTACATATCACAATATGTATTTATGTAATTTCATTAAATTTATAATTTGTTTTCTAAATCTAAACTATGCAAATAAATAAATAAAGTAACCTTTTTGCTAAAGAAATATTAAACAAATTTAGATTAAATAATTCACAGTATTTTGAATTTAAGTTTTTAAAAACAGAATCTGTGATCTGGGCTTTTTTTATCAGTGCAGACTAAAGATATTCAAATACGTGTGCTTTAAAAAGAAAAGTGACTTGGGATTTTAGAATATGTATGTTTCAAAACATCGAATTAAAAATCAATTTAAAATGTATTGATTTTAAAATCATACCTTTTTCTTAATTGAAAAATAATTTTACTCTATCGACATTTATCGTAATTAATTATTAACAATTTTCTTGAATTTATGTTTTAAAGAAAACAATATCATTTAAATTTAAAATCGATTTAAAATTGATCACATTAAATAAAATCAAAATGATTTATTATTTAATTTTAATATAATTTCACTGTATATCAAAATTAATTATTGAAAATTTTCTTGAATTTATGTTATGAATAAAAAAAACACATTTCTATTTAAAATCGATTTAAAATATATCACATTAAATAATATTGAAATTATTTTGTTTAAATATAATTTCACTGTTTACCGATATGTATCGAAAATAAATATTTACAATTTTCTTAAATTTATTTTATCAAGAAAAAACACATTTACATTTAAAATCGATCTAAAATGAATCACATTAAATTTTATATTTATTTCTCAATCTTAATATGAGTTTAAATGTATCGATATGGTATCGATAACAGCATATGTTATCTGTAACAATCCCTACCTTAGAGTTTGTATGCGTTGTTCCTCCTCCCGAGCGGCCTGTTCCCTGGCCAACAGTTCCCTGGCCGCCTGTTCCCGCGCCGCCTGCAATCGAGCCTCCTCCTCCCGCACCGCCTGCTCCCTCAGGGACAGCTGTCGGGCTGCCAGATCCCGTTGTGCCTGCTCAATGGCCGCCTGTTGACGCTGTGCCTCCAGTCTCGCTTGCTCCTCCCTCGCCATTCTCTCCCTCGCCTCCGCCTCTCTCAGGGCCTGATCTCTTTCCGCCTGGTCCCGTGCCTCTCTCTCCCTTGTCTCCCGCTGTCGCTGCTCCTGCTTCAGTCGCTCAATGACTATATTAATGTCCATTTTCAGCTTGATAAACGATTGGAACATGTTCATCACATCGTTGTAGAGAGTGGAAACCTTGCTCATGTCATGGGCACACTGGGAGGCACTGTCCAGCTTGGCACGCAGCGCAGTTTCCCGACTGGTCACATACTTTTCAATGTCATTCACCAGATTGGAGGCTTCAACCGGATCCCTTAAGTAGGGCACCTTGTTGGAGACGCTGTTGTAGAAGTAGCTAATCTCACGGTACTCTGCATCGATCTGAAAAAAAGTTAAATCGCATGAGATTTATTTAATTCTCAAATTTCTTATTTTTGTAATAAAAAATGTAATAATATTTTCTTTTAAATATCTTGTTTCAAATTAAGATTTTTGGAGATTGCTTTAGAATTTTACTTAAAATTGCTTTTGCTTAAATAATTTGTGTTGCAAATTGTGGAAGATTATTATAATTATGCATGCATTAAAAAAAATTAACTTAAAACAAGTTTTATTATTATAAAAAAATTAAAGCTCTGCGAACACTTATATCTTGGCTAACGACTTTTAAAGTTGAATAAATAAAACAAAAATTTGAGAAAATATTTAAATAAATTAAAATAAAAAAACTCATATATTTTCTTTGTTATAAAATTAATATCTGTCAACACATTTAATAGTTTCATTTCAAAATAATGAATATATAATAACTTTAATTGAATCTGCGTAAATGAAATATATTCAAAAAATATAGTTTTGTGTTTACTATAAACATCTGTTTTGAATTTCTTTTTAAAAACTCCTTTTCTTTAATCTGTGACATTTATTATATTAATAAATTAATTAAAAATTTAAAAAATTTATAGTTACCTTCTCGACGACCTCGAAGAATTCATTAGCCTGATTGAGGCTCTTTCGTTTCTGCCTCACTTGATCCTTGAAGCTCTGCCATTTGTCGTTGAGCTTTCGCAGCTCGTCCTTAACATAAGATTCGCTCTCCGGATTGCTGATCAGCAGCTGTTGACTCGTCGACTCCGTAAACTTTTCAATGCGCTTTTCAAGCAGCTTCGCGAAAGAGGAAAATGAGGAGACAAAAATAAAAAACAACTTTAAAGTGTGCCAAAAATATCCGAGCTCTCTTTCTCATTGTCTAACTAACCCATAAAACAGTAGCTAAAACAAATTTCTGGGAAAATAAACACACGCACAAGTGCAGCCGCCAAAACAACTTAAAAGATACTTTTGTATCTTCCATCTATCTTGTGAAAAATCCATAAAATAAAATTGAGAACGTCAAAAGCAATTATAACAGCAAATGCGCAGTGCAGCCAAGTGGCAAGCATTAAAATTTGTATCCCAAGACTGTATCTGTATCTGTATCTGTATCGCTTAGAGTGTATAGCTGTATCTGTATCTGTATCTGTGGCACTGCACACAAGATGTATTTCTCAAGTTTTTAATTACAAACTAACGACAGCTGCCGCTGTCCATTCAACGCCGCTGACAAGCAACAGCATTTTGAAAGTTGAAATTTTTGTAGTTATTTTCGAAAATGTCCCAACGCTTTTTTGGATAATTTTGATGAATGTGTCGAGGCTGCTGTGGAAACTGTGAACTGTGGGACTGTGAGACTGTGACCACCCAAAAAGGGCCATCCACATGCACTGGGAGAAAAGAAAGGGCGTAATCTAATTCGCTATAATCGAAGCTACCTCGATCGTTGGCGCTGTTTGGCCCCAGCGTCGTTGATGTGGCGTCGATTTCATAAACTTGGGCATTGAACACTAGAAAATTAATTAAAAATTTATATCAGGTGTGTTCCACAAATCTCTCGAGTTATTGATGACAATTTTGAAAACAACCATCCGAGGTGTTTTAAATTTATTTAAGTGTTTTAAATGAATTTTTATGCAATTTACGATTGAATTTCATTAAATGCAACAATTTAAAATCATTTTAATGTCTTTTTATTTAATTTCCGCATTCATTTAATTTAAGTCAGCATTTTAAATTAATTGTTGGCAATTTTAAATCAATTAAGAAACCTAATTAGTTTAATTCAATAATTACAAATTTCAGATATTCCTTTTTAATTAATTTCCGTATTCATTTAATTTAATTCAGCATTTTAAATTTATTGCTGGCAGTTTTATATAATTTAAAAACTGTAATCAATAATTTAAAATTTGATTTAATTTTAAACAAATTCCTTTAATTTAATTCAATATTTTAAACATATTTTTGTACTGTTTAAAAACTTGAATTTACTATTCAATTATTTTAAATTTTTTTACGAGTTGTCATTAAATTTCAAAATGTATTTAGATTAAATCAAAAAATTTATATTTTTTCTGGAATCTCTTAAGACATTGAGATTGAAAGAAACCAAAATGGATTTTAGGAGCACCAAAAATTGTTTTTTAATTTGTTGGAGATTGATAGAACATGCCTGTATAACTGCAGTGAGTAAAGATCAGATATATAGCTCATCTATACAGCGATCTGTGGCTAAAGTTCAAAGTTCAACTGGTTGAAAGGTCACTCACCTCAATGGTACGTTCAAAATACTCGAATGCCAACGATGTGGTCTTCGCAGCAGCCAGACTATCGACACTCTGTCCATTAATATCGTGCAATTGTTTGCTGACGCTATCCAGACTGCGATCGATGTCATCGAGATCGTTGCGGAATTGCTCGATCTTCTCGAGACGCTCCAGCGACGACATTCTCTCGCTGCTGTTCGACTCGAAGTGAATGCGCAGATTCTCCAACAACTTTAAAATGCGATCAGTGTCGATTTCGCGAGCACCCGGCGGTTCCAAGACTCGCACACGATCGATCAACAGTTCGGATTGTGTGATTAACGATCTAAATTTATCCATGCACTGATCGCGGAATTTCTCATGCTCGGCAATGTTGCGTTCCACAGTCGAAGATCCCGATGCCGATTGGATCGATCCCGATCTTGCAAAATATGCATCGATCTCTTGACGCAACTGCACAATATTCTCAAGGAATTGCAGTACACTCTCCAACAAGGTGCGATAATCGTATTTGATGCCATCCAATTTTGCCTTCAGCATGCGCAAATTGTTGATCACCTGCTCGATCTTCGATAACGATTGCTGATCCTTTGTCTGTATGCTTAGAGTCGTTTGTATGCGTTGTTGTATCTCCTCCTGGGCACGTTCAATATCCTGTGTAACAAAGCTGAGTTTTTCCCGTGTGCTACTCAACAATTGCTTCGAATCCAAACTGGATGTGCTAAACACAGGATACAACTGAGTATCCACCTGTGTGCTCTTGGCCACAGTCTAAAAGAGGAGGTCAAAATGATTGTGAGTTGTGGAAATTTATTTTGGAAATAGTGCTTAAATTTTGTACTCAAGAAAATAACTTAAATCATCTGTTTTTGTTTACTAGAGTTTAACCAGCAATAAATCATTATTTTAAAACTTAATTTATTTAAATTAAATGCTTTTGAGATTTGCTTTATATTCTATATTTTTTTGAATCAATTAAAATTTGATTTTTCCACTTAAGTTATTAAAATTTAAACCCACCACAAAAATAATTGTTGGAATTGGAAAAAAAGCATCATTTTAATATATTTGAAAATAGTGAAAAAAAAATTTTAACGACTTTCCAAAGTACTTTCTTAAAAAAAAAAATTGTTATTAAATTTATGCAAGTTTTCACAGTATTTAATTTTATTTTGAGTAATTTAACGAAATCAAATAATTGTGTAACTATGTAAACTAATTGAATCATAGCAAATTTAAACGACATTTGAAAGCAGTATAAAGTTCCACTTACCTCCTCGTTATCACTCATGACTTTCTCAAGTAGATACTCGACTTCCCGCTTTTCCTGTATATTCGTTGTCCAATTTTCCAAACTGCTCGTCACGTCGATCTGCCGCTTACTAAAGCTGTTCAAAGTCTCTTCCACTGCCTGCACTGAGGATTTCGTCTCGAGATATGGATCCACAATCTGTTTTTGTTAAAAATAGCAAAAAAGAAAAAAAACAAGAAAAACAAAAAATTAAAATCAGTTTCAATTTTGTGTGTTTTTTTCGATCTGTTTTTATTTTGCCTTTTTAAAAGTGTCTGGCTGACAAGTTGGAAAATTCGTGGAAAGCGCGTGGCACGTGGCAAGCATCTAACTGCGGCCAGAGTCTGTCGCCTTCTGTCCGTCCTCTGCCTCAAAAGAGTCCAGAGACCAGACCACAGACTTTTCTCTTTCTCTATCTCTATCTATAGACTGAAATTGCCTGCCTTTTATTTATGGACTCAACTCAACTCAACTCAACTCAACGCGACTCAACTCGAGGCGTTGGCAGCCAAGCGAATTTTCTAATTTCAAATTTTCTTTTCCATTCCCCTTTTCCCATTTCTTCCCTTTCCTCGTCGGGTTTAAAAGTGACGCTGTCTTTTTGCCAGATATATGTTTATGGTATGCTTATGTTATGGCTAAACCAAAATCATATTCTTTGCAATTTATGTGCCAGGCAAAACTGAAGTTGCTGCATACTTGCCTTGGCTGCAATTATCGAAAATGAATTACCTTGGCCTCAGCTGGAAAATTAGCTCGTAAAACTATTGCAACTAAAAAAGCAATAATCGTTGATTGAGTTATTCAAGTTACAGCCAAGTTGGCACAAGTTCGAAAACAGTTGGATAAAAGTTATCTAAAAGGAAAATTTCTCAAGTTCATGTTTGTAATTGTCAAACACATTCCTTGAGATATTGTTAGTTGAGAGAAATATGCGGAACACTGTGGAATATATATTTATCTACTTTAGCCTACTTAAAATTAACTCGTTTTAATTTGTAATTTTAAATTAGATTTTTAATAAAAATAAATTTACTCAAATTTGATCATATTTAAAAAATGTTGAATCTCATTTTCTAATATTTAAGTTAAAATGAAATTTAAAATTGTTCAACATGTCTCCGATGTCATAAATTATAACAAAACGAACACATGAATATTTTTATTGTACACTGCGCAAAATTAGAAACTCAAAAACGATACACAATATATATTTTTAATTTGTCAATCATTCGATATTTAACAACAAAAGTTGTGATGGAACAGTGTATGTTTTCCAAGATCAAAGAATATAACACATACTTAAACATTTTTAAAATTTAACTAAAAGTTACTTTGATTTAAAATTAACATTTCTTTAATTTTTCTGACAACTTATCTTTTTTTAAACTTTTTTTCTGAAAAGAATTGCTTCTGTTTAAATGCCATTCCCTCGAACCAAAAGTTCCTGTAAATTAATAAAAAAAATATCCCTTTTCAGTCACAAATCCTCCCATTCTCTTCTTATATTTCTTTGCTAAAATTAGTCCCTCTTGAACTATCATTTCTCTCTAAAAAACTATTAAACCTGTTTTTGGGAATGTAGCATCAATAAGGTTATTTTAGCCACGACACGATGAACTCTGGACTGTTTTGCAAGTATAAAAATAGCAATCGGAGTATATTTAGATGAGTCTGGTCTCTGGACTTGTCTGGATCTGACAGATTTGACAGACGGACAGACAGCGGCAAATGTGCAAAGCTGTCAGCGATTAGAATAAATTAGAGCTAAACTAAACTAAAGTGCATTAAAATAAAAGAAACATGCATGCAAAGCCTAGAGAGTTCCAACAAAATATGAGTTGAGAAATGGCAATGAAAGTTGAGATGATTGTAATTATCGATACCGACTTTCAAGTTGATGAATCTCATTCCAGATGACTTGAGTTCCCCGTAACTGCCGGCAATATTGGCCCAGGTGGCCTTAAGGAACTGCAACTTGTGCTCATCTGGAGTTTGCTGCAGTTGCCGCTGCAAATGATCCAGTTGACTAGAGAGCTCGTTTGCCTCCTCGAAGAACTCAATCAGCATTGACACGTAATCAACTCGTTTCAATACCAAATCCTTCAACTCAATCCAATGTTTGTGCAGCGACTCCGCCTTGGAGTCCACATCGTAGCGTTGTTGGGGACTCAAAGACTCCAAATGTTGTTTGATGGATTCCAACAGCAAATTGATGAGCTCGCCTTTGATCTGGGAGAAGAAGGGAAATATTGAGATGCGAGTTAAGAATATTTTTAAACATTTTGCAATAAAAATAAAATTAAAAATATCAATTTATACTTAATACAAAAATAAAATGTAAAGAACCTTGTAGGCGAAAGGAACAATATTCAAAAAATAACATTTTTGAAACTCTTATTTTCTAATTGAAATTTTTCTAATATTGTTCCCGAAGAACTTAACATAAATTTTTATCTTTTGATTATATCTAAACATTTTTTGCTTAGAAACATTTTTCTATGTTAAAAAAATGGGAGAAAATATAGAATTTTAATCAAATATTCTACCAGTTTGTAATAAATATAATTTTCTGATTATATTTTTATAAATTTTAATTTTTCTATAAAAGTTTATGTTTATCAAATATTTTTCTATGGAATTTAAGCAAGAGAAATTTTAAAATTCACGTTTTTTTTATAACAATTTTCCTAATTTTGTTTCCAAGGATTTTACCAACCATTTTTTTAAATTTGAAATACTTTTAAACTTTATATTTGATTGATTTCTAATACAATATTCCGCAATTTAGCAACTTAATTTTTTTTAAATTAAATTTTCTGTTAATATGTTTCGCAAATTTAAATTTAAAAGAAGGAAAATTTTAAATTCTCATTTACTTACTTTTTTATTAAGTGAATTTTCGTTTTAAAATTTGTCTTTCTAATTAAAAAGTTTCCTAGTTTTAAGTTGCTCAAATTGTTCCTTTTTAAAGTTTTTATATGCTTAGAATGTTTTATTATATTTATTTAATTAATTTGTTTATTTAGTTTATTTAATTTATTTTATTTGTCTTATTTTATTTTATTTTATTTTTTTTTTTATTTATCTGATTTGATTTTATTTGAATTTATATTGTTTTATTTTATTATTCTCATAGGAAATCGCACTTGAGTGACCTACCTCCAGATCCTGCATGAGTTCGTGATGCTGCAGCAGGAATTGTTTGGCCTGTTGCAGGTTGCGACCCAAGTTGACGCTCTGTTGCAGCTGCAACTGTCCGGAGGCACGCAGCCAGGCGAGCAGTTCGTTGTGCTGGGCGAGGAACTCGGAGAGAGCGCGCTGGACACGTTGATGATCCTCGCTGCTGTTGGCGCAGATGCCCTCGATGTACGCCTTGCGATTCTCCAGCTCATCCAGCACTCGCTTGATACCCTGCGTCTCCGGTTGAGTGCGTCCCACTTCGTCCAAGATGCTGTAGCCCAGACGCAGTGGCTCCTCGGTGAAATTGCGTACATCGCGGGAGACTTTGGCGAACATCGCATAACTCTCTGGTGAATTGGGCGGTAACTTGACGCTGGCCAGCTCCAGTTCGAGCTTCTCGAGCACACTCAGCGTATGCTCCGCCTTGGCGAAGAAATCCCGCGACTGCTGCAGCCAATGCTCCCGCTGATCCACCAAGTCCAGGTGCTCCGTGCAACCACTCAACACGGCGTAGGCCCGAGCACAAGCCTCCTCCCCGGCAAAGTGACCGGATGCCTGCACTTTCTCCTTGGCTCGAGTGATCTTCAGGGCGCGATCTCGCAAAAGTAATGCCTGTTATTTATCAAAGAAAAACGAGAATTAGTCAATTTCACATTCCGAAAAAGTATATTATGCAATGCCCAATAATTACATTGAAGAAATGCAATTGAATATTAATATCAAGCGAAATTTTATCAAGGGAAAAATAGTGTTGTGAGATTTAATCAACTTCACATGCAAAATACGATTTAAATGAAAGACAATTTTCAATTTTTTGCAAGATAAACGTTAATTATAAGGTTGTTATCATATTCAATAAATTTAAATCCCATTTTTGATCAACAGAAAAATTTTAAATTTTGATATGAAATAAGTTATTAAAATATATTTTTATTCAGAGTTACTTTAATTTTATTATTATTAAAATTGTTAAAAAAAAGTTGGTCTTTAAATTTACTAATATTTTAAAATTAAACAATTTAATTAGAGTGGCGAACTGGCGAACATATTTTTTGGCACAGCAAGCGTTTTGAGATTTGGGGGCTTTTTTGCTCCCTTATCGTTAACATAATGGCATCAATGGAAAGGTTATTAAAATTCCATTTGAATGACAAAAAACTTTCCTTAACCCATTAAGTACCCCTAGGAAATTTCAAGTTTATGTAAAAGTCAATTTTCAAAACTTTTTTCCTCGATTTTTTGAAAAAAAATTTTTAAGCAAAAAAATTCCCAAACAATTTTAATAGTGACTGAAAAATTTTTTTTTTCTTCAAAAATCTCTTCGCTAATATTTTTTACGATTTTTTGAAAGTTGCTAAAAAATTACTATTTTAACCCCTTTTTTTATTATTTCATTGATTTTTTATTATAATGTAGATTGAAATTAAGAATTAAAATAAGTTTGACTGATAAATAATAAAATATTATCTAGTTTCCGAAATACCCTATATGATTTTTATACCCGTTACTTATAAAAATAAGTAAAAGGGGATATTGTATTCGTTGCAATGTATGTAACAGGGAGAAGGAAGCATCTCCGACCCTATAAAGTATATATATTCTTGATCAGCATCAACAGCCGAGTCGATATAGCCATGTCCGTCTGTCCGTCCGTCCGTCTGTCCGTCTGACCGTCTATAAACCCCACGCAGGTCAAGTTTGTTTCAAAATTTTGCCACGCCCCTTTCCGCCTCCGTAAATCGCGAAAATCCACCACACGCACAGTTTTCAAAATATGAGGTTTTTTTAAACGGTGAACGTTAGCTATTATTTTTACCTATCATCCTACTAAATCCCAACAAGATCGGACAAAGGTAAAGGTGGTACTGGCTGATTAAAGCTTTTAAGCAATAAAAGTGCCTAAAAGCATGCAATAAAAAAAAGTTTAATTTATTTAGGTAAGTAACGGGTATCCTATAGTCGGGAGCTCGACTATAGCCTTTCCCACTTGTTTTAAATTCAGATTTGGTTTATTTTTATTTCATTTTTTTGAATTTTTTTTTTTCAATTTGGCCATGATTGTTTATTTTTAAGGATCTGCTCACCTGTTGCTTCCACTCGCGATACTTGAGCCAAGTCTGGTTCGCCGAGTGCTCGCACTCGCCCAGGCTGTACATGGAGTTCAGCTGGTGCCTGGCCTGCTGCAGCGCAGCCTCCAGGTCGATGAGTTCCCGGCCAAGTAGCTTCAAGGCCAAACACTGCTCCAGTTGCGTCTTTCGCGTCTGCCAGGACAGTTCCAGGGAGTTGCGACGATCGTGCAACGCCTCGAGCCATTGTTGCACCTGGTGCACGGCTCGTGTGGCGTCTCTTTTGATGTGCTCCGGCCTCGTGTCCAGTGTCTCCAGCTTCTCCAGCTCCTGCAGCTGGGCCAACAACTCGTTGCCATCCTTTAGAGCCGCCATGACACCAGTTAACATATCAATTCGCAGCTGTTTGAATTTATTGAGAAACTCTTGAACTCCAGCGACTTCAGTGGGCAAATTGGATTCGCTGCAGGTCAATTCCAATTGATCCATTTTCCTAAAACACTGCGTCATCTTGTCATGAAATTGTGTACACAAATGCAGTATATGCTGTCGATCCTGCAGCAGATTCAATATATCCTGCCAGATGATGTTCAAGGTGTCCGCCATGGCATTAACCAACTCGGAGCTGATTCTTTTGCTGGCCAACAATTTGTCGGCCTTTTGCACAAACTCCTCCATGGGACCAGGCAGGTTCTGATATATTATCGTCATGACATTAATTAAATCAGTTAAAAGTATAGTTTTATTTTTAGTTTACCTGTAGATTGCGCAGCGTTTCATCGTGTTCCCTTTGCATGTGCAGCGACTCATCAAAATTGTCGCCCAATGCTGTAATCTTTGGCTCCAGCTCGACAACTTTGATGTAAATCTTCTCGGGACTCTGCAAAGACATTTTCACAAAACTCTATTGTATAAAGCAAAGCCTTTAAAGCAACTCCGAGATAACTGTACAGATAACTCCTTGTGCTTACTAAAATAATTACAAAAAAGTTAGTGTCTTTTTGAAGAAAGTTCGTTTAATTTGGAAAAAGAAATATCCCTAAGAGAAAAGAAAATGGTAATACGTCAGGAATATGTAGAGAACATACAGATTAATTAAATGACAAAAAAATACATTTTCCTAGGACAGCTGGAGAATCAAAGCGAATCATTACAGCCCATATCATAAACATAATTTTTAAATAGTCTATTAAAAAGCCTAGTTCGAAATAAATCATGAAAGTTTGGGCTGACAGTACTTTAACAGTAAAGTTTTAAATTATTTTTAAAGTTGCCATTTGTGCCGGTAGACTAATTTGCAATTAATTAATTAAGATAAGAAAATGTTGGAAGATTGTTACATCAAACATTTATTGACGTTGATAAAGATCATTTATAGATTGCATAAAGTTAACCTCTATAAAAAAATTAGTAAAAAATTTGCCCCAATTGAAATTCTATGGCTTTTAAACACAAAAAATTTAAAATTAGTTAAGAAATCAAGAATTCATTAGATTTTCACTGTTAATATTGTGGTGAAGTATAGGCTAAGTAATTAATAAAAAATAACATAAATTTTTTTGCCCATTTTTTCCCACCATATTTACTCATACTAGTTGAAATTTTCTAGACTTCTAAAATATTATTTGATATAGTTCCCTATCCTTTAAATTTAAGTAAAACTGTTTTTCCTCAACTAAATATTTAGTTCAAATTTTCTACATTTTGATAAAAATGCCTCTAAAGGGCCAATCTAATTCTTGACTTGGTATTTTTTAAAGTCACGTTCAAGGTTTTTCTGCTCTTGCTGCGTTCTCATTCATGAAACTTGTCGCTGACATTGTCCAAGATCTCGTGTGTGGAAACCTGCTTAGAAGACGACAACGACAACGACAACGACGACGACGACAACTTCTAATTTTGGTAGTCCACGAGGCGCATCATCGAAAACAACTACAACAACAACTACAACTATCCCAACTCTATGGAAACTCTTCTTCTCTTCTCTGATTGCAATGAAGGTCAGCATTGACTTTATATGGTAATGGCATCCGTTAGATTTTTCCTGTTGGGATGCCCATGTGTTGATATATACAGTGGTGGAAAAAATTATAGAAACGATTGTTTTATTGACAAACCAAATTTTTAAGTTTATAATAGACAGCTGCGCATTTTTTGTTTAATTTCCAAACATTTAGTATAAATTTTATTGAATTTTCAATTATATACGACTAATATTAATTTTGTTTCTAAGCAATTTAAAAAAGGTAAAATTAAATCGTATCTATTATTTTTGCCATTACAGTATGTATGAATTTCCCCACCTCATCCCCCTCCTTTTCCCCTTCCGCTTCCCCTTATCCCCTCCGATTGCAACTTACATATTTGGCCAGAGTTATGTGGTACAAGTCACAGTCCAGGCGAAACAGAGAGAACTTTTATTCAGTGAAAGCCATTGACTTTGAATCTGAATCTGAATCTGACTTTGACTCTGCCCCATGTTGCTGGCACAACATTTTTAAGTAGCGTCTGCCGCACACATGAAATACTTAAGAAAATTCCGCGTGGGCGTTAATTTAATTTTCGAGAGTCACGAATTGACAAAAATGTTTTCCAAAGCTGCTTTTGTCGCCTATTTACGATTTAATACCCTAAAAAATCACTATAGAAATAAAAAAATAATTTAATGGTGTTTATTTAGCTTAATTCCTTAACCCAAATGCAACTTGAAATAAATTGTCGTTATTTTCTAAAATAAATTTTGTTTGATTAAAGTTTTGATAAAATTAGAAAATTTTAATTTATTATGTTAAACTAATTCAATTATATTTTTGGTTGGATAAAAAAAACAATAATTGAACTTTTTGTTGAAATTATGAATAAGGTTTATTTCAGGCGAATTTTGGGACTCTAAAAACATGCTTAATAATTTATAAATATGGTAAAAAAAAAATTTGATTTAATTTAGTTAATAACAATTTTCAAATATAACTATATTTAATTACAAATTTCTCATAAATATCACTATATCTCGGCTCTTTACGCTAATCAATAATATAATATTTATACATATAAATACACCTTCTTTTATTTAAAGCATTTCATATTTGGTCAATAAATGATAATGCCCCCAGGTTAGAGTATAAATACGACGCATCTTTAAACCATTTCAAAGTCGTTTAAACGTCTATTAAATCGATCTTTATTTTGTTTGCTGAGGGAAAATTAAAAGAAAAGAGCAGCTGCTTCCCAAGTTTGAGTTGAGTTGGATGACGATGACGACGAGTTGGGATTGTTCAAGATCGAAGCTAATGACAGTAATCAATCAATTATAATGAAAACTAATAACCATGCTATTAGACTGAATTTACAGCACTTACAGCCTCAGGGGCATTCAACATTGGCTGGCACTGTTGTGCCACACTAGATGACGTGAGTTGAGTTTTCAGTGTGCATAAATAGATGCACACTCATATGCATATTCATAGATACACTCTGAAAAATATGAGCTAAAATTTTAATATAAAATACAATAAAACTATGACATATTTCAATGAAATAATAAACTTATTCATTTTAGGATATTTCAATATTAAATACTTTTTCATTTTATGAAAAGACAGTAAATATGAAAAATATTTGATTTTAAATTTAAGAAAATAATTAAAGTAATAATTAAATGAAAAATAAATATAGCATATTAAATTAATAATATAATAGCCGATTTAATTTAGGCAAATATTTAACTAATTTCTAATTTTATTTACTATATTTATTTGAGCTTCGAAATTTAACAAAATTTCCATTGAAATATGAGTGTTTCTATTTTTAATATGCGTTTTTACTCTGAGTGTATTCATACGCAAAACTTCATGTAACGGACTTTGGTTACACCAAAATAAGAAAATCACGTCACAGTCGTCTAACTGAAATATGAACCATATATGGTATGACATCACTATAAACAGCCAGACCATAACTAAGTATTCCTATAACACTCACGAATAGCACTCATAATAATTCACATTCACATTTGCATTCATTGCGAAACTTTTGAATCATATTTCAAGTGGACAATTTGTGTAATAATAAAGAGACGGAAGTTTAAGACGATCATGTCAGAAGTAAATAGGATACCGATCGATGATATAATGCAAATCCCCAAAGGTTCCACACGCATACATATATACATACGTGTGTGTGTGAGTGTGTGTGTGACGCTTAGCGCCAAACACGTTTCATTTTTTTTTTGAGTTTTTGTTTTTTTAAATTAATACTTTGAGGCAGCGAGCAGAACACGATTTTGATATAAAATTACCTTGACGCTCTTATCGTTTGTATGAAATCATTGAGCGTTTCTTTTATGCTTTTTTTTGGGTTTTATTAGAGCGCTCTTTCATTAAATAATGCCCGATTTTGTTTTTTGATTGGGAATATCAAAGTGTAAGCGTGTGCGAATTTATACTTGGAATTAAAGGATTTTGCGATTTAAAGCAATTCAACAATTGAAAATTCTTGGCACGCGACACAAGTTGAAGTCTTTGTTGAAATACTGATCACAGTTAAATATGGAGTAAAGCACAACGGAGACTGCAAAAAATTTCTTTTCAAATATATCTTCGCTAGTCTTTTTTATAATTTTTTTTAAAAGGCAAAAAAAGCACTTTTTGTATGAAAATGAGGAAAAAGTGCTCTTTTTGCCATTTTCAAAAAATTATTAAAAATACTAGCAAAGAGATATTTAAAAATATTTTTTTGCAGTCACTATTTAAATTGTTTAAAGACATTTGTTTTAAAAAATCGAGAAAAAAAATTGAAAAAGTAGACGTTCACAAAAATTCTAAAATTTCAATGGCCACCTAATGGATTAAGGACATTATTTTATAATTCAAAAAAAATTCAAACTACCTTTCCATTGATACCAAACTTTGCATGAAGTAAGCTCAAAATTTGACTAAAAACTAACTTCAAAGCGTGCCAAAATACTTTTGGCCACCGTTGTATAAAAGCTAAGCTAGCCTTTGAAAAAAGCTGAAAATTTTGTTTATAGCTAAAAAACGCTAGAGTAGTAAAGCGATATTTTTATTGATTTAATCTAGTGTTTTTAGTTGCGCACAACAATCCCAAATGGTCATTGGGATTACAGATGAATGTGTGGCAATATATAAACATAATGCCACCACTTGTGCACAAGTTTCAGAGGAATAGGAGATGCAACAAACGGTATTTTGTTCAAATGAAATTTGCCAGTCAAATGGAAAAAATACTATAAAATATTTAAGTGTGGCATCGTAAAGCATAAAAATACGTGAAGTTACCAGATGTTTTGAAAATAGCTAGCGAGTATTAGTCGCTAGCTGCTATTTTACAATTTATCCCGCATTTGCCGATTGCAACCCACTAGATCTAGCGGGAAAATAGCTAAATTGGCAACACTGGCTCACATCTTAACATTAACATTGGCCACACACGATGCACAATGAAAAACTAACATAATGTGAGGCATTAACATTACATCCACATTAACATAATTCAAATTCATCCTGCAAAATGCAAAAAAAAGATGAAAATTGCAATTTCTGGCAATAAGCGTGAGTTTTATTTGCACACTTTATACGCGGCAAAGTAGTGTGCACGTGTGTTTATTGAATGCCAATTAAGTTGGTCTGTTGATAGCGCATAAATCAAATAATTTAATTATCAAACTGAACGCAAGTTGCAAATTGTGTTTGGCTGTGTGTGAGCATAACCTCTAAATACATATGCTGAAAAGTTGTATTTATAAAGCCGAAAACTATAAAAACGGCATTAGCATTAACGTAATGTGAGTGTGAATAGAGAGAGAGCAAACAAAATTGACAGATTGAGCGAAATGGGAATATCTAAATATGTAAATATATGCATGTGTATGTGCGTCGATTTGTTTCTGTTTTTGTTTTTTGCTTTTTGCTTTTGTTTTAATGTTCTGCCTTGCTCTGTTTTGCGCTGCGCTGCGCTGATTGGTCGTATTGGTTGACTGACACAAGCTGGCTGCTACAACTCATGCAGTTCACGTACAAGCTGATGTAGAGCATTACGCATATCAACCAGCCCGGTTCAGCTTGACTTTGTTTTTGCTGTTGTGTTTGGCTTTTGTTGTTGTTGCTGCCCCATTAAATTGCATTGCGCCAGCTTTAATGATCTAACAAAGGTTAAACGCGCGTCGTTCGCGTGTGATGTCAGAGTTTTGTGTTCTATAAATAATAGCAAAAAAATAAACACTCAATATTCTCACAGGTATGTACTGTACACATAAATACATATTTGTAAGTACTATATTTACATACAATATAGAATTTATTTTATTATATGTTTTAAGTCCTCATATCCTTTTTGTGCTATATACAGAATTTAGTAACTTTAATTGTGTTTTTTTTTAGTGTTATCAGCCAAATAAGAGGCTTAAACTCTAAATAAATTCTTCTGGACTTTAAATAAATTTATGCAATTTTTCTCTCCTTCTCTGTCTTTCTTTCGCCAGTTGTTTTCCCTGCACACTGAAAAGTTTTTCCTTTTCCCAGTAAAAATTAAATATTATTTGAGAGAGCAGCAAAAAATCGCGATGCCGCCGCGGCAATCGAATGCAATTTAAATTTCAATTTAATTCGCAGCCAAGCGAAAGATAATTTCTATAATTGTTGGTACAAATTGCTAACCACGAACTGCAGAGAGCGGCTTCAGAGAGTCCACGGCCATGAAGCCAAAAAAGCCGCAGTTGCCGCAGTTGCCACAATTTCCACAATTTCCACAGTTGCCGTGGCGACTTTCATTGAGCGTTTATCGGCAAATATCAGTTTTCATGTAAACATGCAATACATTTCGCATCTCCCAATCTCCCAGTCTCCCCCAATTCCCCCCCGTTCTCCAGTCTGAACAGAAACGTGCCCGCATCGCATTTGTTGGTAATTACAGCAGCGGCTTTGCTTCTTGGCCAACACAGAGATAACTGGGCTGGCAATGCAGCTCTGCAGTCTGTTGGCCAAGACTCTGACTCTGACTCTGACTCTTGGCTAACTTCGATTATCAATCAGTGCGTGCCAAAACTGTTTTGTCAGTTAACGCTAAGTAGGAGCCGCATTAAGACCGGCAATAGATGGAACCCGGCCAACTCACAGCCTGCCTGCCTGCTGGCCAAAAAGACCGGCTTAAACTGGCCAACTGGCAAACTGCGCGTAGAATACATTATCTTTTTATAATGCCAGACATGTTGACAACGTCCAGCGCCACCTTCTGGTGTGGATACAACGTGTTAGGGTTGCAAAAAACGGAATACGAGATCTTTTTGCTAATGCAACTTGGCGACTTTTAAAGTCATTTCTATGATAAACTAAATGGAAGTGAAGAAGCTTCCATTATAAGTGTGACTTTAAATGAAAGGAAAGCAATTAATAAATAAGACAAGATAAAACATTAACGTATAAAAAACAATATTCTTAGTTTTGCGAGCAGAATATTTATTTAAAGATCATTCGTCCAAAAAAAGTACTGATAACATCAATTGTAAGTTAAAATAAATGTTCAAAATTTTGCAAGATGAGCATTAACTTTAAGACCATTCGTTTGAAAATGCTTTAAAAACATAAGTACAGTTGAACTTCCATAGCTCGAACTTCTATAACTCAAATTTCTCTCTAACTCGAGCTAAATGAGTGGCAGTAAAATAAATAAACTTAAGAAAAATAACTCTTACTTGAATATCTCCATAACTCGAACTTTTTCTTTGCATAATGGTGATTCGAGTTAGGGAAGTTCGACTGTATATTATAAATAATTAGAATTCATTCTAAATAAATTATTTTCTTTAATAAAATTTGATTTTATTTCTACATAAAAATATGTCATAAAAAATATAAAAATGATTTAAGTAAACACTTTAATTTTAATTTATTTTATTTTATTTTCTACATTTAATATGTTTTTTTAATAATCAACAATATACCTTATAAGTATTTTTTATTGCATTCCTTTCATATGTTTTAATGTCAAATTACTTCTTTTTAATTTCTTAAGACTTTACAATTTCAAATATATATATATTTTGATTTTCAAAGCTAAAGTATTTCCCTTGCTCTTAGCTGTAAGTTTTTTTTCCTAATTTTTAAATACATAATTTCTTCCCCATTTTAAGACATTCTTATCGATGTCTCAATTGGACTTGAAATCTATCTTCTATCTATCTTCAATTTAAACGAACATCAGCAATGTAAAGAGGTTTTACGCTCTTGCATTTCCAGTTGGATAATTGAGCCGCAAATCACTTTGTGGAATCACAGTGCAATAAATCACAGTGACAACGAGGCATGCTGTGACTTTAGTTGTCGTCCATCCCTCGTCCCAGTGCTTGGGACGAGGAATGCGCAGCTTTTCATGCGTAAATTTATGTGCCTGCCAAGCGTCGTAAACATTTCTCTCTCTCTAACTTGGCACACGGCTTTCTTTTGACCAGGCCCGAAGTCCCAACTTCAAGCTGGCCTCAACATTGGCTTAGACTTGGCCACTTTGTGGCCATGTCTTTGGGCTTTTTGCGCAGCTGCAGCCGTTTCTTTCACCCACGCCAGCCAGCCCAAAGCGACGGCTCATAACTAATGCTAAAATACACTCAGCGAAAAATTATTTAACATATAAATATTTTTATTTGGTTTGATTGCATTAAAAATAAATTTAATATGAATGTAGTTCCAACTTACTTCAATTAAATATTGAACTTTTTTATATAAGAATTTGAAATTTAACTATTTAAAATTTCAAAATTTACTTGAAAAAAATTTAAGCTATTTTGCCGAATTTTTAAAAGCAAAATTTAAATATGTTTACTTTGTTTTTTGTACATTAATATAAATTGAATGTAAATGTAGTAACTCAATTATATTTCATTCCAAATTATATATGAAACTTTTTTTTTTAAGTATTTAGGTAAAATAAAACTAAAAATTAATTTGGCCAATTTTTAATAAAAAATTCACAAATTTGCACTTTTGTTTTTACTATATTCATATTAATTAGACATTAATATATTGAATTCAAAAACATATTTTATTTAAGCGTAATATGGTGAATTTCAATATTTAGATGTGTATATATTTTAACTTTAATTTTTTCTCCGAGTGTATCTATGCCCATACATGTAGCTGCAATTTATGAGTGAAAAGTCAAGAGTTTTACAAATGAAATTGCCATAAATTCAATTAGTGCTGCCTGCGCTTCGATTGCAAATCAGAGCATATCAAATATAGTATGTTAGAAGATCTAATCAAATCGCAGAGCTGAGCTGAGCAGTTCAGCAAACTCAGAGGAAACTCGGAAAACTCGAAGAAAAGCAGGCCGTCTTTACGCACCAATTGCCTTGAAAACACTTTTTTTTTTGTTATTTTATAACCAAGACTAATGCCAAATTAATTTGGCGCATTAGTTTCAATTATGGAGCAACTGGAAGGTGTCTGTTTGTCTGTCTGTCTGTCTGTCCGACTGCCACGCTTCAAAAAATTCCGACTGTATTTATTTAGAGTACTATGTAAAATCTTTTGAAGTTTTCTTGGTCTGTTTGTTTCGGCCTTTTTAATGGCTTGTTGTTAATTTCGCGCAGCAACAACAAATAAAAAGCTACAATGTTTGGCCTAAAAAAGCAAAAGAAATTGTATCACATGGAAGAACTATTTATAGTTGAAAATAGAATGAAATTAATAGACTTGAATTTCCACAGACCTTTAATGAAATTGATGCGTTGCACAAGAGTTACATGTGTCTAGTAAATGGGTTTTTTTATTTGAGGAAACATGTTGAAAGCTTTTTCAGCTTGAAAAACTTTTTCAACTCGCAAAGAGTTTAAATATTTATCTGTCAGCGAAACTTTTGAAATGCTCGTATTGAAATGAATGTACTTGAATACTAGTATTATATTTGCATAGTTGTCGATACAAAATGAAAACTTTAATCTTTTAAGTTTTGTGAGTGCTTCCGTTTCTCCCCCTACCCCACTCCTTAACATTACAACAACAATGACAAACATAACCATAACAAAGCTGAGCTCATCGAAAAGAATGTAAATGTGTCTTTTAAAAAGCAAATGCCACGCCCTTTCTTGTGGGCACTCTTTCTGTGAAGTATGCTTATATCTACATCTGTTTGTGTTTTTTATATTTCTTCTTTTTCTTCAGTTCAGCTACGCTAATTTGTTTACCTGTGTTTATTTTCAACACTTTGGGAGAGAGATAAAAAGAGACAGAGGGAGAGAGAGCTTCAACAGGTAAGTCTACAACAAATCAATTAAATTGTTGCCAACAGTTGAATGTACAACTTTTTGAAATTGTTTTCATTTCATGGAGTTTGCATACACATATATTCAATTTATATACATCAAATAGACAGTATGTCAGGTAATTTTTCTGATTAGAATTTAATTTTAACATTTATAAAATTGTGTTCTAAAATATTAAAAATAAGTTGAAAGCAAAATATATTTACTAATAATATACAAAATAAATTTGTAATATTTTTCTCCATCAAAACAATTTCTAGACGTACTGTAGCTGTATATAGCCTCTATATATTCGCCGAAAAACGTGTTGAAAACTGCTAAACAAAATGAAATGTATTCTCAACTGATTCATTCTGCATTCTGCAGACACAACATTTGAGGGGGAAAAAAGAGTAAAATCTGTGTAAATCAAATCGAATGCTTAACACATGTGAGTTGTTCAAAATGTGGCACAAAGTGGCCAAAAATTTCAATGAGTTGAATGTACAAAATACAGCAAAACGCAAAAAAAAGAAAACATCAGAAATAATCTAAAAAAAAAGAGTGGAAAAAAAATGTCTGTTGTGCCATAAACCTTCTCTGCAGCGTCTATAATTATTGTTGTTTGTTGTTGTTGTTGTTGTCTGGGGACATGAAACTTGTAGCGCTTCCATTTCTCAATCTTTCAATTCTCAAGTTCAGGCCACAGATTGGCAGCCTCAAGTTGGGCCTAAAGTTTCTCATTGATTTTACATTCTTTTTCATTTTTTTTGTTGCTTTTATTTTCTTTATTTTGTTGCTACCAGTTTTATTTTGTGTAGCAGTTTTTGTGGTTGCTCATTCATTTTTTTTTAAATTTTATTTGTATTATTTTTTGGGGCAGGTAGCAGCTGCGCCTAATTGCCAAAAAAAAGTATCTTGCAGATACATTTCTTTTGTCACGTTAGAACGCACACGCTCTCTCTCTCTCTCTCTGCCTCTGTCTCCGTCTCCGACTCGGCTGATGTCAGACAACCTTGAACCTTTTGTTTTTGTTTCAAATAAGCTTACACACACACACATCAATTTTAGAACTACTATCAACAACTTTTGCTTTCGTTGCTTGAGCTCTCAATGTGCTAATTGGCACGGAAATTATATTAAAGCCGGTTTAAACCGTCAAAAATAACCAGTTTTTTTGAGTATTAGTTAAAATACAGATACAAAAAAAACCACAAAAATAAAAGCATAAATCAAATAATTGACTTTAATTCGTAATTTGGTTTGAAGAAGAAGAGTATTAAATTTCTGAAAATACAAAAACCAGTGCCAAGTTCAAGATACTCTTAGCTGAATTGGCAATGGAAAATGGGGAATTTTATTCACAGCTGCAATCAATGGAATTTTGGAAAATGCCACCCAAAGTGATAATACTTGTGAAAAACTTTTATATATAAGCTTTTTTACTTTTGTGCCAATACGGGTGGATATTTCAGATACATATATCTCCAAACAATACCGAAAAATACACTTTTCTCAAACGATGTTATATACAAAATATCAGCGTACTGTTAGGTACATTTTTTTTGACAGTAAAAATTGCAAGGTTAAAAATCAAACCAACTTCAAACTTTCATAACTTGGCCAAAACTGCACGATTTTCATGCTAAATGTCATTTTGATTACGGTTTGGCATCAATTTATTTTGCTTTTAAATTTAATAAATTTTGTTTAAAAAATTTTTTTGGCTTTTTTTTAAATTCAAAATCAAGCTTCAATAAATCTCAAGCTTCAACATTTAATCAACTTGTCATTTAAAAATTTCCTGAATCGATTTAACCCATTGAATGCAACCCATTGATCGCCTGGTACGATTTTGACAATTTTTTAAATTGTGTGCTTGGAAGACCATAGTAATTGATAGAAGCAAAAAAATGTTATCTTTAAATTTTATTTTTCCCATTTCAATACAGAAAAAAACCTAGATATTCACCTGTAAGAAACTACAGGTATACAAACCAATTTTTATTTCAATATTTTTGTTATTTCTCTTTACTAGGAAATAAATGTTGCCTCTTGGGTATTTAAATTCCCATTAGCATGAAATGGGTTAATTAACTCGATTGATTTCCAAAAATTTGTCCAGTTAAAGTACTTGATAATCCCATACGCAAACATAAATTTTTAGATTTTTCGATGTAATTTTACATCACTAAAGAACACAATTTAAATTTATTCGGTGACAATTTTCCAATAGATTTTTAGTTCATTAAATGTAGATATTTCAATTTTAAATATTTGATTTGCTTAATTTGCCTTCAGTTTAAATTTACCATGTATATAAATTTAATGTCCTATTAAGTTCTTAAGTTTTTGATTTTCAAATAAATAAATACACAAATAAAGGTAAATTAAGTTCATATCCAGACTCAAAAACAGTCAAAGTAACTGCATAAATAGCACTCAGGAGTTATCTCTTGGTATCTGTGACAACTATGTTGCATATTCTGCTTATTGCAACAACAAGCAGAAGAAGAGTAGTAGGTGTAAGAAGAAGAACTCACTTGCAATAGTGCTATCACCAGTTGGATGGGACCACAACGAACCACAACAGTGCCGATGGTTGTGGCGCGGAGGGAGGATGAGTTTAAGTTTGAATTGGAGTTGGAGTTTGTTGCCTGGCTTGGCGTTGGCGATGATGATGACATTGTTGCTGAATAATTGAAGGCGTCTAGTTGCGATTGTGACTGAGGCAGAGACTGAGGCAGAGACTGAGACTGAAGCTGATGTTGGCGATTCGAGGAGCTGGCCGAGTAGAGTGAAGACATCGATGAGTCTAACGTTTGGCGACGTTCCATGTTTGCAACAACAGCCAAGTGTCGTTGTTGTTGTTGTCCGTCGAGTGCTGTTGAGTGTTGTCGTTGTTGTTGTTGTTGTCGGCTTAACAGCTACGTGTAGTTTTGTATGTTTTGCGTGGGCGTCGTTTAATCTTTCCCGTTTTGTTTTCTTTTGTTTTTTTCTTTTATTTTTTCGTTGTATTTTCCTTTCTTTCTATTCTCTCTCTTCACTGCAGTTGTTGTGCATTTTTTTTTTATTTTTGTTTATGGTTTTTAAGCTCTACAACATAAATAATGCACAGCGCACTTTGTTTGTTAGTCGTTTTGGTTAGTTAAACATTTTTGTATTTGTATTTGTATTGGTTTTGTTTTGATTTAATTTCGTTGTTCGTTGTTTGGCAATTTTGCTCGGATTTTTCGTTTGTCGCGCTCGCTATCAATGCTGGCGATCGTCTGACGAGTGAACCCAACACATCCCATAGAGATTCTCAAATCTCTGAGAGAATCTCAGCAAAAAGAAAAAAAAAGGAAAGAAGCAGAACTATGGCAAATAAATCGACTATGACTTCATGCCTTGCGCTGCCTGTTTATTATTACACACTAAAAGCACAACAATGTCTATGATGTCTATATGTATATATAGACTTATACTATACCTCAACTATCTATCTGTGTGTGTTTTGCATATTGGCTTGAGATACTATTTTCTTTCTTTTTTTGCCTTTGATGCGTGCGATGCTTCAATGCGATTTTCGCTCTCAGCTCCCAGAACGATGACAATGCTCGAACTTAGCGCTATTTTTGAAACCAAACTACGTGTGTTCTCTACACTCAGAAAATGATGTGACTCATACTTCAGATACAAATTATTATTTTTAAAATATGAAAATATGATTTTCCTAAAAATATATTATTAAAAAAAAATGTATTTTAAAATATTTCTCCTGTTGATATTAAAATTGTTTAGTTGGAAATTTTTATATTTTAAATTAAAAGTTATGTTGGGTTTTGTTTTAGAAATTATTGTATGCTTCAGAAAAAAAATGTCTCGTTACAAAATATGTTTTTATATAAGAAAAATCACATTTCTAAGGTATTTAATTATATACAAAATATTAAAATTTCTAAGAAGTTACTTTCTGGAAAAGGTATTGTATTTTATAAAAGAAGAGAAATTTATATTCCAGTAATATTAAAAAATTCTGATTTATGTTGCTAAGAAATTTCTTTCTGAAAAGGTATTATTTTTTTTGCTCCTTTCGCTCAGTGTATTTGAGTAGCCCACATTTTGGCGGATGTGCGTCAGGCTAATCAGTGTATTTGTATCTTTGTATCTTTGAGATACTCGCGCCAGACACATGTGCCAATTGTTGCATGTGTAACCTTTTGGTCATGTTATGGCGCTGTCTCTCATCCGTTCAAAAATCAATTGCAACTGTTATGGCAGCATCGCATTTATTTTTGAAATATTACGCATACGCAATGTGCACCCATCCCAGGTTCATATGTGTGTGTGTCTGTGTGTGTGTGGCATTAGGTAATTTCTTTCTATTTTTCTTGTTATTTTTTTTTTTTGTTTTCAATTGAATTTTTGATTTTAATAGCGATGCTCGTTTTGGGGTAATGTAAACTATTTGAATTGTACTTTTCTGGCCCGTTTCTAAAAATAGGCGGGCACTATAAAAGTTTATACACACACAGAGCACATGCCTGGAATTGGGGCGTGGCTGCCTTTAAATTTTGGCTGCCTGCCTGTCGCCAGTTTTATTCTTCTTCTTTTTTTTTGTTTTTGCCTTTTAGCCCAGACAATTGTCAAAACTAACTGACAGTGGCCAGAAAATTATATTATCTCAAGTAGTTTTGCAAATTTAATTTCTCAGACTCGCGGGCAACAAAAGCCAAACAAAACATCAACAAATTTAGAGCACAATATTTTCTCATAATATTTTTATAAATATTTATGTACTTTTGCATATAGTATTTGAATATATATTTTTTTAATTTATGTTGCATTCAATGTCGTTAGCTGCTAATTTATTGTGCCGTCACAAAACAAATTCATTTACATTTCTATGCCAAATTTACATTATTCGAAAACTTTATTCGCACATATTTATTTGCTGTGTTTCTTTTGAATATAAACGTAGAGATTCAAAACGTGAGAGAGAGAGGGAGAGACAAACGGGCGCACGCCGCGTTGCCCAACAACCGAACGACGCGAACTTCGAACAAGACTGAAAACAGTTTGAAGAACTGAAACGGAATCAAGCCGAAGGCAGCTGGCAGATCACTCGGGTGATCGGTCGGTTTGGCGATCGTGCTGTGATCTGTGCCATCGTGCGCCAGAGAGCGCAAAAGCAGCGACTAACGGGTCAACCCGGCACTTAACCGTTTCGCTCAGCTTTAGACTTACGCTCTTTGAGCTTGAGTTTAAAGAGCAGAATCTTTTTTATTGGGTGACGTTTCTTCGAAAGCTGAATCCAAAGACGCAGAAATTGTTTTTTGTCATCTTCTTTTCTTTTATTCGTTACCAAAATAATTTTAAATAAAACTAAGTTTTAAACACATTTAATTTTTTAATTGTTTCATTTATAAAATATTATCAGTAATAATATTTATCTTATAAAAAAACCTCTTTACGAGGTAAAAGTCTAGTGACGAAAACATTTTAATGCACCAAAATTTCTGATATCCAATTTTGTGACGAATAATATTAAGTTTTACTTAAAAATTACTACAAAAAAATTTTTTTGTCACTCGGCACTGCGCAAAAAATATATATTTATTAGGTATGAAGAAATTAGCGCAATGTGCCGAGTGACAAAAAAATTTTTTTGTAGTCATTTTTAAGTAAAACTTAATATTATTCGTCACAAAATTGGATATCAGAAATTTTGGTGCATTAAAATGTTTTCGTCACTAGACTTTTACCTCGTAAAGAGGTTTTTTTATAAGATATCAGAAATTTTGGAGTAAGATATCAAAAGTTTTGAAAAGTGCAATATATTTTGACGGTACAATTTTGTCAAAATCTAACAGAACTCTCAAGCTCTGGCTGCTACGACACGTTGTTGCTGCTGTCCTATTCCAATTCTAAGCAAAACGTATATATTCTGTTAACAGGTAATATCTTCCAAACACATCGAAATTTTACAAACTACAATATATTGAAAATTAGAAAAAATCATTACTTGCGTTTTCACAAAAATCGCCTTAATGTGGGAAAAAATACCTTATTTCACCTGTTGCTGTTTACCTTTTATCTTAAAAAAACACTAAAGGTATTCCTAAGAGCCCTTTAAAATACCTTTTCAACGATATATATATCACATCTGTAGCTTTTATCGTTTGGATGATATGGGGGTTCCAGTTTTAGCGGTTTTTACTGATTTCCCGCTAAACTAGCTATTTATCGAAAAAGTCGAAAAACAAAAGTTTCTATATTTTTGATTATAAAATGATTAATCTGCCGCAAAAAGAATTAACCACTTGCAAGCAGTATCTTTCCACATGCACTGCAAGCAGTGTACATACTGCATCTGTACATGCAGTAGTGTAAAGGTGTAAGGTATATTCAGTTAATAGGTAATATCTTGCCCAAACGAATTTTGACAGATATGTGTTATATGTCAAAAAACGCGTAATTGAATTCTCTACAACATGCAGTATATTTAAAAGTGATTTGATGTGTAGATTTTTCTTAAATCGCCAAAATGTGGAAATAAATACCTTATTTCACCTGTAGCTGTTTACCTTTTTACTTAAAAAAAAAACTTTAAAGGTATGCCTAAAAGCCCTTCAAAACACCTTTCCAACGACATATAGAACAGATCTGTAGCTCCCATCGTTTGGATGCTATGGGGGTTTCAATTTTAGCGGTTTTTAGCGATTTCCCGCTAAACTAGCGATTTTTCGAAAAAGTCGTAGAACAAACGTTTCTAGATTTTTTATCGGGAACAAGTCCTCATTCAAACTTTTAAGCTAAATCAACGCTTTGATCTATACAAACAAACAAACAGACTGACTTTTCATCTCGTTTTGAAAAGGGCACCAAAAATTTCGAAATTAATTATCTTCTGAACCAGTGGTCGGATTTTGATGATCAAGGTGTCATTCGACGCGTATTTTTGATAAGTATAGTGAAAAATTATAAAAAAAAATCTAAAAGGCTCCAACGGCCCCATTTGCTCCAATCATTTAAATTTTGTCCCTCCCACTTACACCTGTTTATCTCACGAACCATGTAAGTTTTCAAAAGTCTTAGTATGCACATTTTTAAGTTAGATTGATACCTTTCGATCGGTATATAATTCGCCCCGATCGGACAGTCATAGCAAATTTTCCATTCTTCCTGTGTATATATGCTAGTCGCCTTTCGCACCCTTCGTGCTGCTTTCGTCACTAGCGCGGACTGCCGTCCGCAGTGATTATTTTAAATTGTATATTTAGATATTGAATTTGTTGCATAAAAACTTAAAAAAAAAATACTTTAGCAGAATTTAATTTAATTTTTCTGTGATAATCACGTGTTTTTTCAGTTTTTTTCTTTCTTAGTTGACGTTAAATATACAAATAAATGTCTTTATATTTATACGTCAAATAATTCCGATTTGCTTTAGCTTTAATTTGTCTATCATGAGTAGAAGAAAAAATAGGCGCTTAAAAACTATTACATAGTTTTAAAACAACACTATAATTTTATTTATTTTATAATGCATTATTTTGATTATTATTTTTCCAAAGTTCAATATTTAAGAGAAATCGTCAATTTATCTACCTTCTAAGAATTTAAACCATTAACTTAAACCGTTTCGCTCTTTGAGCTCAGTTGGCAAAGCCGGCTGAGAGATCGGCTCTCTTCTTGTTGTGATTGCTGTGAGAATGTAAGAAATTGAGAGAGGGGGGGCAGAAGAGTTGCTCGGGTGACGACATAAATAAACAAGTGCTCTTGGCATTCGTTGCGTCGTTAATTCATGATTTCAATTTTTAATGCCCTGCGCCGGCAACAACAACAATAACAACCACAGCAACAACAACTCAAGTATAGCTTGTACTTTAATAACAGACACAACGAAGAGGCAGCAACAACAACTATAACAACAACATCAGCAACAACAACAACAACAACAACTACAACAACCTGACTGGCATCGTGTTTTTAATAGAATGCAACAGGCTGCCGCCCGCATTCAAAAGTCAGCCCACTTCTCTTGCTCTCCTCTCCTCTCTTCTGCCTTCTCTTCCTGCCATCGCTCTCCTTCGCAATCTCTATTTCTCCCTTTTCCAACCATCCCCCTTTTTGGTCTCCATCTAAGATTTCCGCCACTTGACCGCCTCAAAATGCGTGTGGCGGGCAACGCTCGACTGCTGATCGCAACTTGCAACATGGAACAATTCAGTAAGTGGGGAATATTCAGTGAGTGGGGAAGGGGAGTATTCAGTTCGTGCCGTTCGTGTTCGCCGCTTTAGCTTCCAATCAACGTTTTCTGTTATTATTTTGCAGCCTATCAACGAACACAGAATTTATTGAATTATATTTTCAGCGCCGCTTTTGTTGCCAATGCTGTAATTGCTGTTGTTGTTGTCTTTATTAGCCCAGTAAACCAAAGTGTATACAGACTTATAAGTTCATGTAAATATCTGACTAGATCTGTTCATAAAATGTCAATTAAATTTGATTTCCTTTTTGTTTAATTTAATATTTTTATTATTCACAGTAAAATTTATTATAAATCCTAAGAAAATAGCTCTAATAATTTATGCATTCGATTACTGGACATCTAACAGTCGAGCACCTTTGTTGATCTTTTTGTTGTTGCGCTTTTCTTGGTCAGTCACGAAATGCCGGCAAAACTGGCGGCAATTTGATTTGATTGCTACACTGGCACTTAACTGTAAGAGCAGGTTTAAATGTGGAGTTTATAAGAAACACACACACACATACAAATACATATCACACATACACACATATTTAATATGTTATATTTAAATTGAGATTAATGTGACATTTTGAGTGGCTTATTAATAAAGTGTGAGAACGTGAGAGAAAGAGACAGATAAACAACTCTCTCTTCATTCAATTGACACCACTTAACACCCACAGACGCACACACTCAATCACACCACAAATAATTTCTAATCAAACATTTGTTTGAGGGCAAAATAAACTCTCCTTGCTGCACAAGGGTTAAGTGAGCTTATTAAAAACTGCTGCCTAAAGTTATGCAACACTTTTTGCACACCAAAATTAAATACCAAGAATAATTGCAGCAAATTTTAATATTAATATATTTATTTAAAATAAATTGAGCTACTTTGTGACTCAGCTGTGACTCAGAAATGTTTAAAAAATTTATTTTTCTTAACATTTTTTGCTAAATAAAAAATAATAATTAATTAAGTTAAAAATATCCGATATAAAATATATTCAACTAAATTATATTAATATTATAATAAACAAAGAAAGAATAGGGGAAAAAATGGTTGATAAATGAAATAAAAATATTTAATCATAAAAGGAGAAAAAACTGTGGGTAAGAAATAAATAATAATCAATTAAATGTGGTATGGAAAGTGATTAATAATAAATTAATAATGTTGGAATTCTCTCGTTGTTAAGCATAATTTTATAAAATTAATCAATTTATTTAACTAAACTATATTAAATATTAATAAATAAATACAAAGTAAACATGCGAATTTTTATAGAATAAAAGTCGAAAAATAAAGACAACTGTTTAGCTCATGGGCTAAAGTAGCAAAAATAGAAACGAAACTTAAATAAATTGGCAAAAAATTATCTGCCAGCGATTTTTCAATTTTTGGCAAGAAAACAGCAAAATAGAAAAACAAAAAAATAAAATAACAAAACGTTGAAACGGCAAAGCAAATGGCGCAATGGGTTAATTAGGCGGGTTACGTCGTGGTCTGTCCGAGAATCAACTAAAATCTCTTCTCGTCTCATCTCCTCTCAGCTCAGCTCTTCTCAATTCGTTTCTCAGAGGAATCCCTTGATCGTTTGTTTCGTAATATTCTCGTAGTATTTGCTGCGACGCCAAGTTGTTTTCTGTTCGTTGTTGTTGCTGTTGTTAGTCGAGGCGGCGCAGTCGGCAGAACTCACCTCCGGCGTAACGGCCGTGGAAACACTGGGCATAAACTCCGTGCTGATCAAATGCGAAGAGTCCAAGCCGTAAGCTTCGATTTCGCAATCGGATTCAATGGGATTTGGTTGCACCTCCTCCGGCGTGGGCGTAACACTCTGACTATGCAGCTCGGCCACGCCCACAACGCTATCCTGATCGTCATCCTGATGACGGCGGAGGGGCGGTTGCTGAGCCGAGAAATAACTCAGCTCGGAGCTGTCAAAGGACATGTTGACTGGCGATTGAGGCAACTCGGGAATCTCAAAGTTGCTCAACGTCGAGTCATCCGCCTCGTCGAAGGAGTTCTTGGCGGATCCAATGTAGGAGGCCGTCTGGAAGGACGACGAGTGCGAATTGGGCGTGAAGTTGCCCTCGGAGGCGGTGGCAAAGGATTCATCCTCCGTGGAGCGCGATTGCCAGTCCTGCAAAATAATGAAAGTAGGAATCGAGAAAGAAATCTTATTTTCGTGCAATGATTGGATAAATAGTTTAAATAACGGATTTTTTGTCAAAAAGACACTTTTTCCTAATTTTCATACAAAAAATGGCTTTTTTGCAGTTTTTAAAAAATTATAAAAAATACTAGCGAAGAGATTTTTGCAGTCACTATTAGAATTGTTTGAAGAAACTTATTGCATCAAAACATTTTTTGTTTGAGGCCGAGGAAAAAAATCAAAAAAGTAAACTTTTACAAAAATTTGAAATTTTCTAAGGGTACCTAATGGGTTAAGGAAATTTTTGTTTTATTCAAACGGAATTTAAATGACCTTTCCATTGATACCAAAATTTACTTAAAGTAAGTTCAAATTATGAGTAGATTTAACTTTGAGTGTTGTGTAAATTCTTTTGAATTGTATATTATGTTGCATTTTAATATTGCATTATCAATTTAATATTTTTATTCGCAGTTTTCGGATCTCTAAAAATCTAATCAAAATTATATCTTAAATCTTTTTTTCCTCTATTCAAATTAGCCAGCCCTGTTGTTTCATGGATAGACTGGTTACTTGAATCATGAATCGCTTCTCCTCGTCAATCGTAGCAATTTTGTGACGAATAATATTAAGTTTTACATATAAATTACTAAAAAAAATATTTTGTCACTAACGTATGTATATAAATTTAAGTTAATTTATTTTTTTTAATTAATGCATTTCGCAAATTTCAAGTCATGTAATTGTGCTGACAAAATAAGAAATAAACTTAATTTATTTTATGGTCTCTTCAGTTTTTCTAATGACTGTTAATTGTCGCTCTTTGTACTCAAAACAAATTAAAAATAAAATAAATGATGAGATTAACTGTTTTGATTAATTTTAAGAAATAAAAATAAATATGTTAACCTTTTTTTGTAAACATAATTACTTATTTAAATAATTCTGCATAAATATAATTATGGGATTTTTAAAGCCCTCTCGAACTCACCTCGCTGCCATTGGCGAGTTTCTTGGACAGATCGACGGACAGATCGATGGCGCCATGGCTGGAGTCTCGGATGACGGCGTCGAGGGACTCGGCCACCTCGGCAATGGCGCTCAGCTTGTGGGAGATGGCGGCACAGGCCAATTCATTGCTGCCCGTGGGTGTCACGGTCACTGTGCTCGGCGACAATTGCTGCACAGTGGGGCAAGACTCGCTGCCGCTGTCGTGAATGGGACTCGGATTCGAGTTCACTGACGGACTAGGATCAAAGGGCAGTTCTTCGGGCACAATGCTGTAATCACATGAAAGTAAATTCAATTTATCTGCTGCTGCTGTCGAGTCCTGGGAGGCGGTGCGTGAGTGCGAGTGCGAGGGCGTGGCATTATCCTCAGTATCTGTGTAATCACTCTGAGGATACGTTTCACTGTCGTTGCGAATTAGGGCCTTGATCTTGTCCAGACTGTGCTGCTCTTCTACAATCTCCTCTTCCTCCTCTTCTATATCCGTTGGTATATCACGCTCTATAGAAGCCTTGGCTATTTTCGTTTTCACACTGCAAGTGCTGGCTGTATCATCATTATCATCATCGTCATCATCATCATTATTATCATCTTCCTCGTCTGGCAACTTGCTGCTCAAGTTGATTGCATCCAGCAGCTGGGAGAGCTCTTGACTGGACTTGCTCAGTGTCCCGTTGAGATCCTCTTCCTCCTCCTCGCTGGCCAAAGGCGCCCGAATTTGATTCTCATTCCCATTCTGATTCTCTTGGGGATTTGTTGCCGCTTCCGTTGGCGCTTCTTCCACCACAATGATGGGCAGCTCTTCGGTTTTCGATTTGGCAAATATATTCCGAAATCGGGCAAACATTTTGTCACTTTTTTCTAAAGTTTCTAAGTCCGATTTGTTTTTTAAGAATTGCAAAAACAAAGAAAAATTCTAATAATCGAACTTTAAGAAACCAAAATAAGGTTAAAAACAAAGAAAGCATAAATTAAGAAACTTGGTAAAAATTTTAAGAGCATGAAAATTGCAAAAATCTTTAATGCTTTATTTTGGATTTCTTTTCAAATAGGAATATAAATTTTCAGTTCATTGTTAAGTGCTTTGGAGGTTTAATTTTTTGGCTATTTTTGGAACTCAAACAAAATTGGAAAGGCAAAAATTAAATGAATACGAAATTAAAATTATATTTTTTTTTAAATTTAAAAAAAATCCCAATTTGTCTATTCTTAATATTTTTATTTTTTTGCCTTTTAAAAATATTCCTGATGCTTTCTAGCAAATATTGATGCCCAAATTACATTTTTCCCAGTTTTTCTTTTTAGTTTTGATTTTCTGATATTTGCTTCCAAATTTTGGCATTCTAAGTTTTATTATTTCTTTTGTTTCTTATAGGAAAACCATTTATTGCCGTCTCTCAAATCTCAAATGGTTTGACGCAAAACTTAAAACACGCTTTTGGCACGCGGCCAGTTGGAAAATTATTACTTGGTGAATTACTTGAAGTACACGTAATTATCCACTTGCAGGATCAGCACAAGTTGATCATTAATTGTATTAAGGGAAAGCGGCAAGTTGTTTCTATAATTAAAGCAGAGTTTTTCCACTTTGACCCACTTGTTGACAACACGAACACGTTTTTCCAGTGGGAATCCACAAGATCTATATGTATGATTACGAAAAGTGCCGGCTGTTTTTATTTACTTGACAACTTGACAGTTGCCACACTAAACACATATATTTGTATATATATTTTATATATATTCATGTATTTTCCCGAAACGACCCGTCGAGCATCAGACGCAACGCGCTGGATCACGCACCGAAATAGACTGAGACTGATGGACCCAGAGTCGACAATAGCTGACGGCACTTTTCCGTGAGGGCTGCTCGACAATAATACCCTATAGTCATGACACAACGGGTAGCTAAACTTTGTGTGATTGCGTGAATGCGAATCTAATCGCAGTAATTATTAGTAGACTAAAGATAATGTTAGATGTAAAGTCTCTTTCATATTAACCTCTACTCTCTTTTGCTCTCCCCATATCAAATAAATATGTAAAACAATATTCATGATATAATCTTGAAACTTGCCACACAAATATATTCTCAAATTATTAGTACATCCTGAAAGTTTCATGGCTTTGAATGATTGGATGATAAACTTAAAAGTTATTTAAAAAACGATTATTTCTTTCTCATAATAAATAAATTAAAATCCCTTACACTTAATTTTTTTAAACCTGTTTTAGTTTGAGTGTTGTCATATTGTGTTATTTTTAGGCATTTATTGGAGATATTTTATTTTGTTGTTCCTTGTCGATGAGTGTAATTCTCCCTCGTACTCAGTTTCAAATACAGGGTATTTCTTCGTCGTTACGGGCGCTTCTCTTGCTTTCAGCTTTGTCACATATTATTTTTGCTTTATTTGAATCGTTTATTAGTGAAACATTTGAATGTTATTTTTCTTCCTTGTCATTGAGTGGAGTCTTCCTCGCATTTAGAGATGAGTACAGAGTATCTGCTAGTCTAGCAGTATGCTCCTTTAATCTATGTTCTCTCTCATTTTTTTTTGGTTTTATCTAATATTATTTGAGTGTTTTTTTTTCTTTGTCCTCGCTTAGTAGAGTTCTTCCTCCACTTTCGCCGTCGCTTTCGCTAGTGAATTCGTTAGTACAGAGTATCTGCTAGTCGAGCAGTGTTGTCTTTTGTTCTTGGCTCTTCAGATAGTATTTTGGATTTATCTAATATTATTTGAGTGATTTTTTTTCTTTCTCCTCGCTGAGTAGAGATTTTTCCACGCACTTACGCCCTTGCCTTCCGCTTTCGCTAGTGAATTCGTTAGTTCTCCTACTCACCTCTTGCCCGTGAGAGCGTCCAGCACAAATGTTTCCTTGAGGCGCTTCTTTAGCAGACGACCCAGTCGGACCATGCGACCCACTTCCACCAAAAGCTGCTCCCTCGCCAATAGATGGCGTTGCAGTCGCGCTCCAAGGCCGCCAGGTGGCGAGGCATCAGCGTCTGCGTCGACGTCGGCGTCGCTGCTGATGCCGCTGCTGCTGCGATTGTGTTGTTGTCGCTGCTGCTGCTGCAGCTGTGTGGCAAGTTCGTGCGTGAGCAGAGGTCGCAGGTCACGGAGCTGTCTGTAATAAGCCTCGACACTGCGGTGGAAGACGGCGGAGACTCGAAGACGCGTCATCTGCTCCTGGGCAATCGACTGCAGGCTGTGCCAGGTGCGTTGCAGCTGCAGCAGAAACTGCTCCGGCTCCGACTGCTCCAACTTGCAGCAGAGACGCAGTGTCTGCGACGCCTCCAGCAGCTGACAGCCGTAGTTGTAGATGCTCTGTGGGGTAAGAGAGCAGAAGGAAAGGTGTAAACTGGCAATGGAACTTAAAAATGTTCATTATGGTCAAATTATAAATAAAAAAAATAAGTAAACTTGTAGATATTAGAAAATTTAAATCTAACTTTTTCACAATACTTTTGTACTATTTTCATGCTTTTAATCATTGTTTTATTATTGTATTTTTCCTGAGAATATTTTAATTTTGTTGCAAATTTCGCATTACTATTTAATAATTTTCGTTGTTTATTTAAGATAACCTTATTTCCCAGCTTTTCAGTATTTTAATTAAAACTAGAAATAAATTGATTAAAAAACTGAAAATTTATAAAGTAGAGTAACTAAAAAAAATGATACAAATTAAGAAAAGTACTGCAAAAAGTGGTGAAAATCTTAAATTGTCTAAAAAATGTGTCATAATAATTAAGCCAAAGTAATGGCCACCGTTTTTTTACAGGGATATACCCTGTAAAGGTTATTTTAATTTGGTTTAGATTAAAGGACTACGCCTTATTTTTATCTCCAAAGTTTGTGTTATTTAAAAAATATATTCAAGACAAATATGTATTCTTGTTACAAAAAGCTGCTCATTTTTAATTAGTGTACATGAAACTACTTTCTTTATATTTTTGCAAGCAAAAAAAATTAAGCTAAAATTAATTAAATTTAGTTTATGGAAAACGATAGATTTTTATCGAATAACTTAAGTTAAATCAAAAATCGAAGCGTCGAACTCAAGAGTAAGCCCAAACTAGCTATCCAAAGTTGAGGAGAGATCTCTCTCTCCCTCGCTCTCTCTCTCTCACACTCACTGTGTTTAAAAACTCACCCGTCCGGTTTCCTCGAACCCCTGCAACTCGTCCTTCTGCAGCTGAATCTCGTGGATGTTGCAGCCGACATGGGAGTGACACCGCAACAACACCGCATACAGCTCGTTCATCCAGTTGAGAGCGCAGCGCACCTCCTGCTCATAGCCGTGAATGTGGGTCACCTGCTCCAAGGTGAGCCGCTGCAGTGAGACCCGCTCCCCACACCTCCGGTTTCTCTCCCGACTCCCATCGATCTGACGCCGCAGCTGGGCAATGTCGCTGCTGTAGTCCAACTGGAGGTCACGGCCCAAGGCGTCTTTCACCGGCATCGCCAACATGTCGCTCAGCTTTTCGCCCTCGCGCACAAGTTCGCGTTCGATGTTGCCTGCAAAGCGATTTCAACCAAAAATGAAGAAAAGTTAAAACAGGTTGCAAGCGAATCAGTTGCAACAACAACAACAACAAAATATATTGATAATGTAATCAAATGTTGTATGATAAGCTCAAAAAACGAAAAGAAGTTACAATAAAACAAACAAACAATCCAAAACAAAATATACTTAACTAATCAATTGATTGATTTAATATTTATGGTAGTGTTTTTGCGTAAAATTTATTGATCAACCGATCAGCATTAAACTCATTTTCAAAGATCACCAAAAACATTTTTAAAAATAACTTTTTTGCACTTTTTTCAAATTTTAAATCATCTACAAATGTTTTTAACCAATTGTTATTTTTTCTCTTAGCTGAAACCTTAAAAATTAACTCTTCAAAAAAATCTACGTTTCATTTGTATTTTAAAATACCGCTGAACTAATTCTGAGCTGTTATCAAGTCTCTTATCAATGTTGGGTTTGGCCTAGACTCTTATCTGTGTAAGTTACTTTTGTGAATGAATATGAAACGTGTTGAAATTCTAATCAATGTAAAGTTAACAAGAAAAATTAAATTGAAGTCGTTGTTGTGTAGTGAAATCTTCAAATGAAAGACTGAAGTATAAATAATCTCAAGAGAATAGAGTAATAGTGCAACTGGAAAAAGACTGTCAGCTGTCAACCAAATGAAGGCAAGTCTAAGACTATACTTAAACTGCCTGCTTAAATATCAGTTGAAATAAAACAAAAGCCATTTGAGAAGATCGTTTACATCATTCCAAGCTCGATGCGGCGACTTTCACTTGATAACTTGGCCCATTAAACAGTTAAGACTGTGAAGTGTGAGGTTGTTCAACTGACATGGGAAGATCTTGCGATCCCAACGATCTGTCTCTGTTTTTTCGCTTACCCAACAACATTTGACTCGTCTTCAGCTGCATTAGCATCTCTTTGGCCTGTTGGGCGTTCAATTCACTGGGTTCCGCATCTGCAGCCTGATTGGCAATCGAAAGTTGCTCCTCCAATTGCTGCAACAAGCGATGAAAACGCAACGAAGTCATGAGAACTTTTCGTCTTCTTTCAAGGCGTTCGGCAAAGGAGCGACAAACGAACTGCATGAAATCGCGCTGGGAGAACAGATCCTGGCACTTGAGCTGTGATCGCTCCCGGGAGAACTGTTCGATCTTGTAGAGCAACTCGGCATAGCAACCGTAAGTTTCTCGACACTCCAATTCCAATTGATCGTGTGCCGATCGCAATGTTAGCGAGGCACAAACATCGCCTCCAATCCTGCAATGCTGTCGACTTAAAAGCTGCTCGGCCTGCTTGAGTATCCAATTGGTGACAAAGGCCACGCCCTCTTTTAGGGTGTTCAGCTCACGTGCCTCACGCAGCGATCGCAGCAGTTCCAGCCACGCGGTTCGTATCGCCGTCTGCTTCTTTTCAACTTCATTGAGACGCAACTCGATGCGGGCCCTCTCACAACTCAGATCAGGGGGCAGCGGGGGTCTAGCAGGGCCCAAACCCATTGTTGTCGTTGCTGTTGTGGCAGCAGGTGTGGCATGTGGCATTGTCGTCGGTGTCTGCGGTGTCAGTGTCTGTGTCAGTGTCGGCGTCTCGTAAACCTCGTTGAAGCGGGCCAAGATCGCATTACCTGAGGGAAAAGTTAGAGGTTTAACCGCATTAGTTTCAATGCAAATCTCTTTATTATACGCTCTTTCTTCCAGCATCTTAAGTTTTATTATTATTCACATTTTTCTTAATCTTTACACACTTTTTTTTATATTATAAAAATGTTTTTTAGTTTCAATAAAATTTTCATTTTGTTATTCCCTGTTTTCATAACAAAGATTATGTACAATCAGCCTATAATTTTAATTGATTTTATGATTTATATATGTAATCTTTTAATTTGAATGGAGTATTTTTGCGGTTTTTGTGGCATTTTCTAAACAATCTGAAGCTACTTATTATTATGAAACACACAGCACAACAAAACTTTTTTCAGATTTTACATATAAAAACCTTAAAAGCAAGAGTTTAAACAATATAAAAGTTGCCTTTCGATTTTCTCTGACTTTTTGTAAATTCCATAATAATTTATAAACTTGTCTAATGATATAAAAAGAGATCATCTCTCATAACTGAATAACTATTTTTATGAAAAATATTTTAGATCATTGTTTGATTTTAAAATAGATTAAATTTTATTCCATAATAATTTATAAACTTGTCTAATGATATAAAAAGAGATCATCTCTCATAACTGAATAACTATTTTTATGAAAAATATTTTAGATCATTGTTTGATTTTAAAATAGATTAAATTTTATATTCAGTCTAAATTTGTAAATAACTAAATAAATAGATTCAGGAAATATAAACACATTTTTTTAAATATTAATGCATTTAAATAGGTGGAATCGTAAATTATATCCCTTCAAAGGTTTTCTAAAGTTTTAACTGAAAAATGTCTTACAATATCAATTGATATTAATTTACCTTTGAAAGCCATATGTATTTGAGTACAATTTCAAAAGAATTTAACCCCGACTCCCACAGTTTTCAAGTTCTTTTGGCACATGAAACGAATTCAATGTTACGCAGTGTAAAAAAACTCAACCCACTCAACTCAAAACGAGACACAAAAAAAAAACAAGTTTGGCAAACATTTTCATTTCTAATTGAAACACGCACACGACTTATTTCTTTGTCAAAGTGGTTGTTGTTGTCGTTGTCTCAGCTGTTGTTGTTGTTGTTATAAATTACTTGTCACCTTTTGTTGTTGTCGGGCAACTCGTTTCGTAGGCATTGAGAATAATAATATGTAAATTGGTCCGGCGAATGGCACGCAAATCGAAAGACTTAGGCAACGAACTTGCCTAGCGCTTACCCATTTCAATAGCTGCCTCAATGCTGCGCTGCACATGCGTGTGCAACTGGGCGCACTTCTTCAGCTCGACATCCGCTTCCGCCGGACGCAGCGACCTGTGGCCGGCGAGCAAAGTCAACAGCTGCTCCATGGCGCTCAAAGTTAGAGCATGTGTCCTGCTGAACTCGTCTATGGCCTGTAAATAGGAAGAGTATCGGTATTAATAATTTTTTTACAATTCTTAAATTTAACAAATCTCTCAATAATTAAATGTACTTAAAATTTACGTAAATTAATTTATTTAAAATTGCAATTTAGATTAAAATTTTACCTAAGTTTTATTCAATTATTCTAAAAATGTATAAAATCTTTTATTAAATATTTTGGCACATTTTATTCAATAATTAAATTTATTTTATATGTATATTATTTAATTAAAAAAAAATTTCAGCTTAAATACAAATTCAATTTAGTTTAATATAGTTCAATTAAATAATTCTAAAAATTTATCAAATATCTTTATAAATATTTGGCTTATTTTATTCAATTAATAAATAAATTAAATATGCATTTAATTCAATTTAATTAAACTTTCAGTTTAAATACGAATTCATTTGAACTTAAAAAAATTCAATTCAATATTTCTAAAAATTTATTGAAACTCTCAAAAAAATATGTGCTATATTTTCAATAATTAAATGTTTTAAATATGCATGTTATTATATTTAATACAAGTCTCAATTTAAATAAAAATCTTTTTAAATTTTCTTAAATTTAATTTTACAATAAAATTAATTTAACATGTACATTATTTAAACTTTTAATTTGAACTTATATTGAATTTAAACTTTTCAATTTTGCTTCTGCATTGTGCTTTTTATAATTTTTTTTATGTATATATTTAAATCAATTCTGTTTATTGAGAATGGCTGTGAATTTGTGCGGCACTTACTTTGCGCTGTTGCAGCCACAGATCATAATTGAATTGCAGCGTGCCGCCCAATTCCTCGGGCAGATTCTGTGGCTCGATGAATTTGGCTAGACGCGCCTTTGAGAGCACCAAGGCCTGCGGAGTAGAGACGAGGAATTAGTGGCTGCTTCATTTGCATGTGGCAAGCGTCTTGTTGCATGTGGCATGTTGCATGTCTTACCTCGCCTTTGATCTGCGACTTGGCGCACGGCTCCACGTGCTTCTCCCAGAAACCCTCTGCTCTGACTAGATACAAATCGACGCTAATGTCGCCACCAAAGAGAGCATAGATCTGCCGCACGTGCTGTCTGGAAATGCGAGAGCTGCTCTCCTGAGCGTTGACAATGACACTTACTCCATTTTGCAGTATGGCAGCACTAAAAGAGAGAGGACAGAGAACAACAATTAGACTAAAAGGTGGAAAAGTCTTATTATATATTAATTGATATATTAGGCATTTTGCTATTATTTCCGATTATTTATCAATATAAAAAAAAAAAATTATTTTAAACATATTAATAAGTTAGAACATTTTTAATAAATTTCATTAAATAGGTGAAGTTTGGATTTCATTGGTTTTAAAATAAAAATTACAATTAAATTATATTTTCACTATTTTTTTGGCTAAAAATGTTCAATTTTATTTTAAACATATTAAAAAGAAATTATTTTCATTAAATTGTTAAAGTTTGGAGTTCACTGATTTTAAAATAAAAATTACAATTAATTCATACACATATAACAATATTTTTTTTTTTTGGTTAAAAATGTTCATAATTATTTAGTTTATGATGCGATCCCTGACTCAAAGCTCGTTTAGCCCGTTGATTGCCGATTAAAACTGAGACTCCACCTCAGATTTGAAACAGGGCCCAAAGCTCGCTTGATTGATTACATACACATATTTAGCCATAATTTATTTCGATGTTTGTTTTATGATTTTGTGGTTAACAAATTTGCTTGTAAGAAAGTTTTGCTGTATTTCTAACTTCAGCTTAAGTCTATCAAGCAGGTGATCAATGTTTCGGCTTTTTTTATAACTTAGATCGCAAGAAGACAAAAAAAATAGAAAAAGAACCTAAGAAGATCATAAAGTAGAATTCATATGCAAATAACAGAGAGTGATATTTCCTTATCTTCTTAATGAATAGACTTGAAAATCTTAAGCCTATATTATCATTTGCATAAGAGACTTTTGTCGTCTTATGTTAATTAGTTTCGATTAGCGGTTTGTTTTTTTAGATTCTTCTGCTTCTTTTTGGACTCACCTGAGTGAACGCTTTAGATAGTCGAGCGTCAGTTGCAGACAGCGGCGATTCCACAATTGTTGATCGTTGAATGCATTCACAATGAATATGATTCGTTTTTCCCGATCGTAGCCACCCGAAAGATACGCACAGCGCATTTGCAGCGCATTCAAGACATCTTCCTCCATGAATTCAGCTGCTTTTTTCTTACTTCTCAGAGGGCCTCAAAGTTGTTGAAAGCGTCATTTCTATTAACGTGGCAGAGAAGCAACAATGTTGGCCAAGTTAGAACTTTACAAAAAAGCCTTAAAGACTGCTGACTATTTGTTTTTCATCGAGAGTGGCCTTTTGTTGATTTTGTTGTTGTTGTTATTTGTTGCTTTGAAAATTAATACCGAGTCACAGTTGGTGCAGCAACTGTTGCTGCTGTTGCGGCAACTGCAACTGCAACTGTTGCTGTTGTTGCTGCCACACAATGCACATTTTCCAATGCCGACTTGGAACACGTTTGACAAGTCTGAAGACTCAAGTTGAGCCGAGACTCACATGATTTTCACTATTTTCATGTTAGTTTAAGAGCCTAAGCTGCAGCGCTGTTTGTTGTTGCTAATGGAAAATGGTAAATGGAAAAATTCCATTTTTTCGCATGGCTTTTAGACCCTGTAGCAAGTATAAGCAGTCTAATAAGTTTGACGAAAAATAAAAGTGCACAAATTAAAAAGAAACTTATGTTTTTACGTGAATTAAATAAAATTAAAATAAAATTTCAGTATTTATTTAACTTTTTAAAATGATTAGAGTGTTTAAATCCTACTTTAACTACAAAAATAAAATTTAAATTTTATTTAAATTATTACAATTATTTGAATCCCACTTTTATTAAAATATTTTAAATTTAAACATTTTTTGAGAGTATTTTTATATATATTTTTTTTTGGTTAATTTCTACTTTTTTTCTTTTCGAAATAAGTGCAGGGTATTTTACAATCGAGTTTACTCGACTGCAGCCTTTTCTACTACTTTTTTTGTGCATTTTTTTTTCGAAAATTGCTTGACACAAATTGAAGTCAGCAGCAGGGGGAAGAGACCACTAAACTTTTTCTATGCCAACAGCTGCAGGCTTTTGGCTTAATTTGTTGCCAACTAACTACTGATAAGGGGCGTGCCACAGCCACACACACACCCAGATACACACACACACACACTCCTATATGAGTGGAAATCCTGTTTCAGACTGTTTCTATCTTACAGTTATGCGTAAATGACTGTAAAACTTGCTCCGTTTTATGGACAAGAATTCAACAGCAACAACAAGAAGAAAAAGAAAAATGTGAAGCACTTGGCGGCAACCTGTTGCCAGTTGCCAGTTGCCAATTTCCAAGTTGCCCCAACTGATAATTGTCAAGACTACGGTTATTATGGTTGCTCCCGTCTTCGTCTCCGTCTTCCGCATTGAATTACAATTACAGCAGCAACTTCAAAACAACAACTTCAACATGAATTTCAAGTTTCAAATGTCAGATTCAAATTGAATAATTCGCTAAGCAGCAAAAATAGTCGCAAACGTAGACAAAAATTGTATGCAAGAAATAAAATAAATCAACCAAAAAAAAATATTCATTTTGAGACAGACAGAGTGCGGGGCAGAGTGTGAGAAAGAGAAAGAGCGAGGAGAAAAGGGAGCTAGACAGCCGCGGGGGCTTAAATGCCCCGCTTTTGTTATGGGCACACCTTTCATGGGATTTTTAGGCCTTGCGGCATTCGAAAAATGCTACTAAAGTAGGCAAAGAAAAGACAAGGTGATCGACTATTAGATTCCCAGTACTTAAGCTGTGCGATTCATTTGCCATAAATTAAATAAAAATAAAAGAGGTGCAACATATTTTAAAAGAACATGCTTAAATATATTATTTATTATTTCCAGATAAATTAACCACAAATGAAAATAAATGAATTGATTTCAAAAAAATTACTCTTCAATTTACCACAAATATTTTCGTTGGTTTTCAACCGATCAAGATAAATATTTAGCACACGTCTGTAAAATCAAAAACATTTCTTAAGCCAAATTTCAAGATAACAGTTTACAAATTTCTCATAATCCCAACCTTATCAGTCACTCTGCCCTTTTTAAACAGGCTTAAAAAACAGCAGCAATAACAAATGAAGCAAAAACAAACACAAAAACCGTTCTTTTTACCCGTTTAGTAAACTTTCTTGAAACAAAAAAAAAAAAAGAGTTGAGTTTTGTGTGTGGTTTTATGATATACGATAAGATCTATGCGGGGCAAGCGAAAATAAGAGACGTTGTAAAATTAATTGAAAAGTTCAACAGCAACACAAGCAACAACAACAACAACTGGAAACCCATTAGCATTTCGAGGCAAAGAATTTGTTTTAACAGCTGACAAATGTTCTTCTGCAACTCTTGGCTTCATTTCGTGCTGTTTAATTAATTATTTTTCGACTTTTTTATGCGCTGCTCAAACTTGTAATTTGACATTAAATCTCGTTTAATGTTTATCTCTTTTCTTATTTTGTTTCACACACAGAACGACTTTCAAAATTGCACTTGAGTCGTTTGTTTGTTTGTTTATTTCTCTTTTTGGTTTGTGGTCAAATACGAACCCGACCAAGCGACGATCCGTTAACTCGTTGCTCGTGCGTTTGCCGACAGTTTGCGCGCTCGACTGAAGTTCGTTTTGAGTCGGACAGGTTGCATCTTGTTGTTGTAGGTTGCTTGGCGCCTGCGCTGCCCGCTTTGCAACCTGGTTCGAGTTGCGTTCGTCTTCCAACTTGCTCGAATGTGTCGCGTGTCAGCTGTTTTTTTATTCTCGCCGACTTTATAGTTGTTGCATTTGTTATTGTTATTTCTCCGTCAGGTTTTGCCCTTTTTTCATACTATTTTCTCAGTTGTTTTTGTTTTGCATCCAGTTAAAAGTGCATATAAAACCTGTTCACATGCGTGATTCCAAAGCGGAGGTTTCTTTTCTTTTACGCCAGCTAAATTAAAACAAAACATGCGTTTTGTCTGCAACTGCTGATATCGGAGTCTGTGTTCTCTGATTGCCCTAACAATAAAAGGCTACATTCACTTGGTAATTAAGCGATAAGCTTCATTTCAGATGGACTATGCTGGAATTAGATTCTATTTTCCAAAATGTTCATGATGCAAAGTTAATTTTGAAGCTATAGTTGAATATAAATTCGATATATGTAATTTAATAACTATCCAAAAATAAAAAAATGATTTGAATTATTTATTTATTGTCTATTAAATTATTACCAACTTCTTAAAGGCTTTAAATAAAAGTTCTTTTTCAATTTCCCTTATAAAAATGTTTCATTAAAATGTTTATGAGACAAAAAATAATAATTAAATTTTATTTTTGATACTAATCAGGTGAGAAATAAATTCATTTTCCATATAAAATTATTTGTTGATTTTTATAAAAAAAATAAATTACAAATCATAAAAGAAAATTTTAAGCTAATTATTTAATAATAATTTCATAAAAAAAATTAAACTATTTTTATTTTTAAGATTTATTTATTTTTTTTTTTTGGAAATCAACAAATAATTGAAAATAAGAAATTTCTAGTATCTAAATAAATTTTCACTATTTTCGAAATCAAACAGTTCATATTTATATGATTGATATTTGAGTATTCCTTCCGTCATATCATTTGCTCGTAGGAACATACTTCTCAACAATAATAGTTTAATTATCTTTTCATCCTAAGAACTTAAAGGGTATACCAGTGTCGGTATCAAGTTGTTAAGTTTAGTTTATCACGTTGTTTTATTCATGCGGCAGTCGCAACGTGGGAACTTTTAATTGTGTGTGCGTATGGGATTCCAGGAATTTGAGTTGTGTTTTGTTTCTGCTTCTGTTTCTGCTTCTGCTTCTTCATTTTCTTCTACTTCTGTTGCCACAATAAAGCACTTGAAATGCAAAAGGATATTTAGTATGCTTGGACAGTGCGAATATCAAAGATTTATTGAAACTGAAACTAGAAAAAAAGCAAGGGAAAGAAAACCAGTTTTGGACTTCACTTGTTATGGCGGTCAAAAGCAAGCGGGGGGAATACCCCGAAAAGGGAAAAGGGAAACCTGAGAAAGAATTCTTAGCTCCTGCTGTGTGTGTGTGTGTGTATGTGTGTGCGACCCTTATAAACATGTCAATCACAAGTAAATTGTAGCAGATTTAATGGGCACTCGGAATGTGGGTCGAAGGATGGCGAGAAAATGCAAATGGTTGTCCTGTGGTGTCCCCACTTTACCCTCTCTCTGTATCTCTTTCTCTCTCTCTCTCTCTCCTCTCCTGCTGTGCTGCTGTGTCAGCATTTCTCCCCATTTCTGCCACATTGCTTCTGTGTTTCCATCTCGCTGCTTAGCAACAATTTATTGGCAATCTTCTGGAATAGGCGCGTTTTTAAGACCCTGTACTTAAATTAGTACAAAGGGTAATTTAAGCTTGTCTAGATAAGGATATAAAAAGTTATTTTTAATTTTTCGGTCATATCAAACAAGTTTAAGAAAAAATAGATAGAAAAAATAATTTTTTAAAATCATCCAATTTTTCTTATTTTACGAGAGAATAAAAATAAATCCAATTTTAAAAGCAATATATTTTTCCTTATTTTAAGAATTGTTTCAATAAAGTTTAGTAATTGTTTTATTTATATAAAAATGAAAAGAAAATCAAATTATAAAATCAAGATATTTTCCATATTTTAGGAACTTTTTTTTTAAGTATATTATGAAGTCCATTCGAATATTAAAATCTAAAGATATTCAAAAAAAAAAGGAAAGAATAATAGTAATTGTTAGCACGGGGTATCGCGAAGCTGGACACTCTCGACTAAAGTTCTCTTATTTTTGTTTTTCGGCTTCGCTTTATTCATTTTTTGTTTCTGGAGCTTTGACTGGAGGCTAAAGTGCGTGATGACCTCAATGAGCACGTAGCAGCTGATAAAGGGCATTCAAGGATCTCGTGTGTTTTGCTGCTCGGACTCGAACTCTGGCTGCACTCTCAATTGCAGCACTGCCCGTTTGGCCATAAAAAGCCGACCACAAAATGGCGTCGAAAGCACTTCCGGCCAAGTTAAAAACAAAACTTAAACTCCTCTCTCTCTCTCTATCTCTCCCCTCAACTCACTGCGTACGTGAAATGTGTTTTGGCTTGTTTTACTTTTTAATAACAAACCCAATGGCTCTACCTCTCTCTTTCTCTCTTCCACTTGCCCTCTCTTTCGCGCTCTTTTGCTTCCCTGATGCGTTAGCGGCTATTAGAAAATTGCGAAAATTGCGCGCACGTTTCTAGTAGCAATCCGCGTCGACGTCGACGCCGGCGTAGGCAGCGACGTCGACAGCGACGCCTGTTGTTGCATGCACTGTGGCAATTGAGTGCAGTTTTCAGATTTATTATTTCAGCGTCGAGCGTTGAGCACAGCGAAGAATTTTAAACAGTTTTCAGTTTAGTTTATTAAGCGGCCAGCTGAGAAGGATGTGATGGCTTCTACATGCATAATTCATGCATCCCAAGGGCTCTATTTTCTGCTGTTCCCAGAATCGAATTCACTTTGCAATCGCCACACTTAAAGAGAATTCGGTTGATTGATTCCCCACAAATGGTTGTTAAATTTACACTTCCATTTTCCTTGCAAACTTAATTTTTAGTGTACGCCTAAAAGTATGCCACAAAAGTTTGAAATCATTTTTAAATAAAAATGATAAATTAATTTTAGTCAATTAAAATTAATTAAAATATATGTAGTTATTTTTATTGATTAAAAAAAGTGAGCTATTAATTATAAATAAATATTGATCATATTTAAATATTAATTGATTTTATTATTACAATCGAAGGCTGAATTTTTTGTACACTCAATTTTTATTAAACAATTTAAAAAGTAAGCTTTACAAAATGTATTCCATCACTCAGATAATTTTCATGGGCTTGAATTTTATTATAACTCATAACACTTATTTGGAACAGTGAACCACGTTGCCTTGGCTTTAATTTAAAAATCCAGGCATACGTTGCAAGTTCAGTTTATGGCTTCAGTTTCAGTTTCATCTCCTGCCACAAAGAGGCGCCTCCTGCGGCGTTTGTGGCGTCTCTGCTTACAAATTGTACTTAGTATGCCACGTGTGTGTGTTGTGTGTTTTTTGTGAGTTAAGAGCTGAAAGAGCAGCAGCTGAATCACAAAATCGATATTGTTTAAATGCTGTTGTTTAATCAGCGTATGAAAATATGCAAGAACTTTGCTTCGTTAATTGATTCGCCAAACTTTAAGCATAAATATTAATATTAATATTAATATGTGCAATCAAAATGTATGACAAGAAAATTATGCAACCAAAAGTAAATACATATTTAATATTCAGCATTTGTGGCAATGCGACAGCTGCCAGCATAGGCAAGGACAAAACAAATTTTTATATGCACAACTGGCAGATATCCTGTAATTGTATTGAATTAAACTAATCATTCTTGCTTAAACTTTTAAAGAAATTAAAGAAATAACTGAGTATATATTCAGCATTGATAGCGGACACTTTTGTATAAGTCAGCAGATACCCTGTAAATACAACTAAGTTTTAAGTGCTTCTTTTAAATTGATTTTTATTGATTTTATAAAATTATTTTTTTACTTTTTTAATTTGCATTTAATTTAAAGGTCTTATATGCCCTATTTCACGTTTATATAATGGGTATTTGAGACAGTGGGAAACTGCTTACATTAAATAAAGTATGCGTCTCGTTGTTTCTGCTTCCGTTGCGTCTTCTTCTTCTTTTACTTCTACTTTTTCAGTTACTAGGCGGCACCTAAAAGTAGGCAACGCAAATTTTGTGCGGATGCCAAAAATTAATTTTCACTGGCACCGCCCAAAAGTAGGAAACGCCCCTTGTTGTCACGCCAACAATAAAATGATTTTCCAAATGCTTTTTAGGCCAACAATTGATTACAATTTGCAATATTTAAGTGCCTTTACATGTATGTGTATGTGTTTGTGTGTTTCTTGAGTTAATTGCGAGTCTCCTGCCGTTGCCTTTGCTTTCATATTTCATATTACATAGCTCTAGGCAACAATGGCTTAAGTTATAAGCCAGTAGTCAAGCTGACTCCCCTTGCTTGAAAGCCCTGGTTGTTACTTAACTTTAGCAACTTGGCCAAGTCACGACAACAACAACAACAACGACAACGCAATGCCAATCGCATTACATGTGCCACAGCTAATTGTTCTAAAGCGCTCAAGTGTAGCTAAGCAGCTTAAGCTTGCTCAAATTACACATCAGACAGCATATCGAAATAATCATATGTCTAAGCCAAAGGAGCGAGAAACACGGAGAAATTGAGTGGAAGGCAAAGAGAGAGAGATTGTTAATAGTTATGATTATTTTTAAAGAGGTATTTTTTTGATGGTAATATTATTCAGTCAATTATCTGTATGAGGGAGAGAGATTGAGAGAGAGGATGAGTAAGAGAAAAATAAAGACGCTTTTATTTAATGTCACCAATTTTAGTCAAGTTGAAAGGACAAAATCAAACAATTTTTTTTTTTAAACAAATATCAAAAAACAAAAAAAACGTTTTCAAAATGATCATTAAACTTTGACCAAGGATTTGACTCATTTGCAAGACGTTTCTTTCAAAAAGGCGTATTTTTACTACAGCGAAAATTTCTGCCTTCTAGTTCTTACCGTTTGGTCTCTGCGCTTTCTGACGTTATCATCGCTAGAGAGAGAGAGAGGAGAGAATAAGAACCAATAAAGGTACTTTTACAGGTGACTTTAATTTCTATGTTTGTTGCCAAAATACCTTCAAGTAAGTTATCCGAAAAAGTAGACTTGAGTCTTTAATATTATGCTTTTTAACGAATTACATTAAAAACCAGTCACCAGTCAAGAATATTCATTTTATATGTGTGGTACAATAGATATACATAGGTTTGCCAAATTTAGCTACAGTTTGCCCCTTCCGGGGGGAGGGCGATGGCGCTTTAGAAAGGGAACTATGAACTTGGCACACTCTGTGGCATTTGTTAGGTGCACATGATGCAGACCAGACACCTCGTGAAACTCAAAGTGTGGATTATTCTGGGCCAAGACAGACATGACTTGCTCCGACCTTGAGTCTATAAAGGGAGAGTCCGAGCCCTTGATGATAAGATAGGGCTTATTCTTGATTCGTTTCGCCATTTCCAGACCCTTTTCGGCACAAAATGGAAAGAGCGTGTGATATTTGGTGCGACCATCGCGAAAGAAGTAGAATTTATCCGGATAGAGCTGCGACTTCTTCACACTGCGATTGAGCAAATGCTGAGCAAACTCCACGGGCACCGAATTGAAGGTTCCGCGGCTGAGGACACTTCGCAGTTGAGCCATGGTATACGAAGGAGGTTCCTGCACTTCCATCAGCCTACTGCGATCCTCCTCCACCAGGTGTCTTTCCATGTATTGAGCCCTTTGTGCTATACACTCAGGAGCGTCAAAAGGTGGCATGCAAATGTCCAGTGTGATTATCATGTCCACGGTTTGGGGAGCGAGAGAGACTTGAAGATAGCTCAAGATGCCGCCGAGGGAGTGACCCATCAAGGAGACCTTCTTCCAGTGGAATTCCTTCATTACTCTGCCTATGACGAGGACCCAATCATCAGCACTGTAGTGCATGCCAGCTGGCAGTGGAGAGGAGTGTCCATGTCCAGGCAGATCGATGCAGAGCACTCCGAGATAGTCCGGCAACAGGGGTATCAGTGTATCGAAGGTGCCCAGATTATCCTGCCAGCCGTGAAGAGCCAAAATATGACGATCCCTTCGATTGCCGTACCATCGTCCTGCCAGATGTCCGTAGGGTGTTTTGATGCTCACATCTTCGTACTGTTTGGATATAATTTCATGTGTAGCAAGATTGTAACTTTTATAAAACCCACTTTTTCTGATACTTATAGACAGTTAAATCTAATATGTATTTAAATGTTCCACCAACATTTTTAATCAATAAATAAATATAAAACTATCAAAATGTCATAATTTTTTTGTCATTGTCATTTATTTTTTTTGGATTATGCTAAGTTTTGAAATCTTGTAATTTATATTTTGACATTTTGCCAAAGGTGATGTTTGTATTTTTTTATCATTTCTCAAGACTGTCCAAAGTGATATAATCATGCTTTATACTTTCTGAAATATCGTGCGTATATATTTATTAATCTGTCCTATAAAGTCTTTTAAATTCGGTCAGTTATTGTAGAGACATATAATTTTTTTAAAGTAAAAAAATGATGTTTAAATGCTTAGCACCGAAAGAGTCAAAACTAAGTTTATTAGGTTAAAAAGAAAATAAAGTTATATCAGGTACCGCAAATAATTATGATTGATATTTTTCACATCAAAAATTAATAACTAGAGTACATAATATGTATTAAATATACAAAAAAATTTATAATGATGATTTTTAAGCGAAAAAAACTCTGAAATAATCATTATAACTGAGCGTCTAAAATAATGATTATTTCATAGTTCTCGCTCAAAAATATCATTAAAGATAATTATTAAAACTCTTTAAATAATTACGACTAAGTAATTTTTGTGATATAACTCCCTGATTTACGAGTAAATTCATTCAAAATAAAATAATAATAAAATCCACGATTTTTTCTGATGTTTTCTTTACTTATATGAGTTTTTTATTTCGTGTCTGTTGTGGTAATGTATCAGACTAGTGGATTTCTTAAAAGTTTAAAAAACAAGTGCAATTTTATTGCCTGTTTTAATTGGCTCAAACTGCAATTGTGTCTTACTTACATCGTTCAGCGACAAATTTCCCATGACGATTCTCTGAACTTGTCTCGACCCTTAAACTTCCACTTTTAGACTGTTTGTTCGATTACCTCCAATGTTTGCCTGTGTATTATCTTACTATTTATTTAAATTTAGTGTGTCTTCCGTGGGTTTCTCCGCCTTATCTTAACTTATGGATAAATTGATAGCCGCTAAAATTTAATTAGAAATCCAGCTATCCAAAGTATAAATTGAGTCTATGTCTAGTAATTCAAGCACTTGGCCAGCAACTTAACACAAATACAACTGACTATAACCATTGATGACTTTTCTAAAAGCTTTTCGGATTTTGAATGCGATTGCAACTGATTATTGTGATCGTTGAAAGGAGCTTTTGTTTAGGCATAGGTCAGGTGTGAGAAGCTTTTTGTGAGGTAAACAAATCGCAACAGCTGTTCGAGATTGGAGCTTAGTTTCCAATCTTATCAAAACAGAACTCTTTTCAGTTTTTACCATATTAATACAACTTTTACTATCGTCAAATCGCTTTCAACGGAACTATGCAATGATAAGTCAAATGTTAACCCACTAAATAATCACTGTAATAATATTATGATTATTGGTTCAATACAATTTCTTTAAAGACTTTTGAAGTGATGATGCTTGTCGACAAAATAAAGTTTGAAAAAACATTTTATTTAAATAAATCAGTGTGATTTAACCAACATTTTCTTTATTAGTCGTCATTATCAAAATTCCTTTTTTAATTTCTGTATAAGATAGTTAAATATAGTTATATTGCTTAAACATTTTAGAAAGCTAAGTTTAATAATTATTTTTATATTCTTAAATACTCATTTAAATTGGTTAATTATCAGTATATGTCTAAATTTTTATATATTAATAAAAAATAAACAGCAATTTTTGATTTACTTTTTTTATTAATTTATTTTTAAAAGAAATTTAATTTTTATTATTATTATTATGTTTTAAGCAATAAATAAAAGTTAAAATGTAATTGTTACTTGTATTTTAACACTGTCACAAATATTTATTTTATTCATACCTGTTAAATTTTGATTAGAATTACTTATCCATTAGATAATTTTTGGAAATAATCGTTGTGACTATAAAATTATTACAAATATTTAAAAATAATCAGAAAAAATTAAAAATAATCAAATAATCAGAAAGATTATTTTTTTATTATTTTAGAATAATTGTAATAATTTTAGATTACTAATGATCATGATTACTAATCAATATTTAACAGGTATGATTTTATTTGCAATCAGTTGTGTGATATTTTCCTGTCTACAATTTGTGTAGCATTCCCAAAGATACCTCTTCTTTTTCGGGAGGTGGTCTATGTCTCCTCAGAAATGGAATTATGTACTTGGCACAATCCTCGGCATTGGAGAGATGGACGTGATGAAGACCAGGCACTTCGTGAAATTCAAACTCTGGATTTTGATCGCCTAAAATCGATAGAATATCGTGGTCCTTATCGGTTATATAGGGGGAATCGGCGCCCTTGATAATGAGATAGGGCTTATTGCTAATGCGACGGGACATTTCAGTTCCCAGTTCCGGAGACATCCAAAAGTCATTGCTATATTTGCTGCGATTGTCCCTCAACAGGTAGAACTTGTCCGGATACAACTGCGATCTGTGCATGACTCGATTCAGCAAATGCTGAGCGCGATCTGTGGGCACAGACTTAAAGGAGTACTCGTTTAGGTAACCGCAGAGCTTGTCCAGCGTGTAGGATTTTGGTTCGTAGATGCTTCCCCGAGAAATGCGCTCTTCCTCCTCTATAAACATGTCAATGTTGAGTCCATATTGTGACAAGTCCCTCACTCTGCCCACTGGATTCAGTACTGCCTCAATTGAGATGATAAAGTCCACTGTGTGCGGTGCAAGGCAGGTGTGAAGGAAGCCCATGACTCCGCCCATTGAGTGACCCATCAAGGAGACCTTCTGCCACTTGAACTCCCTCATTATCCTGCTTATGACATAGGCCCACTCGACAAAGGTATACTGAATGCCCGGCGGCAATCCAGAGGAGCATCCGTGTCCAGGCAGATCGATGCAGAGCACTCCGAGATAGTCCGGCAACAGAGGAATCAATCTGTCAAAGCTGCCCAGATTATCCTGCCAGCCGTGAAGGGCCAAAATAGGACGATCCCTTCGATTGCCGTACCAGCGACCCGAAATGTGACCCCAGGGAACCGAGATGTTCACATCCTCATACTGTTGAATGTTCACTTGATTAGTTTAACGAATACTCCATGTCTGGCTCACTAACCTCGCTCAATGACAGAGTTCCCATGATGGTCCTATTTTCCTGCACAGAAACTGCCAAAATCTCCACAGAATAATCTCGATAGCTGTCGATTAAATATGCTTATCGTTAGCTATTTTTGAATGTGATTATTATAAGTGAGTATACGATTCTTATCAGACAAAAGCTGATTATGTCCGTGTGCTTCAACACTTCGCCGGCAACTAACTTAATTTTTTCTAACTCAAGAACAGCAAAACTTTTCGAAAAGCTTTGCTGCTAGCTGATCTGGCCATATGCACTTTACCTTAAGCTTTCTTTTCGTTAAAGCCGATAAACTTATTAGACTTTCACTCTTTATTATCAATACAATTTTTTCATTTCAAAGTGAGATGCAACATGGCTTAAAGTGCATTATACCCCATTTTTTTTTAATATGTTCAAAAAATTTATATTTTACTAGGGGGCTCCGCCCCCTGCTCGCTTCGCTCGCAACATTAAAAAGAAGGTCTTCAGTTGGGCGGTTTAACTAATTCATATAATATAATATTTTTTGGAAAAAAACAGAAATATTTAACTTGCGATGTCCGCGGTTTTAATGTTTTTTCTTTGCAACTGCACTTTGGCTAAAAGTCAGATTCACCGGGAAAAATCCCGATTTGGCGGGAAAAAAGCTAAATTTGGCGGGAAAAATCGAAAAGTTCAAAATTTAGCAAGAAGAGTTAATCTAAGAGTTTTGTTGAGATATCTTAAGAAACAAAAAAGTTTTTCATACAAAGCAATTTCCTGACCTTTGACCCCGAATTTGACCCACTCACTGGTCGAATTTCGCAAATTATCTCATCTATGTTGTGTGCAAATTTCATCATTCTACGCTTAGCCGTTCGGCCTGCACGTTGATTCTCAGTCAGTAAGTCAGTCAGTGAATCAGTCAGGTCAAAGAGTGGCACGGAGAAATGAAATTGACGTGAAACTCAAATGGATGAGATTTCTATGGCATACCATTTAGATTTATTATTAGTTATTCCATTCTACCACAGATAATTAATTCCAATTCAATGGTTGATGCAACGCAACTGTTCTCATCTTTGCAAAAATTTAAGCCTTCTAGGTCTTACCGTTTTGGCTCCAAGTGGAATGCCTTCACAGTAAGTAATTCAATCAGTCAGTCAACTTTATAGTCTTAAAGTTGCTGAATGCGAAGGCAATTAAATTCTTTGATTGCACAAATGAGCTTTATTTTAAGCATAGGTCAGGTGTAAGAAGCTTTTTGTGAGCTAGTATACAAATCGAATCAGCTTCCGTTCTAATCTCTCTGTAGATTTTCTTTCTTATCAAATAATAACGTAACAACCATCTAATCAAAATCCGACATTTTAATATGTAACACTATTTATTTTAATAGGTAATAATAAGTTGTAACTGGGCAATGAATTGTTCTGTTTGTGATGAATACGATTGGAGCTCTTTCCCCTCGCTGTTCTGGCCTTACAATTTGCTGAGTCGCTTCAAGTTCCTGGAAAAGAAGCGTTCCTGGGCCTTGCGTCTCTCCTTCTGGCTGAGGGCGGCATCGTCGCTGACCAGGGACCAACTGGCTACTGGAGGAGGACGATGGTGTCTCAGGAAGGGAACGATGTACTTGGCCACCCCCTCGGGGTTCGTGAGATGCACGTGATGAGCACCGGAGACTTCGTGGTACTCGAAATGTGGATTCTGGCGCCTTAGAATGGAGATGACCTCGTTGGACGTGGAATTGATGTAGAAAGACCTCGAGCCTTTAATTACTAAATAGGGTTTCCTTTTAATACGACGCGCCAATTCGGCAGCGAGTCCCGGATTCATGGGGAATATAACATAATACTTGACACGACCGTCCTTGGAGAAATAATATCTCTCCGGATACAGCAGAGACTTGGAGACACTGCGGTAGAGCAAATGATGGGCGGATTCCTGTGGCACCGACTCGAAGGTTCCCTTGCTGAGGACACTGCGCAGCTGTGAAAGGGTGTAGGAAGGTGGCTCATGCATTTCCAGCTGCTCCGAGCGCTCCTCCTCCACCAGATGCTTGTCGAGGAAGGTAGACCACGAGGAAAATAAGATCGGCGACTCCAAGGGCGGCAGCACAATGTCCAAGGCGATCACCATGTCGACTGTGTGAGGCGCCAGAGCCGTGTAAATATAGCTCAGGACACCGCCCAATGAGTGGCCCATCAGGGACACCTTTGGCCACTTGTATGCCTTCATGACCCTGGCTATGATCAACACATAGTCGGCCACGCTGTAGTGCATCCCTGGCGGCAGTCGAGAGGAGCATCCGTGTCCAGGCAGATCGATGCAGAGCACGCCAAGGTAATCCGGCAGCAGAGGAATCAGTGTGTCGAAGGTGCCCAGATTGTCGAGCCAGCCGTGTATGGCCAGAACGGGTCGCTCCGTGCGGTTGCCGTACCAGCGACCCGAAATGTGACCCCACGGTGCCCAAATGCGAACGTCTTCGTACTAAAAGCATTTGTTAATAAATAGGGAATTTTCAATAAATAGTAAATATTGTTTTTAAATGTTATTCGAACCACAGATCCAAAATGTATTTTTAATTTTTGGAAATACACAATTTAATTTAAAACATAATTGAATCTAAATTTTACTCTCCATTTAAAAAATAAAAGTTACTGATGATAATTCTTAGTTTGTAACTTGTATGCTATAAAAATGCCAAAAAAAAACACAATTAAATTTAAATTTAATTTTTAATTTCAATTATAAAAGTTACTGATAATAATTCTCAGTTTGTACCTTTTATGTAAAAAATGCAAAATAAAACTAATCTTTGAATGAGTTCAGCAAAAATTTAAAAAAATATATCTTTGAACGATTTTTATTGATGAAATTCAAAATTATCACTTAACTTATTAAACTTGTGTATATTTTTTAATTTTATGTCAGTCAGTTAAATTGTTTTCAACATAAACTTGTATTTTTTTTCGTTTAATATACACTTTTAGTTTGTGTGATTATATATTTTTAACCAAGAAAATTACAATTAAGAGTTATTTTGAAACTTTTGTTTAAGAAAAGAAAAATAAATTTTGTGGCATTTGGAATCTTATGAAGTATTTAAACATTTAACTAATTAAATGGTTTCAATTTCGTGCCGCGCAGTGTATAAACAAATGTTGTTGTTGCCGTAGCTGCAGCACATTGACTGGAGCTTTTATAAATGCTTACTCACGTCGCTCAATGATAAAGTTCCCATTGCGCCTCTCTGAACTTTGGTCGACGCTTTGTTATTGTTGCCGCTGTTGTTTTTGTTCCCTTTGACGCTTCCAAAGGTTATTTTCTGTGCGTTTGATTGAGTCAAAACAATAATCTAAGTAATATTCGACTAATGCCAGTCATTTAATCACATAACTTTAATTTTTTGACCTATTTCAAAGTATGAATAATCGATACTGCGGCGTTCGTCTTTCGGTTTAAATAGCTCACCGGCAACTGAAGCAAAATGTGTGAGAAGAGTGCCTTCTATAACAGGCAAAAGCTTCTCAGAGAGCTTTTCACTCAATTGACGCTCTTGAGCGAGATTCGATCGTGAGAGAACTTTGACTGTGAGTGAAACCCTGTTTAATTTGCACATGAAAAGTGAGTGATTTATGCATTGAGCTGGAAATTTTTTTACTCGATGGATCTATTAATAAATCTACTAGAGATTGAAATGAAAAAATGGAGTAAAAGAAAGAATTTATAAATTGATAAATTATTTTTATTTGCTAATTTTTAACAGGGACTGCAAATAAGAGTTATGAATGCCAATTTCAACTAAAAAATCAATGTGAAGGAAATATGCAGTACTATTTAAGTCGAAACTATCGATTTGAACCAAATACTTCTATTTTTAATTTATAACATGTAAATCAAATTTAATTTTTATTTATAATATTTTTTTTTAAAGTAAAAAATAATCATAAAAATTCAATTTTTTATTAAAAGTTGTCAAATAACACTTATTTCTGATTTCGTAACTTTAAAATACAAATTTGAAAATAATTGCTAATTTTCAATTTTTATTTTAAAACTTAAAAAAATTACTGTCCCTGATTTGTATCAGAAAATTAAATGTAACCCATATTTCAAAGGTATCCCATTTATCCAGATTATTTTATTAGCATAAGTTCTGTTATTAATCACTGAAAATGACATACGCTGATTAAACTATGAACCAAAAATTTTAACTCTTAAAAATGCCATTTCAGGCGATTAATTTTATTCACCCTTAGCTATTTAGCGAGTGAATACGAAAAGGATTTTGTGAGGAGAGACAAAAGTCACCCAGGTGACCATGTTACCCATCCAGCCGTAAATGCCGTAGGACACTGCAAGGACTCTCTTTGCCCCATGTCAAAGTCGATAAACTGTCTAGAGGTCTTGGGAATGCTGCGATTAGCACGTGACTTTCGAATCGAATCGAATTTTCCACTTCACTTACCTCATTCTCATTGCTGGCCATTGCTCGATGTCCATTCAATGCATTGAGGTCTTTCTGGCCAACTGAACGACACGTATTCGAACTTCGCCGCATTCACCTCGATCTGGAAAAATGTTGAGGGACTGAGTTGAGTTTTGTTATTGGGACGGAACTTGTGGCGATTGTAAAGCGATTTGTTCAACTTCAGATAACGTGTAATGTGACAGATATTTAGGTGGGACAAAAAATACCCTAACTGACTTGGCATGTTATCGATAACAGTTTGGTAAAAAATTAATTGGAATATAAGCAATTAATTTCTGATTTTTGTATTTTTACTAAATATTTTCAAATATTTATTTGGCAATTAATTAAAATAAATATTAACATAAAATTCAGCACAGAGAAGAATTTTGGAATTGCTTAAACCTTCAACTTCAGATAATATCCTTACTGACTTGGCATGTTATCAATAACAATTTGTTACAAAATTAATTGGAATATAAGCAATTAATTTCTGATTTATTGTATTTTTACTAAATACTTTCAAATTTGTATTCAACAATTAATTAAAATAATTATTAACAAAATTTTCAGCACAGAGAATAATTTTGGATTTACTTAAACTTAACGATAAATTAATTATAAATTAGAACATTGTTTTGAAATATTGCTAAAAATCTAAATAGAAAATCCTATTATAAATCTTATAAAGAGTATTAGAAATTGCATATGAACTCTAAGCATTGATTTAAATGCTTTTAAATATTGTATTCTATTAGATTTCGATGAGAAAGGCAAAGCAAATCAGAGGGACAAAGTGTGAGTAGTAAATGCCTTCAAGTTGAGTTTTCTTCACATTTTCCTTACGCTTTCCGCCTGTCTGTCTGTCTGTCTGTCTGTCGTTCTGGATATTTGCCAGTCTGTTGTGCTTTCTGCACCTTCGGAGTGACAGTTTCTGCAGCTGTTCGGTTCCGTTTAAACCTGTCGCCTGATTTAGTTGAGTCGAGTTGAATCCTGCCCCGTGCCACGCCCCCATACGCCTCAAAATGCGAATGCATTGTGCAAATTTCCTGTGCATTACAGGCGCGTTAGGTATGATTTATATTTAATTCGTGTTTGAGTAATTTATCATCATGTCTGGCTCTGAAATGTCCTTTTGCTGTCCGACCGACTGCAACTTCCAGTTCATGCCACATAATCCCATTGGGCACCTCTCCCTCTCCCTCTCTCACTCCCTCGGGAAAATTGCTATGCAAATTGTCTTGAGTTGAGCACACGGCCCAAAAGTGAAAGTGCCATTTCACTAGCCCCAATTCAAGTGATATATATGTATGCACACTGAAAAAAAGGGACCGCTTTCTAAAATCAAGAATATTCATCTTCAATATTTTAAGGCCAAATTACTAAAACAAAGAATATTAAGCTTGAAAATCGCAAGTTTTTAATATAAGAATAAAATTCTCAAATTTAAATATTTTATTCTTAATGTAAGACCATTTTAAGACCAAATTACTTAATTACCTCAAGTCAACTCAACTTACTTCATTCTTCTTAAAATGTTAAGAAGCTTAATCTTAGTTTGAGTTTTTTTGTCTTAAGCATTCAAAACTTTTTGGTCTTAAAATAAGAACATAATTTAAAAAAAAATAAAAAGTTTTATTCTTTTAATAAGATTTGTGGTCTTGAAAATATAAGAATTTATGGTCTTAAAAATAAGAACTTGGTCTTAAAAATAAGAACTTGGTCTTAATAAAAATGTTTATAGAATCAAGATGTGTTTGATGCATTTTTGAGACCAAAATCTTGATTTTAGATACTTTTTTTTATCAGTGTATGCCCATATGACTTGGAGTACCCTATGTACATATCATTTCACGAGTATACGAGCTTGAAATCTTGGCCTGGCCTTGAATCCATAATTTGCCTGTCAACGACAGCAAACTCAAAATTTGCGCACATAATTGAGTTCAAGCATTTGGAAGCCAATTATGATTTCACATTTTCCACGGTTACTGCCCTTCCTTACTTTCTCTTGCTCTTGCGCTTCTCCCTTCTCGCATCGTAGTCAGACTTGAATTGGAGCGCCTTCTTCGGCTTCTCCCTCTCTCTCCCTCTCCCTCTCCCTCTCCCTCTCCCTCTCCCTCTCCCTCTCCCTCTCCCTCTCCCTCTCCCTCTCCCTCTCCCTCTCCCTCTCCCTCTCCCTCTTCTTCTTCTTCTGCTTCTTTGTGCGCCTTTTCACATCTCAATCAACCGCGTCCTGGCGACGACTTCCCTTCTTTGGCCATTGGTTGCGTGCCAGGGCTTTAATTGCTTCTGCCACTTAACATATGCAAATTAATTTCCATTCTTTTCTTTTTTAGACCCTGTACTAACAAAGTGCAAAGGGTGTATTAAATGTGTCTATACTTACTTTAATTAATAACAGTTTCTTTGACTTCAAAAGTGGTTGAAGTAATATTTTTGTTTTTTAATAAATCGATCCAAAATTTTAAAAAAGTCGCCGTCAGCGCGAGCTTGAACCAAAAACGCAATGCGTGTGTTTTGTCAGTGTAGAATTTTCCTACTTATTAAGAATATATTTATTTTTTAATTTGAACCGAATAATTACAGGGTCTTTCACAGTCGCTTTCTTTATTAGTTTTTATTCGCTTTCAAAATGTTCTCGGCCCATTTTTGCTGTGCGGTTAACACTTATTGCTTATTGTCTCCTCTCTCTTTCTCTCTCTCCTCCTTGCCCTCTCTTTCTCTCAGTGCTGTGTCCCTTTTTGGACACCTTAAGTGCGAAACCCGTTGACAGCATTCCGTTTGATAAATATTTATGATGTCGCTGCTGATAACAGCAACAATGGCAGCCCAAAAAGGGTTAAAGGGTTTCACTTGGGGTCTCTTCATGTATCGCAAACTCGCCATTTCATTTTGCTCAGCTTGAGGTAGATAAGCAATTCAATTCTTTAGAATAGTGCACTCACAGTCTCACAGCTGTCGCCCTCTGTGCTCTTCATTCCCATCATTCCGAGAGCTCAGCTCAGCTCAGCCAGGTTGAGTTCTCAGTCCTCTTCGGGAGATGTTTTAACAAAGCAAAACACCGGAAGTTTCCACCTGCCTTGATGCGCACATCAAACCAAACAAAACAACGACAAAAAAGTGTGTGAATCTGGAGGGAGAGTGGAGAAAACTCTCAGCTATTATTCTTTATGTGTTTTTTGCCTGTTCCCCCCACCACATTTTCCCGAGTATGTGTGTGCTTTAAGAGCAACAATGGCATCCGGATCCCGGACTCATGACACGACCCAAAAAAACAAACGTTGGCAGAAATTGCATTAAGAAATCATTGGCCAAAAATGTGGAGTTCTTTGAAGTTTTACATTTTACGTTGCTTTGAAAATTCCTAAGAAAGGGTAGATTAATTTAAAGGATTATTTAGAAAATGAAAGTTCGAAAAAAGTTAATTGTGAAAACTACAATATAAAAAAAAAATATAATTTAGCAAGAAAAAAATAGATAAATCTGTCCATAATATTCTATTTCATTTAATCTAATATTAATTAATATCAAATTTTCTAATATTGAATAAACATTTGATTTTTTCCCCGATCAGCTGATCAGCTAACAAGCTTGAAGGTTATGCAAGAAGCAGTAAAGAGTAGAAAAAGAAAGCATATAAATTAAAATTATAAAATTTCATATATTTGGTAGCACATAAAATTGATTCTGTCTCGATCAATTGCTTTTGTAATCGAATCGAATGCAAAAAGTTCCCCTTTGCCATATATAGGCTGGCTATCGTTGACTTGATTCACCAGTTGGATATACCGTAGAGTCGTTGCTGCTGCCATGTGGATGCCACTAATTCTCGTTACTCTTCTGAGTGCATTTGCCGCCAATGCGCAGTACAAGTACGGATGCCCCGCCTGGGTTTACCCCCCGTGCGTCCAGCTCTGCGGTCCTCAGTGCGTTCACTGGACTTGCAGCAAAATTGCCGATTGCACATGGGACGATAAGCGTTGATGACTATCTTACATAATGCCTCTTAATGCCTCTGTCATTCCCTATGCAAATAATAAAAACATTTTTATATTTTTTCAATTATAATTACTCTGGTAATGCACGTTAGGGTATCTCGAAGTCGTGCAGTCTCAATTAGAGCCTTTTAAATGCTTCGCTTTGCGGTTTTTGGTTTTTTGGTTGCCAGTGAACGTTTTAGTCAAATTTTTGTGAATTATTTTTACATGAAAATTAATAAAGCTAAAAAGTTTCGTTTTTTCTCTGCATTTCTTGGTTTTACGTTTTACATTAATTTTGCATTACAAGAGTATTTAACAATGTGAGTGTGTAAATATTACAAATAACCCAAGAAAATGTATACATTTGGCTAAATTTTTTATTTGCATTGGGATTTCGGACAATCGTAAGCTTTAAATGCTGAGCTTTAAATATACAAATGCAGTGAAAATGAAATGAAATGAAACACAAACAATTATTATCTGCAGCGCAAAAGTATTTCTAGTTTTAGTCAGTTATAGTAAAATAAATAAATTGAATTCTATTTGCACTTTTGTTGTGATTTGACTGCATTCGATGGTCTTTAATTTAAAATATGCAAATATCAAATTACCTGCAGCAAATAATAAATTTATTTGTAATTTTCAAAGGTGTTAAATGATTTCGCACTTTGAATTTTTTTATAATTCTGACAGAAGTAGCAATTATTTTAATCCTTGCTTTAGGATGCTTTAGGTTTTTTCTTGCTACTCTGCTAAATAAATGTGATTTATGTTAGCGCGTATAATAATAATTTTCAGTTTATTCCAGCTACATTTTTTTTGTTACGGATTTCTTAAATACTACAATATAATACAAAATAAATATAATCAAAGTCTATTTAATGTTAAATTATTAAACCTAAAACTGAATTTAATTTAATAAAATTTATTTTTTTAAATTTACAGCTTCTCATCTAGTGTTGTCGCCTGGACGTTCGTATTTGCTGGATTTTATCCCTCAATGTGCGTATACTTGATATTGTTATTTACTTTGTGGCAAATGCGGAAATCCCTCTGTCAATAAATTAATTAGCCACATAATTTATGATTTCAGTCGAGTCAAGTTATTTTTTCTATTTCTGCTTTGTTTGTTTTGTTAATTCGTTTATTAGTTGCGTCGTTGGCTTTGTGGGTTAATTATTAATGCGGCTAATTTATGCATTGTCATGGCACAGAGTCATATATATTTGGGCATTTGTCGGGCATAAATCTGTTTACAGCGTGGACAAGTTGGGGAAACTCACACAACTCGCAGAGCATATCATAATTCAAATACGAGTAGTTCATTATGTTGGCCAAGTTATCTGTGGACTCCGTTTTTGGCCACTTGAGCCGCATGCCAATCGTTATTTACGAGTGTTCAACAACACGTACTGCAGTTTTCCGAGTTGCCAGAGTTTCCCGAGCTGGGTTTTCCGTGTGTAATGCCAAGACAATTGCACCAAAATCTGCCAATATCTGGCAACAGACTCAAAGTTGCTTTTGCTATTGAACAACTACAACTACAACAACTCGCATTTACTGCCTCGGTGCTTAGTCTGGTCATAAATTTGCGTTTTTGGTTAACTGTTGTTCCAACACTTGCTGGCAACTTAGTCCCCAGTGTGTTTTGCCAGTTTTTCGAATTTCCATTGAGAGAGATACTTGCTCCGTAAAGTGTGTAAACGAGACAGAAAAAGAAACAAAATAGGAACAAGGTTAAAAGTGCAAACGAATGCCTGAAATTTCGATACACAGAAAAAAGGATTTAAGTAGCACAGTTTTTCTATTGATTTGAGTCGCTGTTTTTATAGTGAAGTTTTAATATTAGCTTTAAAACATTTTTGATTTAACTATCGGACTATTTTAAACACAAATACATTTTACTTAATACATTTTATTAAAGTAGGTAAAAAGTATAAGGAGTTTAAATATATAAATACTTTTTAAATTTGCTGCCAAAATAAATATAAAGGAGTTTATCCCTTATGGCATTTTATCGTATTTTTTAACACTGTCATTTAAGAACATTTTGAGATAAAATCAAATTGTTAATTATGCAACCCATTTCTTTTTATCAGTGTAAACGAAATGGGGGCTTAAAAATGTATATATGTATGTGTCTAAGCTTGGAATTGGCCAGAAAATGCCACTGCAACTTCATAGGTTGCTTTGTAATTGGAAATTGTAGTTAAAAAGTTTGTAATTCAAAGTTTATTTTTGATTTCAGTCTGAGGCAAACAGTTTTTGGGGATTTGTATTTGCCAATTTACGTTCTGTGTCTCTGTATGTGTGTGTGTGTGTGTGTGTGTGTGTGTGGCACTTTTGACCAGTAATTGAACTCTGAACTGTCACAATAGTTCAACGGAGTCAGTAATTAGAATTTGGCATTGTGACTGCTCTTTCAATTGTGGCTAGAAACGTTGAAAACTTGTGAGAATTGCGATTAATTTCTATCTATAAAGAGAGCGAGAGAGATAGAGAGAGAGCAAGAGACTTTATGGAAATATATGCAAGTCAAATAAATCGCTGGCTTTTAATTAAAAACAAATTCATAAATTGCAATTTGCATGAAATCCAATTAAACTTTTTATCTAATAAATCATACGCACTGTTGTACACGCAAAAGTTGGACGACAAAAGGGCAATCAAGATGAATATCTGTGAGCTGGAAGACAGCTTGACATGTGCACATTAGTTGCTCATCTCCAGATAAGCGCTTCCTCTTTTTGTTGTTGTTGTAGTTTATTTGAGCCAACATTTGCTGAAATTTGAGGAAAAATATATGTATAGTATATACTTTAGTTGCCACACGAACGTGCCGCGGCAAGGAAGTTAACGAGTGAAAAAAAAAAGTGAGCACAAAAAGTTTGGCACGTACTTGGCCTAAAACAGCACCCACAAATCCCCCCTCTCTATCCCCCTCGCTCCCACTCATCATTTGTCTTTGCATCATTCGTTTTGTTTATTTGCATTCGTATATTTATTCACTTTTTGGCTGCTTGTTTGCCAATGGCGAATGGCGTGTAATTTGTTGCAACTGCACCAGCAACAAACAACTTTTCTGATATCAATGTAAATTTTAATTTGCTTGGCAAATATTTTAGCCAACATTTTGTGGCACGAATTGAGCTGTGGAATTGCCAGCAGCAGCAGCACAAATAAAACTAATTTTAATATAAATAAAATAGCAAAAGTAAAATGCAACCACGGAGTGCCATTTTGGGCAACTCGAAATAACTCAAAATATGGCCAACTGTTTAGAGTATACCCTGTAAAGCACTACACATAATACAATATGGAAATAAAACTGTTTAATAAAAGTTAAGTGAATTTAAATTTAATTTCACATAAATTTTTAATAAAAAAATATACAAATTTTTTGTAATATTTTAGGGTTTGAAATTTAAATTAATAAAAGGCTTTAAAACTAATCAATTTATTAGTTAATTAAATAAAATTTAGAATTATTAAATTTTCATTAAATTGTGTGATTAAAAGCATAAGAATTTAAATACTTTAATGCATATAAATTATAAATAATTTAAGAATTTGTAGTTCAATATTGGGTTCTAAAATTGAAATTAATAAATTTATTAGTCAATCAATAAAAATTTAAAATTATTAAATTTTCATGACAAATTTAAAAAAAAAATTAAAAATTTGTGGTTCAATGTTAGGGACTTAAATTGAAATTAATAAATTTATAACTTAATCAATAAAAATTTAAAATTATTAAATTTTCATGACATAAATTTGAAAAAAATTAAAAATTTGTGGTTCAATATTTGGAAGTGAAAATAAAATGAACAAAAGGTTTTAAATTAAATATTTTTTCTAAAAACCAAGAATTATTGCTCAGAAAATGTGTAATAATTTATTTGGTAAAGGGTATTTCGCAGTCGTTACTTATCAAATGCGAAAAGTTTTGATGGCAGAAACCAAAAGCATTTACCCAAATAACAACTGCAAAATGCAGCGGGTAAATTTCTCGAACTCGAAGTTGTTGCTTCTTCATCTTGGGCGAAAGTTGTTTTACTTTTGATTGTCGGAACCTTTGAGTGCAGAATGTAAAGTTTTCCCCGGCAAGTGGTTCAAGTTGTTGTGAGTATGAGTTAAGTGGCAAAGCATTTGCACGCATGTTAACAGTGCGAATGAGTAACATTTTTGCACTTCTCTCTCTCTCTCTCTGTCGCTTTCTCTGTTCATTTCTATGTCCTGCTGTGCGGCTGACAGACTGTTTTCAATTTTGTTATTTAATGCTTAGGCGTCGCGTCGTCACTTGTGAATTTCTTTAGCGACAGTTTATAAAAGAGCGCCCCAACTCAACTCCTGTCGCTGACGACGATGAAGCTGACGTTGTTGACAGGCCGCCAGTCAGCGAGCCAATCGGAACTCGTGTCTGGCGCTGTCAGGCACGTGTGCTCCAGTGCTGTCTTCATTTTTGATTTAAGAAATAGCTAAAAAAAATTATTGAATTTCTTAAAAAAATGTTTTTGAAACAAAGCAACATTTTTAGTTAGTTTTATTTATTGTTGCCCATTTAGTTTTAAATTGAAATTTAAAATTTTTGTGTCATTCTAAATTCTTATCAACAGATTAATTTTTGATATAAAAAGTAGCTAGAAGTAGCTACAGCTTAAACATGAAAATCCTTAAAAATATCTTCTCAAACCAAACCACTTTTAAATTTTTTTTTTTTGTTGTTTTCAAGCTTTAAATTATGTCATATATTTAAAATAACATTTTTAAATGCATTTAATGTTTTCGTATTATCTAAAGAAAATATTTTATTTATTTATTTATTGACTATTTCCTAATGCTACAAGTAGGAGTACTTTTTAATTAGTGCACTAGTCACACTGGCAATATTATATAAATATACCTCACGATTGTAATTATAAATTTATCTTTTTTATTGCTTATCAAATTAACATCGAGTTGGAAAAATGAAATTGAATCTTTAAATAATTAAAATTAAAATTTTTATCATTTCTATTATTATTATTAATATAAGTACTATTATTGTTAAAGTGCCATCTCCATTTTTGATTAACAAAATTGCTAGGAATAGATAAAAAAGATATCAATGAATTTCTTAAAAATTTATTTTTAGCCAAACAACTTTTAAAGTTTTTTTTAATTCTTGTTGTCGTTTTAGTTTTGAGCTTTAAACTATGTATCATTCTATATTCTAAATTTCAAATAATGTATTTAAAAAACATTTTTAAATGCATTAAATTTCTCAAATTGGTCTTTTGCTATCTTAAGAAAATACACTGATTTTCTTAGGTATGTAAAAGATATCTGTGATTCCGAGAAAGTAGTTAAAATATTTATTTATATGATCTAGCAATAAAAAAGCTAAAATTGCCACACTCGACTGTTGTTGTTGTTGGCCCCGGGCCGCTTTCAGTGGTGTTGCATGCCCCCTGTTATCCTGTTGGTGCCTGGAGTCTAGACACTGTCGCTGCTTGGCTTCTTCGTGTCCTGTCGAACACTCACGATAATTGCCAGCAGCCAAAAAGTTGTAATTGAAATTGGCTTCACAGGCGAGCCACAAATATTTATGCACTCGCTTTTCGCATTGCATTCAACTTTTATGAGCCCAGTTTCAGTTTCAGATTTTCAGCCCGTTTTGATTGACTGACCCTTTCCCTGGGAGACAGTGGTACAAATTCTCATTTTACTTGCTCTTTTATCAAGATGTAAAAAATTTAAATTGCAACTGAAAAATTGTCGGCGCCAGCAAAGCTGACTCTGTTTCCTCTTTCTTTTCTCGTTTTGTGCGATAAAATAAATAAAATTGACAATTTATGCAAATGTTTAAAGCTGGGAAGGAGACTCCCATTGTAGGCAGGGGTCAAATAAATATGCTCCGAGTGAAAAGAAGATAAACTGGAGAAGGGAATGTTCACGGGGAACTAAGTGAATATGTGGAGTAACAAAAAAGATTCACAGCACTTGAATAAAGCAAAAATTTAGCATATAAATAGTAAGTAGAATATTTAATGTCTAGCAACAAATTTAAAATCTTGTTTTACAGCAAATTTGGGTATCAGGAGTTGATTTGAAGTGAAATCGCAAGATTACAAAATCAAAATTAAAATTAAGTGATTTTTGAAAAAAGGCAAAGTACAAAATTAATTTTAAATTCTTATTATTTTTGTCTACAGAATCAATTTAGAGGTCATCAAATTAAAGTAAATGCATTTCAATTGTGAATCGATTTTATAAAGAAGAAAAAGCAATTAGCTGCTGCTCAGTTATTCAATCATTAAACGTTTCTCAGCTTAGCATTTCAATTAGTCGCATCTCTAGAGCTCTTAACTTGGCCAAGCACTTGTAGCCAAAGAAATGACATCCATAAGAAACACATTTGTTCTCTGCCATTTCGACTTATTACATAATTAATAATTAAACAGCAAAATTGGTTAGTTGTCGTCCAAAAAGTATTTTAATAACACATCGCAGGAACTTTGAAAGAAGAGCAAATGGCTCAAACCAACAACTTGGCCAAGTTCTCAAGTTCTTTTTGTCGGCCAAATCAATGTGCGAAACGTGCTAATTGCGGCAGCTGTGCAAATGTGAAATGTGTGCCTTGCCATTTGATAGTTGGCCATCATTTTGATGGCTTTGGGGCTCAGTCAGTTAGCCACAGTCCGGTCGCACTCCCCCTCCCCTTGCCTACAACTCCCCCTCCACGGCCTGCCATTGGACTAGTTAGCCCAGTAACCAGAATGTAAAGAGGCTTCTAAATTTGTGACAAAGTCTGTGCGTCTGTATAAACATCTATAGTGCACACTTATAGGAAACCCTGTTTTTTTGACCATAAGAAAAAGTTTTCAAGTATTAATTTTTTGATTTTAAGCTCTCAGATTTCATTTTTAATGAACTCGGTCTGAACATTTATCATAAACTATTATTTAAATTTATTTTACTAATATATTAATAAAACAAATAAAAGGTTTAAAAATTATTTTAAATTATTCATTATTAAAAATCTTCAACATCTAAAAAAAATTATTTTTTTCTGAATTATTTTTAAAAATACAAAAAACTATTATCGATTCCATTATTATTTTTCGCATCACCGAATATAGATCTCTGAGATTAAAAGCTTTAAATACTTATCGAACAACATAAGCAATTTTGAAGCTATATTTCTATTATATCATATTTTTAGTGTATATTAAATTTAATTTTCTTTTAATTGTAGCATAAAAAAATTAAAAAATAGAAAAAGATAAATACATACTAAGTTTTGAAATGGCAATAAAAAATGTGTTTCAGACGGAAAATTTTTTTTATTTCGTATAAATTGTTGTTTCTATTTAAATTTTTTATATTTCATTGGTACTGGGCATCTGAAAGTCGAGCACCTCGACAGTAGTCTTCGTGCTTGTTTAATGTGTGCGGCCAAGAGAACGCTCTTGGCCATTGCCAAAAAACTAATTGCCAAAGCATCAGAGTTTGAGGCAGACACCAAAAACTTTTGCATAAAATGGCTCTTGCAAAACACACTCAGCCATACACACACACACACCCTCACTCACACACACACACACACATGGACTTACACACAATTTTGTGGCATACTTTTAGGCCAAACTACTCGAAACTTTTTCAGTGTTTGACTGAGGCCGAAGTGTCGATGTTTGAGGTGAGCGAGAGGGGAGTGGGATTTAAAGAGGGGTGGGCGGAAGGAGGGGACAGTGCGTCGTAAAAAATTGCCATACTCATAGCTGCCGTAACACGTAATGAGATACTTCAAAATGATGTTATTGCTTTATTTATAGCGCCACATAAAAGCTGCCAACGCCAACGTTGGTTTTGGCCTCAGCTTTGGTTTAGGGCTTAAACTTGTAGAGTGGGAAATAGAGAAGAAGATGGCGATGGCCGAGTGTGTATTCAGCTTGAAGAGATGTTGGTTTTTTACTCGAGTCCATAACCTCTTCTTTTTATGTAGTTTTTTACCAGTCGCACTTTTACAGCCGCCATTTATTCAACTGTCGCACACACACTTCTGCAGGTACGCACACTCACACCCTCACACACTCATACACACACACGCATACACGCCTATCTTTGCTTGGCAAATAAAAAGTGCAGCCTAATAAATTTCATAAACAAAAGTGTGCCATGAATTCGGAGTAATTGCTCGTTGACTTTGTGTGAATAGATGATAATAAAATAGGAAAAAATAGAGGAAAAACACAAAGGGAAAGTTATGCTATAAGAGCTTAAAAGATATATAATTTAGACAAAATTCCGCTGATAACAAAGAAATTTCTAAAAATAGAGAAAACATCTGAATTTTAAGTCAACTATTTTTATTATTGAATTTATCTATTTAAATTTATTTATTTTAAAAATATGGAATTTAAGATGTATTCATATGATTTTAAAAGCTTCTTGTCTTTGATGATGAGTAAAAGTGTATTTTTTGGGGAAAAAGTTGATATAAAATTAATATCTTGCTTGACACTAACAGCAGAAATAACACTAAATTTATTGTATAATTTTGTGCATTTATTTCTTTAATATTATGTCTATAAGTTAGGTATTTTATGTTATCTCTAAGCAAATGTTAAGACTTTAAGAAACACTGAAAATGCTCTTATTTTGTTTAAGAAACAGTTCTTTATAATCCTCCAAGATTGACAATTTTCATATAAACGGAGAGAAAAGAAAATTGAAGAAGGAGAATAAATTATGCGAAACCTTTTGAAAGAAAAGTGACTAAAAACTACTCGACTTGATTTTAATGCAGCTTTAAAATGGAAATGCCTTTCATAGCATTATTCAATAAAATTCTATACAAAATGTCCCCTGGTTACCCAGTTTCGCAGTTTTCCCATTTCCCAGATGCATGAACGGGATTAACAAACAGAGCAGCCGGCGATGCGGGCATTTAAAATGCACTTTGACCCCGCAACATTGCATTAAATTAAAAAAGGAGTGCAATGTAAAATAAAAGAAAATTGTTTTTAGTTAAAGGAAAAAGGGAGAGAAAAAAAGGGGAAAAAAACTGGCATTAAAGTGCATCAATTTAATAATGCAAACATGCTGCAAGTAGCATTAACTTTTCTTTTGAATTTGCATAATTGCCGAGAGTCAGGCGGGACAGAGACAGAGTGAGTGAACGAGTTAAAGGGTGAAAGAGAGAGAGTTTGTAATTGTTGCAAATGGGCAACACATGCGTGCATGCGACCAGCACTTGGCACAATTAACGATTTTTCATGATTTTCCATGATTTTTCAAGATTTTGCATCCAGGCAATGTGCATAAATCAGTGCAAAGTATCTGTGACAACACAGTGTGTGTGTGAGAGAGAGAGAGGGGGGGGGGGAGTGAAAAATGTTTACACATTCGCAAATGTCTGAAGGTCAGGACGGTGGCGGGGGCAGTGTAAAGGGGCGTGGCAGGCAACTGAGACTGCGACATGATTTAGGCGCCCAGGCCACAAGGCACTGAGTAATTGCGCGGTGCGTTTTGGCCACTGTTCTCTTGGCCTGGTCACGATTTGTTGCTGTTGCTTTAAATTAATTTATGCACAACAACAATAACAACAAGCAGCTGCAGTGAGGAAATGAGGAAACAACTAAGTGGCCGCTTCAGCAAAATTAAATGCACTCAACAACGTTGTCGTTGTTGTCGTTGCCGTTCTTGTTACCACTCGTTGTTGCTGTCAGTGTTGCCAGAATTAGACCGATTTTTCAACATTACTTTTTTAACTTTTCAATATACATTTTTTAAAATTTTTAACATTTTTCTAAAGTGTTTTTAATGTTATATCAACATATCATTTCATTTATTTCAAAAAATTGCTTATATTAAATGATAATAAGTAAATGAGCTAATAATAAATGGATCCAACATATAATAAAAATTAATTCTAATACTTTATTTTTATAATTTTGACAAACTAAAAGTAGCATTGAAGTAATACAATATAATCATAAGCTGATATAAAAATGTCCAGAATATTTATATATAATATTTTATTTTAAAATAAGACTACTTTTACAGGGGAAATAGAAAAACTCAGTAAAACATGAATAACGCATACATTTCACCATGTTTTAATACTTCAAGTTCAAATTCAAATTAAATATAAAAAATATAATGAAATCTTCGACATTTCAAAGGAAATTTCAACAGATTTTTATAACGCATTTAATAAACATTTTCACTATAAATAATGCTGGATCTGGCAATAAATTGGCTAAGATGACAACACTGTTGGCTGTTTGCTGTTGCAGCTGCCTTAACTTGGAATTTATTGTTATGGCAACACAATGTGTTTAGTTTTATGGGCCATAAGATGCATAATGTTCATGCACTAGACTGCATTTAGCAGCTGAGTTATTTAATGCGTAATTACAACTAAAAAAAAAAAGAAGAAAATTGTGTCGACTCAAGCAACATCCTTAGTAAGGACACGGGATCAAGCAAATGTCCTGTTCGTCCTGTTCTAAGTGAAGGGAGGACAGCTTGGAGTTCACTTCATTGAATTCCATAAGCGTCTTGCAGTCAAAGGCCAAATCCCCCCTCAAAGTGAACAAAAGACCAAAAGCAAAATGCGAAATGCAAAGTAAGCATAAAAAGCAATGGCAACTGCACCACAAGCAACAACAACAACAAGAACAACCGCAATGGGTCGTCAAAAGTCAATTAACTGGCAACACTGGCAACAACTTCAACTAATTAGCCTGTGCTTCGCCTCAAGGGTTGTGGCCACTTCAACCCCACCAACTGCAGACCTCCGAACCCGCCATTTACCCTCCTTAGTTCCCTCACACTCACTATCATTCTCTTTCGCTCACCTGCGTGGCTGCAATAAAAAAGTGTTGCATGCTTTTAGGCGAGCGCTTAGAATCCACATAAAATCCAACCAAGCACTTCAAGTTGCTGATTTAGCTGCGGAAAAAAGGACGAGCAAAATGACATTCCTAGCACCATGAAGGATATACGCGTATGTGTGAGTATAAATATGTATTTAAATACAGTTGAACTTGCCAAGGAAGCGGTAAACTTTAAGAAGGAATATCATATAAATAATTTGGTTTGGAATGAAATTGCCCAAGTTCAAGATACTGATAAAAATTAGGCAATAAAAAATATTATTACATTATATTGTTGAATAAATTATAAACGCAATTAATTTCACAATAATCTGCACTTTTATTTAAAAATTTTATTTGAAGATTTATTTTTAAATAATTTCCGATAACTTTCCTGTCTCTAGTTTGACACGAAATACATAAATTAATTATTTATATGGCGATCAATTTAGAGTGAAAATTGGAGTGAAATATAGACTAGTTCAACATCATTTCTAGCTAAATAATACATAAATATTTGCTGCAATTCAATTTTAGTTTTCGAATGTGATTTATGATGTTTCATTTTCTCTCTTTTGGGTTTGTCAGACTATTCAATCAATTTATTAGCTTCCTTCCGAATTGATAACTGGAAATTGTTTGTTGACAAGCAAAACCAAACAAATCTGTCGAAAATTGTTGAACATTTATGATTTTATTTGAACAAAATTAATTGAAACTCAATAAATAGGAAATTTGCATTTTTTTGTTTCAAAAAATATCTAAAGTTGCTTCCAAACTGTTGCCCCGATGTGTTTAACTGTCGCAAGTGAGCTCAGAGCTGCACGGCCAGTTTAATTACAATGTCTTTGCTTATCTTATCAGCTTGTCTTGTCGCCTACAAGATACTGATAACATATATCGAGAATTCTCGCTAGTTCTTGGCATAGTTTCATTTCTAAACAAACTCTCAGTCTGCACAGATGTCAACACGAAACATTCGATGGCTGATTCCATTTGGCAGGGATTGCGCATCATGTGGCAACTGCCGGATCTGCTAGGTAAGCTCAAGGATTCAACAGAGAATCAGCAACAGATTAAAAACCAAAAAAAACTTAAAATGAATTTTAGAATTTGAAGAAACTAGAGGAAAAAAAAATAGGAAATCTTAATTGGCAAAAATCTAATAAGGAATCTATAACTAGGAATATAAAATTGATACGCCAAAAATTTGATAGCAAGAATTTATCGTTCCCATTTTATTTCTGAACTAGATTTCTGCTGTTTTTGTGCTCTGAATGTTTCACAACTAATCTTCTATTCACTCGACAGCCTTCTGTTGTCTGTGGGGCAGCGGTCTCTCCTTTGGCTATTACCTAAAGTCGGCCTTTGTCTATGACAATCTCTGGCCACATTGGTATGCATTGGTGGGTGGATCGATGGCCTTGATCCTGGCCTTGGGTTGGACTCTACGTAAGCGTGGCAAGCAGCGATATAGTTACGATCACTACTATATCATCTTTTATGGATTGTTGTGCTCCCTACTCGGCAGCTGCTTTATGCTCACCAAACAGTTGGGTGAGTTCACATGATTTCATTATCATAAATTTCTCTAAAAAGTAATAATAAGATAAAGAAATAATACATACAGTCAATGATGATTTCATTATCATAGGTTTTTTTAATGATAATGAAAATGTAATGAAATATTAAGTTATCAGTTCTGTTTTCAATGTTAATGAAATGTTAATGACATAAGTGTAACTTTAATCAATGCTATTTTTTTAATGATAATGAAAAGACAATAAAATATTAAATTATCTGTTAATGAAATTTTTACGACACTAGTGTAACTTTCATCAATGCTGATTTCATTATCATTTATTTTTTCAATGACAATGAAAAATGTAATGAAATATTTTATTAGCAGTTATATTTGTAACTATTGTTACCATTATCATTCTTTTTTTTTTTATGATAATGAAAATGTAATGAAATTTTTCATTAGCAGTTATTTTTTAATGTTAATGGAATGTTTTTGTGACTATTGTTACTTTTATCAATGCTGACTTTATTATCATTAATTTTTTTAATGGTAATGAAATATTTAATTATTAGTTCTGTTTTCAATGTTACTGAAATGTTAATGGCACTAGTGTAACTTTAATCAATGCTGATTTCATTATCAGTAATTTGTTCAATGACAATGAAAAATGTAATGAAATATTTCATTAGCAGTTATATTTGCAATGTTAATGGAATGTTTTTGTGATTGTTGTTACCCTAATCGATGCTGATTTCATTATCATTCCATTTTTTAATAATATTTAGTTTTTTTCATCATTTTTTTCTTCTTTCTCTTCCCCTTTCATTTTTCTTACAGCTGTTAGCTATTACTTTAGCTTCGTTGGCTTGAGCGTGGTCTTCGTGTCGAGCTTCAGCTATGTGAGTCTGCGCAGTGAAGCCTCGGGACTTCGTCCGGCTCGACTCGCCCTGGGGAATGCCTGTCATGCCTGTGGCTTCACCTGTGGCTTTGTACTCTTCAATGAGTTTGAGCCCCAGCGTTGCGGACTGATTGAGCTGGGAGTGAACTTATTGCTGCTACTGTTGATCTGCATCAACGAGTTGCTGCAACATTTGGGCGTACACAACTACAAAGAGTCCCGGGATCTGGTTTTCAATCTACTCAACGAGGAGCGTTTGGTTTTCCTGCCTCGCCAGGCGATTCTCGTTCAGTTTGTGGATCGCACGGATTACAAATTGCGGAAGAGTCGTCAGTGGTTGGTTCTTCTAATGGGTGGCTTTGTGGTGCTGCTGCAACGCTGTTGTCTTCTGCATTCGCCGGTTCATCTGCAACTCATGTGGAGTGCAACTTTGGGCTTTGTGCAACGTGCTCAGCTCTACACTCCGTTTGCTCTGTATACTTCGGGCTGTGCCTTAAGTGCTTTGATTCTGCTGCGTTATACACCCAAATTGGTCTATCTGCTCTTTGGTGTCATCCAAATTACACTGGTAATTGCCCTGCTGTGTATTTACGATGAGGATCAGCCCGAGCATTGTTTTCTCTTCCTGTGCCTCATCTACGCCAGTGCGGGAGTTCTCTCCTCTCAGCTGATTCACTGGCTTCTCGAGTGCTCGCCCTTTCTCTACGCCGAACTCTCGCTGGCTGTTGGCTTCGCTCTGCAGTTGTTCATCATGGAAGCCTGTAAATATGAGATGCATCTGGACAATACTTGGACTGCACTCTTGGCCAGCAGCCTAACCAATTTGTTTCTCACTCTGTTGGCCATAATCTCAGTGCTCTTCTTACAGCCTCGCACTGCGAGTCTCGTCGATGTTCGCAATCGTCTGCTCGGCGTTCGTCGCCTCAATCTTCCTGCTGCCCAGACCCAATTCTGGCACACAAATCACTTTCTCGCCCACAATAAACAACCTCATGAACTGCAGTCTGTCCAATTGGACAAATCGCGCGTCTTTCAACAATTTCCAATTAGCGAATCGAATGCCAATGCCAAAGCGGACAAGTTCTAATAATAAAGCAGCTCACATTCTGCTCTCATTACTCATCGTCATCTTTATCATCATCGTCATCTCCATCTTCAGTTCGAATTTCCCTCTTTATTATCTTATCGCCTTGTCAACTTATCGACGCATATTAAACAAACATTTACCTATTTTTCAATTGACGTGCAAGTTTAGTAAACATTGTTGGCAACTGAAGCTGCACCGACAAAAATATCTTTTCTAAAACTTCATCTAAATCAAAAATATACCAAGTTCAAAATTCCAGAAATTGGCATATATTTTTTTTAAGAATTTAGGATATAAGTTGGGATTTTTAAACATTTTTATTCCTTCAGTATTAAATAAAAAAATGTTACCAGCCAAGAAAAACATTTAATTTAATTGGATTTAATCTTTATTTGTGTTTTTTGGATTTCACATCTTGTGAAATTTTCTTCCAAAAATGTATTCAATTTATTTATTTAAGCAATATTCGATAGAAGAAGAAATTCACGTTTTCCATATTTTTTCCCATTTTCTTAAAAATTGTATTCCAAAATGGATTGTTTGTATTTGGTAGGACAAAAGATTGTCACATGAACCATTTTAATTCTTAGAAATATATTGAAAGTTCAATTTAAAACCAGTTTTACAAGTTGTTTTCGATATATTGACTAGAATTTGATGAACAAAATCTTGGCACGAACTAGGTAGAAATCTTGTCACGTTCGCGATGTCTCGTTACAAATTACTAAGAAAACTTGTTAAATAAATAAAATAATGGTAACAAATCAAAATTATTTATAAAATGGAAAACTGCATTATTTTATTATGGTTTAAGAGTATTTTCTTCCAAATTAGTTGCCACAATTCGCTGACTTTCGCATTTTTCAAGATGAGGTCAAACATGACTTCCATTTTTCGTCGCGTTCGCGATGCATTGTTTTTTATAAATTATTCGAAAAGGACAAGTCTTCAAAGCTTGTCTTTTATCATAAAAATAGTGTTGATAAAATGCATTAAACACGTGAGAATATCTTCCATCCGTCATAATAAAATATTGATATTCAACAGAATATTTTAATTTAGTTAGTTCACTTTACAAAGAATAAAAAAACTGTTCAAAAATACTTCGTTTTGTCCACGCTTTTCTACATCTTCACCTCATTGAGTTGGCTGTACGGATAACCTCTTTTCACTGAGCTTATTCTCTGCCTCTTCTGCTTCTTGGCCATCTTCAAGGGACAACTGGAAAACGTTGAGCGCGGCATAAATGATTTTTATTGATTTTAAACAAATTAAATTGTGCGTTAACCGCAAACTGAATTTATCATAAAGATGGTTTATCAGTGCGTCCAAAAGTAACTGGTCTTGCCCCTAACGGCACCACCCCCAACCCCCTCCTTCCACCCCCTTTTACCAGCCCTTACTGTATCTCCTTCACTTTTCAGTGGTTTACCAGCCTTTCGCCACAATTTTATTGCCAAAACATTAAACATTTATATCCGCTATCAATTTCGTTACGTCGGAAAAAACGTAATCGCATTGCAGCCTCAGTCGCTGCCGGCGTCGACGTCGCTGCCTCCGTCTGCGTCGAAGCTGGCACAATTTTTCCGGCTCCCACCTAATTTAATTTACGTAGAAACCCGGCCGCAACGTGCTATGGCAATAAAAACGTTAAATTTGTTTATTTTTCCAATGGCATTTGATGGGAGAAAGGGAGTGGAAAGAGAGGGGGGCAATGGGAACGAGATAGGGAATGTAGCAGAGACGCTCTCGGGGATTTTGGCCATTGAATGGTCCCAGTTCGATTTCGACGTTTGCTCTTTGTGTTCCTTTTTAGCCCAGTACTCAAAGAGTAAATAGACTGTTAGGTTTGCGGCAAAGTCTATAAGAATCATACCTGTTAAATTTCGATTAGAATTACTAATCGATTAGATTACTTTTGAAAATAATAGTAGTGACTATATAATTCACTGTTGAAAAATTTGTGAATATTTAATGATTAAGATTACAGCAAATCAGAAATAATCTAAAATGATTACAATTGTTGAAAAATAATAAGAAAAAATCAAAAATAATCGATTTGATTATTACGCATTGTTTTTGATTTTTTTTGTTTATTTTGTCTATTTTGATTGTGAAAATTTAAAATAATTTGATTTTTACTAAATAGTCATAAATAATCAAAAATAATCAGAAAAAATCAGAAAATATCGAAAATAGTCCGAAATACTTTAAAGGATTATTTCTGATTTTTTGTAATCGTAATCATTAAAAAATTGGGCAAAACCGAAAATAATCGTAATTTAATTATGAGTACGACTTTTAAACAAAAATAATCTAATTACTAATGATAATGATTTCTAATCATTTTTTAACAGTCATGGTCTCAATATATTGTGCAAGTTAAAGAAAAGTTAATGCAAAATTGGGAAATTTATATTTAAAATTTACTTTAGGTACTGGGCATCTAAAATTCGGTCAGCTCTACTGCAGTGTTCCCGGTTGTTCTTCTCTGTGTTGTCGCTGTTGCTTCGACTTCAACTTCAGCTGCCTCTGTTTCTGTTTCAGTTTCTGCTTTCTGCTCAGTGTAGCACATCTCGAGGCGCACATGGAAAATGCTCCCACATCACACACACACACATACACACAGAGAAACACACACACACACACTTACTCAGAGAGACGACAAACAGAGCACACACTCCGGAGGCAGGTTCTTGGCCCTTTTGTGTTCCTGCAACGCCATTGTTTTTAAGTGGATGCCGCACATCCTTTTCCCCCTCCCCTCATCTCCCCCTCCCTCCTTGCCTTATCACTAATGAAGTGGCCAATGAACTGCGACCCAAAGATTAAAGCCGAATTAAATGGCGCCCAAAAGTTGATTGATCGAAAAAGGTACATGCGGTAATTTGGCCAAAAAGGAATTCGGAGAAACAAGTTGCCCATATGTATTTGTATAATGTATAATACTTTCCAGTCAGAATGCGTGGGGATTAAAACAACTTTCAAATGTCGAAACAACTGAGTTTCGTGCTGCTTAAAAGGTAATTAAGCAGCAGCAAAACTTTCTAGAAAACACCTGAATTTCGCCAACTACCAATAAAAGTTATTACGGAGATGATGATGATGTGGAGATTGCGGTTTAAAAAACCCTTTTTTTCAATAAATAATAATTAATCATTTTTAATCCTTATTTAAAAAAAATAATAATAATTGAATATTGAATAATTAAAGTGGCGACTAAAAATCTGTGCTTAGACAGTTATTAAAATATATTTTATTTATTATTTATTTAGTCAGCGAAATGGTAGCGAAAGTTATTAAGAAATTTATATATATTCTCTATAAATTTAATATGCATTAAAAAAAAGATTTGCATAACACATAATAGGCAAATCTCTTCTTTGATTGAATCACAATTGAAACTGGCAACATCATGATGAAAGTTATAATATTAATTACTATCTTAATATTTATTTATAAATTAAATTTTAACTAATATGTTTTATTTTTTGAAAATGTTGGGAAACGTTTTCTGCAAATTTCCCTTTTTGTAAAGACCAGTTTTTCACTTTAAGCCATTATTTAGACTTTGAAAAACTGTTGAAATTGTCTGAAAAGTGTTATTTAAAATCTATCTCAAAACCCAGAATTTTTACAATTCGCTTCTTTGATTGAATCACAATTGAAACTGGCAATATTATGACGAAAGTTATAAAAAATCGATTCTCGTTATATTTATTTCAAAATTAGATTGAAATTAATATGTTTTCTTTATTGAAAGTTATGGGAAAAGCTTTCTGCAAATTTACCTCTGTGCAAAATACCAGCTTTTTACTGCAAGCCATTATTTTTGACATTGAAAAACTGTTGAAATTGTCAAAAAAGTGTTATTTAAAATCTTTCTCAACAACCAGAATTTTCACAATTCGCTTCTATGATTGAATCACAATGGACCTTGTCAATATTATGATGAAATTTATTTAAAAATTAAATTAAAATTTATATATTTTATTTATTGAAAAATATGAAAAACTGTTGAAATTGTCTCAAAAATCTATCAGTTGGTGAAATGGTGAATTTAATCTGATAATCTTTCTTTGTGAAATTACAGCTTTCTACATTAAAGTTAAAGGTTATCTGCAAATGCCAATTAAAATTAAATGGTTTTTAGTCTGTTGAATCACAGTTTTATTTCTACAAAAACTTAAATCTAAGTTGCGGCTCATTTAATCAATTTGCCGTTAGACCTCAATTTGGATTGGCTGAAAAATAAAAAACATCTCGCGCTGTCGACGCCTCTCTCAGATGTGAGTGCAACAGCTATAGGTTGCTTTTTCTCTTTCTCCGCTTGACATTCTCCGCATCAGCCACGGCGAGTGCGAACTTCTGGACCACCTCGGGCAACTCGGGCGCTTCATTTGGGTCCACAGACCAGGTCTCCAGCTGCGGTGGCCTGTGGTGCAGGATGAAGGGATTTATGATGTCCGCGACACCCGGAGCATTATTGAGATGGACGTGGTGTGTGCCCTGCACCTCGTGGAGCTGAAAGTGCGGATTGTTGGAGCGTAAAATATCGATGACCTCCTGACTCTCCTCGTCAATGAAATTCGACTCGGAGCCCTTGATGACACAGTAGGGAACGTTGCGAATGGTGCGTGCGAGCTCAGCGGCAAAGGGGGGACTTGTGTGGAACTCAAAATAATACTTGCAACGTCCATCGCGACTGAAGAAATATTTATCCGGATACTTGGTGGACTTGGCTACATTCCTCGTGAGTATGTGATGGCAGTTGTCCAAGGCTACCGAGCCATCGGATCCTTTGTGCAGCACTCGCTCCAGCTCCTGCCAAGTGTAAGCTGGCGGTTCCTCCCTTTTGGCATTCGCAAAACGCTCGTCTTCGAGCATATAACGCTCGATATTCGTGCGTAGATAATCAATCTGGGAGGGCGGCTTGCGATAGCGTGTCCGCACTATGTCAATGCTGATCAGCATGTCCAAGCGATGCGGATAGAGGGAGGCAAAGATGAAGCACAACATGGCACTCATCGAGTGGGCCATGAGGGAAACCTTCTGCCAATTGTATTCCTCCATAATGCGCAGTATCACACACAGGTAGTCCGTGAAATGATAGGCAATCCCCTCGGGCAGCTTCGAGGAATAGCCATGGCCGGGCAGATCAATGCAGAGGACGCCCAGGTGCTTGGGCAACAGCGGCAGCAATTTGTCCCACGTGCCCAAATTGTCCAGCCAGCCGTGAAGGGCCAAAATGGGACGTACCTGGCGATTGCCGAACCAACGACCTACCACGTATCCCCAGGGCATATTGATGCGCACATCCATGGGCTGAAACGAGACAGAGACAGAGGCAGAGAGTGAGAGAGAGAGAGGGAAAGTGTGTGTTAGTTGCTGTTAGCGGCTAATTGACAGGCCAAACTTTGAGTCGAGCAGAAGGAGGATTCGGAATAACCCGAGGCAGACTTGGCACAAAGGATAACAGTCTGTCTGTCAGTATGTTTCCCATTTTTGGGTTAACAATACCTGACCAAAAGTACACAAAGGGTAGCATATTTACCTAAGGGTAACTGTAGCATGTAATCGCGTGCACAGTCATGTTCATATAATTGGAACCACTAAAAAGTTTTTATTTATAAAATATTTATTTGCTTTCTTAAATTATTATAATAAGTAAAAATAAATCTATTTACAGACATGTTCATAAATATGGGGCAAATACAAATTTTTATAAATTTTAAAAGCAATGATAATAAATAACAATAGTTATACAGTCGAACTTCCCTAACTTGAATCACCATTATCCAAGGAAAAAGTTCGAGTTATGGAGCCATCGACTTATGGAAATCTTTTTGTTAAGTTTGCCACTCAATTTAATTTGAGTTAGAGAGAATTCGAGTTATAGACGTTCACTTTAATTTAATTAATCAATTATGGAATACATTCACAGCTTTTTATATGTATTTAACATTAAAGGAGAATATTTTAATTCATTATTGAATATTTATTTTATTATAAGCAAAGAAATATTGATAAATAATAAATAATATTCTTTATTTTATTATAAAAAAATAAATATCTTTGTTTTTTTTATTTAACGTGGAAAAAGGAAATAATCGAAAAATAGTATTTTAGTATACAAATTTATTTAGTAAATAAATTTATAAGCCAATCAAATGAGAAAAATGTATATTTTTATATGATCACAACTCTGTCAAACATGAGTCAAAATTAGAAATAATAACAAAAGATTAAAAGGAAACATATTTAAAAGAACTCGCTTATCGAATACAAGCAACTAAACTGATAACAGCTAATCGGTTGCTGTAATTCTAGCAAAAGTTAGGGTATATGTGGAATCGTTGTCCAACTCGATAAAGTCGCCGTGATTTGATCAATCGTTTGGTTTACACGTGAAAAAGTTCAAACAATTGACAACTGAGGTGCAGATTGATGGGCAGTCCTCAGACTTCAGAATGACGCGAGTCGACAATTTATCATCTGTCTCTCTCTTTTTTTTGACGACAATTGAGTGCGAGGGAGAGGAGATGGGTGTAGGGTGTCAATCGATTGGTGGGGGACTCCCCCAATTCTGCAATTGACTGCAGCACATGCAAACTTTAAATGTCGACAAATGGATTTTCGTAGTTTTGCGCCACAAAAAAAGTTTGCACAGAGTTGCACAGTTTGAAAGGGTAAACAGGTGTATAAGTTTGTGATAGTTTCTTTCATTCTTTCAGAGAAAATAGAGATTATGTTGGAGCAACATTTGATAAAAATTGCATATCAATCGTTTAATAAACATAACAGTCAATTGTGATATATTTTTTTAAATTATTTTACTGTTTAAAATTTTTATATTTGAGAAAATTTTTATTAAATTTTGGTTTTTATTAAAAAAAATGAGAAAAAAATGTAGAAACAAATTTTAATTTGTAAACAAAAATGTATTTCCATCTTGCCGAGTTTTATATAATTTTCTCATTATTTGTTTTTATTTTTTGTTGCGAAGCTACGACTACTGGGCATTTAACAGTCGATCAGTTTCGATTGCAGCATTTCTTTGCTGTTGCTTTTGTTGTTGTTGTTGTTTTGCTCAAGTTGAAAATTAGCGCAAAATGCTTTCAAGTGTGACAAAGAAGAGAGGCAAAAGTTTTATCTTTGAACCAAAACACATTGATGAACTTCTAATGAGCTTAATAAGAGAGAAGGCGTCGTCGTCGCAAGTTCTCAACTTCTCAAGTTCCACAACTGCAACAAGTTCCACTTATCAGACACGGAATCGGAATGTCAACTTAAAGTAGAAGTGGAAGAGGAAGATGAGGAAGCAGAATTACAGTAGCTCATGCTTTAGAATGTCTAGAGTACAATATTGGGGAAATTGACTTTGATTCTGCTGGCTTTTTTTAATCTTATCAAGCAGACATCGCATGCGACTTAGTGCCACTGATAAGCCAATAATATCAATAGTAATATCAATTGAAATACAACTGCAATTGGACGGGTAAACAGTTAAGGGCTCAAAGGTAATTTTGGACACGTTCTTGCATGTGTTTTATATCATGTTTGATAACATTTAATTAATATTTATGATTGATTTAATTACCTCAACATGTTCCGTGTCTATTTCTCTACTATCTGTTGTTGTTGTTGTCATTTTGATTCCACCGCACACTTATTTTTACATATATTAATTACGTATACGTCTAATCACAGTTGTTTGCGCGGTTGAATTAATAGGCGACCAACAGCGCACCGCACGCTCTCAGCGCTTAAGCAAAACTGACGCAAATTCGCTTTCTTGCGTCGTTTAAATATCTTGGGCAGTGTGGGAGAGAGTGCTAGACTGACCTTTAATCAGCCAATTAACGCACACACACGCTAAACAGCGGGCAGGCAGAGCGAGAGAGAGAGTGAGGAGCTTGATCGCGTGTAAACAGCTCAGTTTAACTTCACACATCACAAAAGCACACACACACACACTCTAAAAGCAAAGGGCGAATTGAAGAGAGCGAGCTTAGCTCTCACACACACAACAACAAAGTGAGCATAAGCAAGCAGTAACAACAAAGCTGTTGCATGCAAACTTGAAAAAACTATCTCTCGCACTAAGTTGAGTGAAAAGAGAGCGCTCAGAGCAAAGCTAGAAATGCTTACGAACACACACCAAAGACAAAGTGAGCATGAGCTTAATAACAACAACAAATCTGTTGCCCACCAACTCAAGCAAGCAGTTCCAGCAAATCAGTGAGCGAATGAGTGTGAGAGAGAATATGCATTGCATATAATGCTAATAGTCAAACTAAATCACAGCCAATCGAAAAGTGAGCACAAACAAAGCAAAGCAACGCTGCGCTCTCTCGTAAAATAGGGAGAGGAAAACAACTGTAGCGATCGTAATTTTGTTGAGTTTTTGCTTGAATAAACTTAATAATAACACAAAGCAACCAGCCAACTAATTCAGACATGTGTTTTGTTATTTTCTACTAAATTAATATATTTAATCTTTGTATATGCAAATATATGTGTTTTTTATTTTGAACTATTTATAAACTAATCTATGTATATTCACGCAAATGCTCGTCGTTTTAAGCGAATATCGTAAAACAATCTAAAAATCAATTACGATTTCTTTTCACTTTTTTTTGTCAGATTAAAGCTATAAAATAATTCATAAACGCACAGAATGAATATTTTTTATAGTTAATAAAGTGTAGAGTGGCTTAGTCTGCAAAAAATTGGCCATATAGTTTCAATTTTATGCGATATTTGGCAAGTGGAAAAAGCATTTCAATAAATATAATTGAATTCAATTGCAGTTATTATTGCAGTTTATTTTTTTATTTTTAGTTGTTTTTGCGTGTGTGTGTAAAAATCGCAGCGTAAAAAGTAATCATAAAAAAAATAACAATAAATATTTATAAAGCTCTGTATAAACATATTCAAAAATCCATTAGCAACAAAATGCCGATGTCGACAACAGTTTACACAATAAATTTGGAGGGTTAGTTTTCCGCGGAAAATCCCACGCGGAACAGTCGGAAAATTGAAGCCTGCGGTTACTTTTTCGATTAGAAAAAAGAATGAAAAACTCGAAAAAATAAAAAAAGAAGAAAATGATGCCAAAAACATAAATCTTGCTAGTATTGAAAATTGAAAATGGCCAGCCAATAGGGAAAAGAGGTGGGGTTGGGGGATGGCAGGAGTTGGGGGCTGGGCTTGATAAATAACGAATTGCAATCATAAATCTGGCGCCGAGAAGTATGCAAAGCTTTTTAATTTCAATGCAATTAAAAAGCAAAGGCCACAGATTCGCACAAGTGGCCAACGCACAGTGGATAAAATGAACAAATATGCTTATATAAACTTTAAGAGTTCTATTTTTCTAATCTAATCGGTAACCAGTACTTTAAGCATCTTATGGTTAAGTTTTGTTTAATTTTAATACCTGTATATTTACAGCTGTGACCTTTT